>CM060656.1:1457325-1719825 GCA_030686955.1 Odontamblyopus rebecca | reverse complement strand
CCAGTTTACACAAATACTGAAGATATCCAAAATTCCCTCTGTAATTTTTGGTATGTAGGATGGATTAAATTTGTTTCCTTCATTGTGTATTCAATGCAATGAAGTAACAAATTTAATCCTGGTTCTATCAGATTTATATGTCCCAATTATTATCCGTTTTATAAGTCTAATCACATTGTGCAATTTGGACTGATTTGGCCCTTTTAACAGATATGGAATTACCTCTATGTATGTCACTCTCAGATATGGGCAAAACAAAGGGAGGTAAAAATGTGGGTCAGTGAGACTCACCTCAGGACAAAACCATGTGCACACAGACACACAATGAGGGGACAAAAACGATAGATACTTAAAGACATGGTTTTATAGAGGTTTATAAGCATTTTGTTGTAAAACATTGAGTTCTTGGGTCTAGTCACAAATAGAAATGATTAAGTTCAATATTTGTGCATTTACCTTTTTCATGGTAAAGTACAAGTGTAATCAATGAGGACAAGAGACAGATAGGGACGCACCGATACTGATACTTGTTTGGGGTATCAGCCCGATACTTCCTTAATATTCTCATACTCGTTAAACATTTGCCAATACCAATACCACTATTACACGACATATTATGCAGTATCAGATTATGAGAATACGGTAGCCAACATAAATAAAGTGACTGTACATGAGTGAAATGTTAAATGTACACATGTACGACCTGCACACATTTTCATGAAATTACGTTTCTCACTTTCAATCAAAGCTAAATTAAATAATAATAATAAAATTATAAAATAGTAATAAAATGATAAAAGTTCAAAGTTCATCTTAGGGACCCAGCCTCGTGGGTAGAGAGGTAATATCATGCTTGTTTGTAATTTTTTCCTGGTTTGTTACGTATATATTTTTTGTGCTTGCACATTTGTAAAATTATGTCGACAAACGGGATAGTACATAGTGTATTCAGAGATATGAGTATCCCAGGATGCTACATTTGATCATGTACACAGGGATACTCATATCCCAGGATACTACATTTAATCATGTACACAGGGATATGTATCCTGGGATACATTTGATCATGTACACAGGGATATGAGTATTCCAGTTTATCAGCGCGCACGTAAAAAGAATACAGAATCCTGAATACTGCCATAACCATGATATGGATAATAACCGGGATACTGATACAAAGGAGCCGTGGTGTTAAGAGTAGCCAAAACATTGTACTCAAGTAAGAGTAATATTACTCTAGCAAAACTAAGAAGTAGTAGTAATAATAATAATAAAGCATCAGTTTTATACAGCGCTTTTCTGGACACTCAAAGACGCTTTACAGCATTATTCATTCACTCCAGACCCGGTGGTGTAAACTACTATTGTAGCCACAGCTGCCCTGGGGCAGACTGACGGAAGCGAGGCTCCAATCTGCACCATCGGCCCCTCTGACCACCACCATCACTCACGCACCACTTTCATACTTGGTCCAAGAAATTACTCAAGTAAAACAAAATGTGGGAAAACACCACAACTTCCGCACTTTATTTTAGGATTTCAGCTATTCATCTGGATCCTGTCATTAAAGCGTCTTTCAAATTAGCTAACAATTATGAACGAAATTTGCGTAGTTGTACGCAGAAGTAGATGGTAAAGTATAATGCGTAGCTTATGTTTTACGAACGGGTTGCTTCAGGTCGTGAAATAAACAAGTAACAACTAGATTTACTTTATTTAATCATTTATACCTTAAGATCGTGTTTAATAAAATAGATTTACTTACGTTTAAGAGTTAAAAAGGAGGCTTACCGTTCGCGTTTCTTTCAGCGATAAATTTATAAAAACATCGACGCTCCACGACACTTCCGGGATCTGAGCTGTCAAACAATCGAATCAGCCAATCGGGTATGAGGAAAAATATGTAAGACCCGCCTTCTTGTCAATAAAAGCAACAAAACAGTTTTTGACATTTTACCCTTTATTGGAGACGTAACAAAGACAATTCACTGACGGGTTTACCACGTTCGACGCGTCTCCTCATCCCATCTTTCTCCCAATCTCTCCCTCTCTTTCTCTACCAGTCTCTCTCTCTCTCTCTCTTTCTCTCCCAAACTCTCTCTCTCGTCTGATAAACCAAAAAGGAAAACATAAAGACCCTACCATAGGAGTTAATATAGGCCTACTGTTACTTTTGTTGTAGCCACATATCACGCACATAGCAATACACTCGATGTACCAGGGCGGTAGAATGTAAAATGATAAATTATAAATGATATGTTGCACTCATAGCTCATAAATAACGCAACCTTTCTCCCAGTGATAATTATCCGTGGTGGAAATGTTCACGACCTCGTCCTCATTCTCCCACCTGATAAGCTATGAAGAAGATCATTTTTCTGGTTGATGATGATGTTAGAATTAGACTTAGACGAACTTTACTGATCCACAAGGGGAATTATTTGGACACAGTCACTCACACATCACAATATAATATAATAACAAAGAGCAAACATTTATTTATATATATATATATATATATATATATATATATATATATATATATATATATATATATATATATATATATATATATATATATATATATTTTTTTTTTTAAACAGGAAAAAGATTAAAAGAAATCGGGCCTGACTCAGCAAGAAAGCAGAACATAAATACACCAGACATAACATACACTCTAAAAACAAGACAACATCCATACAAGCACAAACTGAGAGAAAGATTATTAGGGGGAGGCCATGGAGCGACCTCAGTGTTCACACCTGTACCCGTCCATGAGGTGGAGAGCAAATGCTCTTTTAAATAGTCTCACTGATGTTAAAGTCCTGATGTGTTGTGGAATGTCATTCCAGGCTTTAGTGAGCACATGAAAAAAGGATCTCTGTCCATAGCGGTTCCTGAATGCAGCAAAGGCAAAAGTCCATTTGCAACAGATCTTGTAATGCGTTCAGATCTTGAGCTAAGCTTTGGAACCAGCACAGTAAGTGCTGTTGAAATGTGTCCATTTAAAATTTGATAGTACAAGTTTATCCCCTGGCTTATTGCATAGTTCTGAAATGTCAAAGCATTAGACAGAGACAGTGCCGAACAGTGGTGAGTCCAGCTTGGAAGTCTGTTATGAATCTTGTAAGCTCTATTATAGAATCTTGTTACTGGTTCAAGGATTTCATTTGTAGTAAGTGACCAAATAGGCAAACAATACGACAGAGTGGACATAAAAATTGCATGAAGATATCTTCTAGAAACTGAAAGGGATAAGTATGGTCTAATTTTGCTATAGACAAATAACTTTTGGTTTAGCTTTCTAGTCAGAGTTTGAACATACACACTCTGAGATGTGAGTCAAGAGAGACTCCCAAGTATTTGTATGTGGAAACAACTAAAATGTTTTGATTGGAAAAGGTAATTAGATTGGCTATAGACAGCTGTCTCCTAAGTGAGTAAAAGTACATGCATTCAACATATAAATGGTAATAATAAATTCTAAATAAGTAGCAAAAAAGATAACAAGAGACAGGTGATAAATGGTAGTTGGAGGGGCTGATGGCGGAGACTGGCAGCCGCGCTTCCGTCAGTCTGTCCCTGGGCAGCTGTGGCTACATCACTGAGTGTGGAGTTAATGGCCAGGACTCCCTTGAAAAAGAGATTGGTAACCTCAATAATAATAATAATAATAATGATAATAATCATAATAAATTTTATTTGTCATGCACTTTACATTTCAAGGAAAGCTCAAAGTGCTGCAGAGAAAGCATAAGAAGATGATAAAAAAAAAAACACTTACAAAGTACATTTAAAACATCCCAGCACAAGGTAAACAAGGCAAAAACCGAGTCGGCCTTTTTAAACAGAAATGTCTTAAGTCCTTTCTTAAAAGCCTCCAGACTCTGAGGCACCCTCAGGGACTCTGGGAGGGCATTCCACAGGCCTGGGGCTGCAGCCTGAAAAGCTCTGTCTCCCATAGTGGAGAGTTTGGTCCTTGGCTGATGGAGACAGTAGGTGGAGGATGAACGAAGGTGTCGAAGGTGTCGTGAGGTGGTGTATGGCATGAGAAGCTCTGAGAGGCTGGGGCAGTTCCGTGTGTGCACTGATAGGTGAGGAGGCAGAGTTTGTAATGAATCCGATGTTGAATGGGCAGCAGTGAAGTGAGCGGAGAACAGGGGTGATGTGGTCGTATTTACGCCTCCTCGTCAGGATCCTGGCAGCGCAGTTCTGGATGTGCTAGAGCTTCTGTAGGCTCCTGCCAGAGATCCCAACGAGGAGGGCGGGGCAATAGTCAAGTCGCGAGGAGACAAAGGCAGGGATCAGTTTTTCAGTATCAGATTGGGAAAAGGGAGAGTTTAGAAATGTTTTTAAGATGGAAGAAGGAAACTTTGGAAAGGTGGTGTATGTGACTGTCAAATGAAAGATGTGGGTCGAGTTTGACTCCGAGGTTTGTGACAGATGAAGAAAAGGGGATGTTGTGACCAGAGAGAAGAATACTTGAATTAGAGAATGACTGGGTTTGATGTGGAGTTCCAAATACCATAGCTTCAGTTTTATTGCTGTTTAGTTGGAGGTGGTTATCTGCCATCCATGCCTTTATCTCCTCGAGGCAAGTGTGGAGGACAGATGGTCGGGCTGAGGAGGAGGTGGGGTCCATTTTCATATAAAGCTGAGTGTCATCGGCAGAACAGTGGAATGAAAGTCCATGTTTGCGGATGATCTGACCCAGCGGGAGCATGTAAATTGTAAAAAGGGGCGGACCTAGGACCAACCCTTGTGGCACTCCTCAGGTGACAGTGTGGGGCAGTGATTTGGCCCTAAAGACACATACTCTGTTCTACCAGCAAGACAGGATCGGAACCAGCGGAGTGTCAGAGAGACCAACCACAGTCTGGAGTCGGTGGAGCAGAGTGTTATGATCAACCGTGTCAAAAGCAGGCTATGAGTGAGAAGGTGGTTATTAAGTTGTGCTGCCACAACTTTTTCTAGGACCTTGGATAAAAAGGTAAGTTGGAGATGGGCCGATAGTTTGCCAGGTTTTCAGGATCTAATGAGGGCTTTTTCAGACAGGGGTGGATGACAGCAGTCTTGAGGGCAGGGGGCACTTCACCAGTTTGCAGTGATTTGTTTATGACTGCAGTAATAAGTGGATTGATAACTGCAGTGCTCGATTTTATCAGTGGTGTTGGGAGAGGGTTCAGCGGGCATGAAGAGCTTCTCATGCCTTTTATAATGTTCTCAACCTCATTGTGTGTGGTCATTGTAAACCCAGAGAAGATATTCTCTGGCTTCAAGGACATGTTTACAGACAGAGGACATACTGCAGCAGGAAGTGATGACCGTATGGAAGCTACCCTCCCTTGTTTGTGAAAAAGTCCATGTGTTTGTTGCACTGAGCATCACTGGTGGTGTCACTGTGATGGTGGTGGGGGGTTTGAGTAGGAGGTTTATTGTAGAAAATAATTGTTGGGATTACCAGTAGCATTGACTTTCCTGGTTAAATAAAAGTTAAATAAATAAAAATTAAAAATATAGAAAGGTAATAAAATTACAGCTTTATACAAGATATACAAGTCAGCAATTTTGGACTTTTGGAATGCTCTCTTTTCTCCCAGGGACCACCTGATAATCTTTGGTTCAGTGCTGGGAAAAGTACTCAATTTTATTACTTAAGTCAAAACACAGGTCCAGAGTAAATAAATAAAGTACCCATTTAAAAATGTACTTTGAGAGTAAAAAGTAAAAGCATTTTGTGCAGATTTTGAGATTTTAATACAGAGTTGTGTTGAATTTTCTTCAATTGATACAAATGAATCAGTAATTTTTTTTCTATATGTTTTTATTTCTATATTTTGCTCAAATTACAAATGTGTTAAAGTGCAGCCCTCAGCCATTCAGCAGGTCTCAAACAATAATAAAAAATGTTTTTTTACGGGCACCTTTGGGGACAGGCTGTTGTCCCTGTCCTGCACCATGGACAGACTCTGGAAGTTGTTTGTATCACATGTCATACGTCTGTACAATGCTATAAATGAAAAGTGTAAGAGGATGGACTAATATGTTGCTATGCTTGTTCTTGCTGCTGCTGCTACTGTTGAACTTTGAATTCAATAAAGTATCTATAGCTATGTCTCTTTTTCATTTTTCAGTCCAGTTCAAAATGTAGTGGAATAAAAAGTACAGATACCTACTCTCAGATGTAGTGAAATAAAAGTAAAAATGATCCAGTTTAAAATATGCTTACGTAAAGTAAAATATTTTACTACAACTTACTACTTTGTTACCTTGCACCACTGCTTTGAACCCAAGGTTGGAAATGGCTGCTATAGAAGACTGTACTAAAGTACTAAACTTTCTCAAGTAACTTTAGCAGTTTTTAGGCTTTGTATTCTTAATATTCTTAATATTTAGCTACTTTGGGTTTGCCCACAATTTAAATAAGGCTCTCCTGTCTTTTTATGTTAAAGGGACAGTTTGAAATTTTGGACATAGGGCCTCAGTGAGCCAGAGTGTTGGAGATGTGTGGAGACACTTTTTTTAAATTTTATTTTATCCAGTCCTTGTATTTGGAGAGTTTGCTGGTGCTAGGCTAGCATATGTCAATGGGCATAGTTGGCCTGCCACTAAAAACAGCCTTACCCCCTCCACAGTGCACCCAAGCCAAAACAATTATAACGCCAGACTGTCGATGTGAACGTCTGTGTCGACAGAATAATTTTAGAAGTAAAACCAACCTTGCATTTGAAGGATTTATGAGCAGCAGCAGTAAGTTGTACTTCCTGATAGAAAGCTTGGCAGCGGTGAACTGATATATGAGAAAATAGTCCCTCAACAAGCTATGATTCATGCAATGCAAGGCTAGTTTTATTTCAGACATTTACATCAGTAGTCTGGCATAATAATTGATGTGCTTTATGGAGTGGGTAAGAGTGTTTTTTTTTTTTTTCGTTTTTTTTTTTGTGGAGTGTTTTTAGTGACAGGCCAACTATGGCCATTGACATGCACTAGCCTGCAGCAATCTCTTCAAATACAAGGATTGGATGGTGTCTCCACACGTCTCCAACACTCTGGCTAACTAGGAAATGAGGTTCTATGTCCAAAATTCCAAGCTGTCCCTTTAAGTAGGTCTAATTCTTTATCATAACGGCTCAGTTATTGTCAGGATCCGCTCCTGGTCTTTGCCTTCTCCTCCTCTCTTCTCCTCCCCTCCCTCCTGTGTCTCCTGAGTCTCCTCCTCCTCTGGGCGTTTCCCTCCTGCTGGCAGAGTGCACACCTGCATCCCATCAACTCATCACCTGCAGTACCAGAACCCCAGCTCTCCAACCAGTCCTCGCCAGTTCGTTGTCTACTCTACGTTAGTGAAACCTTGGCTCTAGATTTGTGTGGATACCCTTGCCTTGTATTTCTTGGACTTGCCTCTTCCTGTGTCCAGGTGCCTGTCTGCCTGCCTGCCTGTCTGCCTGTCCGTCTGTCTGCCTGCCTGTCTGCCTGTCCGTCGTCTGCCTGCCTGTCTGCCTGTCCGTCTGCCTGTCCGTCTGCCTGCCTTCTGTATTATTTCCAGAATCTTTGTAATAAATCACTTTCACGTTTACCAGTCGTGGTTCGTGATTTTGGGTCTTAGCTAAACCGTGACAGTTATAACTGTTAAAGATTAAGCCTGTCTATTAAGACAGTAGTAGCAGTTGTACTGTAGCAGCAGTAGTAGTAATAGAAGGAGGAGGACGCGGAGATTACATGGATCATTGTAGTTTGCTATGAAATATTCAAAAGGTAAATAATAATAATAATGCTCAAAGACTCTTTACAGAGCATTATTCATTCACTCCAGACCCGGTAGTGGTAAACTACTGTTGTAGCCACAGCTGCCCTGGGGCAGACTGACGGAAGTGAGGCTCCAATCTGCACCATCGGCCCCTCAGACCACCACCAACACTCACGCACCACTTTCATACTAGGCAATGTGGGTGATGTGCCTTGCCTAAGGACACAAGGAAATGTATGAATAACATAATAACCTGAACATTTCTAGCAGTGATGAGACCCAAAAGCTCATTGTATTATAACGCAAGTCTGCATTTGGCAGCGCCACACAGGAGCAGACAGGAATAGAGGCTGGCGAAGGGCCTATTAGTATCGCATAGCGATGCTCATAGGGGGCGGGAACTAAAATTATGCGACGTGACTCGCCCATAGTGACCAGGGACCCTCGCCATGACGTAGCAATGCACCAGAGGTTTCCCAAAATGTATAGTTTGTCGGCCAAAAAATTCTTCTTCTTCTTCTTCTTCTTCTTCTTCTTCTTCTTCTCACCCACTTTTCACCCAGTGAACAATGACGAAAAGTCATGAAAATTGGCCACCTGTTAGAGACTCTGGATGTCTAACTTTTGGCTATTTTCAATAAATAAATAAAATGGCTCGTCAGCGCCCCCTAAAGAGACAAAAATGCATTAGGGAATACGAATGACACCAAAAAAATTTGCACGTAGAATAATGAAATTTAACACAGATGTCGAACATGAAAAGACAAGTAAAAAATATTATTATGGCCACGCCCCCTGACACACCAGAAGGCGGCCATCTTTGGATTAAAGTTTGTGAAGCAGAAACGCACTCCTCCGTGGGCGTCACCCAAACGGTCTCAGATTTGGTCCACATTATCTCGAGGACGGGAACGTCAAAAAATATTCACATCCCAAATCCGTCTGACGTCTCTGAGCAGTGAAGCGACAAACAATTAACACAAGTTTTGGAAATATACAAATAGCTCCTATTTGCTCAAACAAACTCTGATTTCAATGAAATTTGACACAGTTCTTAAACTCTCTGCCCTAAAGTGACTGAATGTGAAAACATTTTGTTTGGTGCGTTAGCGCCCCCTACAGATTGAAATAAATCATGACCCCCCCAAACACCGTCAGAAACTCACCAAACTTTGCCAAAAGTTCAGAAATGATGAGACATTTGAGAAAATAGAGGTTTCATGTGTGGGGATCAAAAAATGGAGATAATACACCACCTCAAATATTAGGCTCCGCCCACTCCTATAGGAGCCATCCTAGCTCAATTTTGTCGTAGAGTCAAGAAATTCGATACACACATTCATCACGTGAAGACAAACAAAAAATATTATTATGGCCACGCCCCCTGACAAAGCAGAAGGCGGCCATGTTGGATTGAAATCAAAATGCAGAGTCGGCATTTTGGCTCATGTTGTGTGGTTGGGGTTTACGGTTATTAGGGTTAGTGTGGGGCATTGCGTTTGCTGGGTGCGGTGTTTGCATGGCGCGATGTGTAGGGCATGTTGTAGGGCACATCGTTTGTAGGGCACACCTGCGAGGTGCAGCGTAGGCGCACGCGAGGATCATCGCCGTTTGTGGCTCTATTTACATTTCATGTTATTTCACTTTCAGAATGTTTGTAAAGTGCTATGGTGCAATATTCTATGTAAATGTGGTTTGACTTCACCCATTTCTATTTAAGGAAAACTCTGCAGTGTTTACAAATGCTCTGTCTTCTCTCAAACTCTGCATCTCCCTCCTTCCTTCTCTTTCTCTCTCTCACACCCCTCCCATTTCCTCTTCACTCCCCCCTCTCTCTCTCCCTTTTCCCTTTCTTTCATTCACCCTCTCTCTACCTTAAATAAATAAATATAAAAATGTGACTCATCATCCCCTCTATTATCCCGCTTTTCTTACGTTTCCCTCTGTCTTGTATATCCCTTCTTCCTCCTATTTCTTGTTCTTTTTTGTCTCTCGTCCCCTTTTCACTCCTTTCTTTCTCTCCCTCTCATCTCTGTCCCTCAGATGTCTCTCCCCTCTTTCTCTTCTCTCCCCTAAGAAAGGTGAGAACCTTTCTTATCTCTTCTTATATCTTTCTTCTTCTCTCCCTCCTCTATCTCCCTCGTCCATTCCTCCTTCCCCTCCCCCCTCCTCGGTGTGTCTTTCTCTAAATAAGGCAGAATGACCGTACCTCTGCGCCTTCTCTCCATCCTCCTCCTCGGGCCTCTCTCTCTCCCCGGGCCTCTCTCTCCGCGGCTCTGTGCGCATTCCTTCGCCTTGTATGGAGACGAGCCGCTGGCTTCTGTCACCTCCACCCCCCTGCTGCCCCCTCCACATGCCCCCGCCCATTGCTTTTGTTCCGCCCACACGCACGCTCTGATTGGCTGGGACACTTGCAGAGGGGCGGGGCCAGAGCGCATTTTTCTAAACAAACTTTTGGAGTGAAGTTTTGACTAGTGCGTCTAATCTGTCCGATCCGCAGTTCACACGTCTGCGTTCATCTGAGGTGAGTTTTTCGCATTTTAATGTTAGGCAAAATCTATTTCGTTTGGGAGATTGATTCTAGTTTTTGTTTGTTTGTTTGTGTTACTTTTTAAACCAATTGTGTTTCAGTATAATTTGGTTCAGAGAATATTTTGATTGTAGTTTAAAACTCATTCAGCTGTTATCGGTCAAGTTACTACTTTGAGTAGTATTTTTATGAGAATTCTGTCTTATACCTGACACAGTTTTGGCAGCAGTGGGCGACTTGCTCTGATGCTGGTGAAATTGATCTGGCCAAAATGTAGGCTACTCAAGTAAAATTACGGTAACTTAATTTTAAAATATCTCGAGTAAGAGTAAAACGTTTTTGGAGAAACTATACTGACCGACTGTCTGGAGATAACATCAATTTATAAATTTGATGTGATTGTAATTGGAAAGTTAAATAATCACTTCATATTGTCTGCATAAAGCTTTTGATACTTGAAGACTCACAATGGGAAGAGTAACCAAAACTACAATTACTTCAATACAACTATTTCTCTAGTAGCAGTAAAAGCCCTATAGGCTACTCTGTTTATATAGCCTACTCTGTTTATATAGCCTAGTATATACATTATGTGGAGCCTGCCCATGTCCGTCCATAGTTGACAGTTTATGGCTTTGCCGTTTAGTTGATTAGTCAGTGGAGTCTATTAATAGATCAAAATGTGTCTTAGTCGACTAATCCTTTTACATGATAGAGAAGCCTACGGGACAACAGAAGAATAACGTGTTCATACCGGCTGGAGCCTGAGCTCATCAGATCTCTGAAGCTCAGCAGGGCCTGGTTAGTACTTGGATGGGAGACCACTGGGAATTCCAGGTGCCACAGGGGGGCGCCAGTCACAAAAACTATTATTGTGTCCTTAGGCAAGACACTTCACCCAGATTGCCTCGTATGACAGTGGTGTACGTGAGTGATGGTGGTGGTCGGAGGGGCTGATGGTGCAGACTGGCAGCCTCGCTTCTGTCAGTCTGTCTCAGGGCAGCTGTGTGCAGTAGTGGAGTGAATGGCCAGGATTCCATTGAAAAAGATATTAGTATATTAGAAATCTCAATGGGACTTTCCTGCTTAAATAAAGGTTTAAAAAAAGTGAGGGTGTGAGTGGATTATTTAAAGATTTGGAATTTTTTGTTATTTAACTGTAAAAAAGCAAATAGATTTATAAATTTAATCTGTCTTTACATAAAAATATTGTTTCCTTGTATTTTTTTCGGTAGTTTTTGTATGAACTCCCCCTGCAGGTGTGGTCTTGTGAGTGCACGTTGCGTCCGATACACTGAGATACGTGCACGTTTTGAGTGCTTTTGCCACGCCCCCTTTTTAATCGACTTATCAATCAGCAGCACATGTCTGTAGGTCCAACAAGAATTTCTTCAGTCGTCTCTAAATTGTGTGTGTGTGTGTGTGTGTGTGTGTGTGTGTGTGTGTGTGTGTGTGTGTGTGTGTGTGTGTGTGTGTGTTGCCAAAATACCAAACTTTCTAATTCATTTTCAGTGTTTACTACTTTCAGTCACTGCTGTATCACTTCACTTTTTTCTGGAATCTGTTCATTTTGACTCTGAGGTGAGGAATTCTTTCATCTGCAAATATTGACTGTTTCCACTGTTTACTGCTGTACTATATACACTATTATATTATATTATACTATATATACTATATACACTATTACAGACTGACACTAAAAGCAAAACTATTTCCTTCCTACGGTGCATTATTCTATCCCCGAGTCTATTTGATCTTTCAACTTTAGGGTAAGATGTGTCAAATGCCTGTGCCTGTGTCCCTGTGTGCCAGATGCCCTCCCATCCTTCTGTGTCCCTGTGTGTCAGATGCCCTCCCACCTTCGTGTATCCTTGTGTGTCAGATGCCCTCCCCCTTTTCCTATACCCCTTTGTGTCAGGTGCCCTCCCACCCCCTGTATCCCTGAATAGAACAGAAGGCCTTTGCTAAAACTTCAGACACTTAAGAAACTTCAGACTTCCTTCACGCCCTGAGCGCCTGAGAGAGGGGCAGCAGGGTACAGTCACTCCTGAGAGAGGGGCAGCAGGGTGCAGTCACTCCTGAGAGAGGGGCAGCAGGGTGCAGTCACTCCTGAGAGAGGGGCAGCAGGGTACAGTCACTCCTGAGAGAGGGGCAGCAGGGTACAGTCACTCCTGAGAGAGGGGCAGCAGGGTGCAGTCACTCCTGAGAGAGGGGCAGCAGGGTGCAGTCACTCCTGAGAGAGGGGCAGCAGGGTACAGTCACTCCTGAGAGAGGGGCAGCAGGGTACAGTCACTCCTGAGAGAGGGGCAGCAGGGTGCAGTCACTCCTGAGAGAGGGGCAGCAGGGTACAGTCACTCCTGAGAGAGGGGCAGCAGGGTACAGTCACTCCTGAGAGAGGGGCAGCAGGGTGCAGTCACTCCTGAGAGAGGGGCAGCAGGGTACAGTCACTCCTGAGAGAGGGGCAGCAGGGTGCAGTCACTCCTGAGAGAGGGGCAGCAGGGCACAGTCACTCCTGAACATTTCCCTTTGTGTGAGCTACTGGGTCAAAATAATTTCCCTTGTGAATCAGTAAAGTTTGTCCAAGTCAAACGAGCTTAGCTTCTGTGCTAAACCCAGATCTGTGGTTCCACTTTGTCTCCAGCTAAGTGCAGCACTGGTTATTTATAGTAAGGAGCATCTGTTATAAGTTAAGTCCATTAAACTACCAAAACTCAGGTGACTGTTCATACCTTAGCATGGTTCATTGCACTTATTCTGTTAGAACTGAAGAAGCTACTTGGATGAGTGGTGAAACGTATTCACTCTTAAAAACGTCCACTTATTGTCTAGTTATTTTGTTTTTGCAGTGCATTACTGAGGAATTACACAGAATTTATTGTGATAATTACAAATATCTCCTTCTGTGTTGTTGCTTATTTACAGTAAAAGAGTCTTTTATGTGTTAAATGCTGTAGTTTAAGCAGAGCCGTATCAGAGGAAATTCCCTTTTCCTGAACGCTCTGGTATTGTTTAGTTTCCAGCTCACTCACTGTCTGGCACCACCTCAGTCTCTAACATGCAGGTTTGACTAATCTGTTGATCTCTCCTGGGCCCTTTTGGAACCCTCGTTATGGTTAGCAATAAGATTTAAATGTACCTCTTTGTTAGTGAGAACTTGGTGTCTATAAGAAGTATCTTGTCTTCATATGTTTCCACTTGACTGCAGCCACACCTTCTCTTTACGTGACCACCATCCATCTACAACTCAGCAGTTTTTTCTTTATGTTTTTCAACTTGTCGTCCTCCTCTTCAGTAAAGATGCCCATCTCTCTCAGCACTGCTGCAGCATCTTTCAGGTGTGCAAAGTCATTGCCCCATCTCCAGAAAGATCTGTGCCACGTGTAGTGTCTGTGCCTTCACACTGTGTTCCTTCATTTGTTTGATAATGTCACAAACCCGTTTTCTTTGCTTTTGTACCTTTGCTGTGTAATCCTGCCATTACTGCTCTTGGGGCTGTGTTGTTCCTCTTCTCTGCATTGCCAGTGCCGTGCACTCTTTCACTGTTTATGTCCAAACCACTCAGCAGTTTCAGTTTAGAGCCGACAAGTTCCTTCACAAAGCACCCACCATACCACTTTTTTCTGATCCCTCGGGCAATTCTCTCCAGACACTGTTGCCGACCAGCTCTCGCTGCGCACCTTCTGATGTTAGAGTTAAAAGAAAAAAAGATCTACATTAGACAAATTAAATCAGTTGACAATAATCTGGGCGTTAAAGACAAAATACAGTGCAGAATCAGATAAATGGTGGAGGGTTTGTGGTCAGATAGACACACACACATATACACACACATATTCTGAGACCCCGTAAAAGACAAAAAGAAAATTCTAAGTATGTGTAAGGGAAAACTAAATTTAGATTTACAGCTATTTTTATTGGGTGAATGTGTGTTTATTAATTTATTATTAATTTTAGTATTATTATTTGGTGTTAGTGGTTAGTGATAATATTATGCTCTACCTATTATAATATGTAAAATATAAAAAAGATGTGAAAAAAGGCCTATGGATATGAACTGTGTGGGTGCGGCGTGTGCATGTGTCCACATACATATGTGTGATATGAACATGTACATGAGTATAAAATGTGATGTGTGTATATGCGTGTCTGTATGTATCTGTGTATATGTAACTAAACAATATATATATAAACAAATAGGGCCTTCAGAAAAAAAAAAACATAACTGTCTAGCGCTGGTCTAAACACACGGAGGAGACGTCCATGTAAGGCTCTGCTGACGCTGTGGGTTTATTATGTGGAGATAAGACAGACGACACTTTTACATTTATAACTATGTGTGTTTGGATTTGAATATTGAACAGAGACACAGGGAAGAGGCCATGTTTGGAGGGGCAGAACCAGAGGGGCAGAACCAGAGGGGCAGAACCAGAGGAGCAGAACCAGAGGGGCAGAACCAGAGGAGCAGAGTCGACAGAACACATTATGTTGTCAGTTGAATAGAATGGGGTCGATATGTTTGAGTTTATTTTTAGACTGAGTGTGATAGTGACTCTGCTTCTGGTGTGTGTGAAGTTATATGTTATAAATATGGCAGAGGTTTCAGTGAAAGAATGAAGACAGAGCACAGGACAGGTGACATTACGGCCACTTTCCTTTCTTCTCCTTCATTCCTTTTCTTGATCTTCCATTTTTCAGCTGTGAATCAAATGTGTCATATTAAGTGGTGTCCAAAGAAAACCAGGGAAGGAATAAACATGAGGCAGACATAAAATAAAATAATGAAACTTTATTGTTCTCAATAAGGAGTTTATGTCCTCTGTCTTTGCTGTGTCTTCTCTGCAGGTAGGACTTCCTCACCCATTTCTTGTAGAATCAAGGAGAGAAATCAAGGGAAAGGAAGGGAGGAAAGAAAAATGAGGCGTGGGCCATGAATGATGATTGAGTGTCCCAAATAGAAGCAGCTGAACATAAACAGATGGAAGGAGACATTCTGTCAGTCACAGTCACCTCACCCACTCATTTGCATTTAAGCAACACAAAAAAGTAGAAATAAAAAAAATAAAAATGTGCAAATATATATATAAAAAATAACTCATTTCTCACCACAGGCACCACCTTCCAGGCTCCTCTAGTTTCTCGTGTTCCTTTTTCCTGACATCGCTCGGTATTGCCACCACCTCACGCTTATCCAGAACAGGTTGCTGACGTCTGCTCTCAGAGCCACCAGCACCGGTGTTATGTGATACTTCTCTTTCCCATATGTCTTTCCAGTCTTGGTGTTATTACTCTGACATTGAGCGGACACTTTCGCAGGTTGTGTTGCGAACAGGCGGTTTATTCGTCTGGCTTCATTCTCTCTCGAATGAAGCCAGAGCCTTTGGCAGTTTCGAGTGCTTCAGGTATGGGCATCTGGCTGTACCTCTTGGGTACTCGCTTTTTCATTGCACCTTTCTGGGCCTCTGACAGTCGCTCACTTCTCTCCACACTTCCTTGATTTTAGCCTCTAACCGTCTTTTCCATAGTGGGTATCGTATCTCATGGCTCCCATGGCTCTTATAGCCCAACACCTCTCTGATGCTGCTGAAGTTGGTTTCAGTGATGGTTGTGGTAGGGATCGCTCTGAGTGCTGCATTCACATCCTCTAGCAGACTTTCAGATGGTGCTTCACTTAGCCTCTGTAACTGCCTTGTGTTCATCCAGGCCATGATCTTATCTTTCAGGTCAGTCGCTGCCTCGCTCAGCGTGATACTTATTGGGGCTTCCTTCCCAATCTCTGGTTGGGGAGTTAATGTTAACTCCCCTCTGACCTGGCGTCCTGGCTCCCCCTCGCCGTAGCATTTGTGTTGTACCTCGTCAATCTCTAGTTGTGAGAGCAGTTGTTGTTTGTGGATGTTGGAACACTGAGCTACTAGTTGTTTGGCCGTTAGCTTGGACTGTGGGTATTGTAGTAACCATTTCTCCCACATCCTGTTCATGTAGCCCCTCTGACTAGGGTTACTGGAGTAGTAGCTCCAACAGAGCCTGGTTCTCGCCCATTTCCCATCAGGTGTCCTGGTTCCTCAACACCTGATGCAGACCTTGTTTGGCCGGGCGACGTCTGAGCATCTCGTAAGTTTTATCGCCTCTCATCATTGTATGAGGTGCAGTAGCGTAAAGGGTCTTGCCCAAGGACCCACACTGGTTTTGCTCCTAGCGCCCTTGGGGGGGATTCAAACCCGGGTCCCCCATGGGAAAGTCCAGTCCAATTAATATTAATTTAATGAAATGCAAAAACTTTTTTTTTTTTTTTTAATCCTCAAAATGTGACGCATTAATGTGTATAAATGCTTTTATTTATTGGATGAAAGAAGAGATCCGAGGCACTCCGATCTGCTTTGTTTTATTTTATGTCAAACACCAATGCTGTTTCGACTTATGTCACAATCAGGCCACCTCAGCCTGACTGTTATTTCACTTTAGCGGTGATCCAGCGAGTGCCCCACTACATCTATTACTCCTGTCTGTCCCTGTCAGCTCCAGCAGCTTCTGTCTGTAGCTGCCAGCTCCTGCCTGCCTCTGAGTCTGGCTACGCTCCTATAAACCTCTTGTATATTTGTGTTTTTTGCAGTAAACCTTCATCATGTCGAGCAAACGAGCTAAGGGGAAGACCACAAAGAAGCGCCCTCAAAGGGCCACTTCCAACGTGTTTGCGATGTTTGATCAGTCGCAGATCCAGGAGTTTAAAGAAGCTTTCAACATGATCGATCAGAACAGAGACGGCTTCATTGACAAGGAGGACCTACACGACATGCTGGCCTCTCTCGGTACGCACTTTAACTATTATTAATACTGGGGGGGTCAAGCTAACTGGAGACACTCCTCAGTCTGAAGCTCTTTTTCAAAAGTCAGTGTTTAATTTTAGCTTTGTTTTAACTTGTGCTGTCAAGGTTACGGCGTTAACACAGCACAGCAAAGTGACACATCATCCATGAATTAACACTGTCTGTTTTGACCAGTCACATGCTTAAATTGGGCTCAGAGGCTCATGTCTGGAGAAATGCTGTTCTCATGATCACACGCAGTTAGATTTACACATAAATTCCACCAGTCCAGTGTGATGAATCTTTTGTTTTTTTTAATCATTTGATTAAACTAGTTTTAACACAAATTCACCATAAAGAACTGACTTAGCTGAACTACAGTGGGTGAGCTGATTTGTGCTATTAAACATTTCCCTCTCAAATAACATCACAGTCACAAGCCAACAAACAGCCAACAGTTTTTCGGTCACACTCACTTTTTTGTTGAAAATCAAGCTCCTAAACAGGACCATACATTCTCATATTGGTGATAGGTTCCTGAAAAAGTGCTCTTTAAATCCATTTTGTAATTTGTTTAATCTAAAAAGCCTATTTTATATCATAATTGTTGTTTTGGGGCTTTGCTGAATGAGAATATTGAGTAGATCATATATCATAAATAAAACTCTTAAACATTTCCTTTAAAAAAGACAGAAACGTCTATTGTAAGTGTATAAATGGAATCATTTTATGGCCAATCAACTATTCCACCTATAATCTCTGATCCCAGGTTCAGTTCTGGTTCGGTCTTAGTTAATTCTGGGTTAATTTTCATTCATTTTCATTCATTTTTCAGTCTTTTTGTCAACAAAACAGGACAACATCACAAAGCTAATCACAATCATGATGTCAGTCAGAAAAATTGCAATTAGATGTTTTCCAAAAATCGTTGAGCTCTAGTTTGTTGTCTGTAGGGAAGAACCCCTCAGATGAGTACCTGGAAGGGATGATGGCAGAGGCCCCGGGGCCCATAAACTTCACCATGTTTCTGACCATGTTTGGAGAGAGACTGAACGGCACCGACCCAGAGGACGTGATCAGGAACGCCTTCGCCTGCTTCGACGAAGAGGGATCTGGTCAGTTTTAACAATAAACTCTAAACTAACTCTAAAACTCTAAAAACAAGGCAAAGCAGGTCAGGTTCTGGTTCTGTCATCCCACATGTCAATGGAGGTTTTGAATTGCAGTGTAAATGTTACTGTAGACAGGAGAAATGTTCCCTGACACACTGTACTGAGTTTGTCTTAGTATGTAGTTGCCTTTAGATGAAGAAGCCATTTTTTGACTAATCGTTGTAAGTACAGAGCTGTGAGTGAGGACAGGAGGCGTTTTGAGCACTCAAGCCTCAAATGCAGGACCATAAAAGATTACTCTGATGCCCAGGGCACACCGGTCTGCCCAGGGCACACCGGTCTGCCCAGGGCACACCGGTCTGCCCAGGGCACAGCAGTCTGCCCAGGGCACACCAGTCTGCCCAGGGCACACCAGTCTGCCTGTGTGCCATAGGAAGCCAGCAGTAGGTGATACTGTGGACTGTGTGTGTCTATTTGACCAGGTGAATGGCATTTACCCTTGAAAGACACAGTTCTGTCTCACTGTAAAGAAATGTAGTCCTGTCTTGTCCTGGTTAGTCTCCAGGGAACAGACAGCAGCACTTCAAGGTTCATAGGCTATGAGTGGAAACTTTCTTCTGCTATGAAAGTGTTTCCTGGATGATTCAAGTCAAAACTGAGTCTCTTCTTCTCCGTGTCTTTGTATTGGCATCACCACAGAACAGGTGAAAGCTCAATAAAAAACAAAAGACATGGAGGCTATATGTCTTTGGGTGTTGCGGGTTCAACTCTCATCTCTTATTCTTATTGATTTTTATCATGTAATAATGTAAGTTGTTGTTTAGGTTTTATCCACGAGGACCACTTGAGGGAGCTGTTGACCACGATGGGCGACCGCTTCACAGACGAGGAAGTGGACGAGCTTTTCCGAGAAGCTCCCATCGACAAAAAGGGAAACTTCAACTATGCTGAGTTCACACGGATTCTGAAACACGGAGCCAAAGACAAGGATGACGAGTGAACTAACGGGAACAGCGCTTAAGTAGGGCTGCACAATGCAACAGTCTGCAATTAACGTCCGTGTACCTGATTTTTACCGCCCTGAAAACGTGAAAAACAGAACTAGTTCATTTTAAATTATTTTCAGAGGTCCAAAATGATTCCTCGTTTACCTTATGCATTCAGAGCATCATTCAGCTCAGAGAGTTTCTGCCAACAACTTTCCAAGACCACAGCAAAGTTTACACAGTTTGTAAGATGCAGACAGTGCACAGTGGACTCATTCTGAACTAAAGAGCTGCTTATAGATCTGTATTGGGGCAATGTACATTTTGCTCTGATCCATAGAAAAATAGGCAGAGAAAATAGGTGCAGAACAATATCAACAATGTCCCATCTTCATATAGAAAATTCTTGTCCTCAGCAGACAGAATCCTAAATGCATGAGATTCTTGTATTGTATCTCGTGTTGGCTCCGATGCTCCTGGACATGTTTACGCTGATCAGAATCCTCCTGTTAAACATAAATGACAAATCATCATAATCAGAAAAGTCACAGCTTCAGAATTGTGCAGCCCTATTTAGAAGGATAAACACTTATAAGAGTTCTGCAAACTGAGATGAAGCCATCAGCAAATGTAAAATGAGGTGGAAGCAGATTATTGAGTAAAGACCAACATGTATTTGGAATGAGGTCAGTGGCAAAATGTATAATTATGATTTCAAATTAACAAATTTCACTTTTTTTTTTTTTTAAACAAAGTAAATATTTATTATTCTTTATTCATCCTCGGTGTTTTTCAACAATTTTGAAATATTTTTGGACACATGTATCATTAATTAAAAATAATGTAAGGAAAGCAGTTAAGTGTATATGATGCACGGACTGTAGTGAAGCAGTTGATGGAACTAAAAGCAGTCGTGGGTGTAATGTTGAACCACCTCATGACATCATGAGGCTGAACGGAGCCTTTGGACAGTGTAAAGGTCTTATCTGCATCTGGGACCATCACGTTTTCTTTTCTTTTTTAAGTTTTACAAATACTTTTTTTAAGTACAAAATGAGACATGTCCAAAAATTGTATAAATAAATGTTTATGAAGCAAAGGTGTGTGATTCAAATGTGTGTTTATGTAACTGTTCAGATGCTGCTGGTTCCAGTGGAGGTAACAGCCTTGAATGTGGTGCTGAATAGTTTGAGTATTGAATGCCACTACTCCTTATCTGTTAGAATGTTCCACAGTAGGACATTAAACCAGTTACTATCCATCTTCTTCAGCTTTATGCAGCTGGGTCATGGGAGCAGCAGTTCGCCTCTATGCACCCAACCCCTGTGACCCCTTCTGTGGGTGGTGAGCCCACAGGAGGGTGGACCCATGCCGTCCTTTCGCCTTTGCCAGGCACCGGGCGATGTCACTGTCCTTGACTGCAGTTCATAGGGGTGCAGCAGGATTTGGGTTGATGGGAGAAACCGGAGTGCCTGGAAGAAACCCATCCAGACACAGGGAGAACATGCAAAAAGGCCCGGGCGACTCGGGGATCAAATCCGGAACCTGTGAGGCATGTGTGCTGGCCACTCAAACACTGTGCCACCTATTGCAATGACATGTTTTTTATTGAACCATAATAAGCCTTGAAAAACACTACTCTCCAGTACTGAAAATCCAATATAAATCAATACTTAAACTAGTATTGATAATAGATATAATAGTACATCTCAAAAAACTGAGGCATTAAAGTCCAGCATGAAGTCTTCAGTCAGTGATGATGTGACTCCCATGTGATCTGCACTGTGTTTTCTGAAGTGTACAGTCAGTGCAGCCATTTCCCAGGACATTTTAGAGCACTTTTTGCCTCTTTCTGCTGACGAGCTTTATACAGATGCTGATCTGATTTCCCAGCAGGACTTGGCACCTGCCGACACAGCCTAAGTTACCAAAAGTTGGTTCATTGGCCATGGTGTCACTGCGCTCGACTGGCCTGAAAACTCCCCTGACCTGAACTCCATAGAGAATCTCTATTATCAAGAGGAAGATGAGACACGTGACCCAGCAATAATGGGCTCGTGTGTAATGATTCTATATAATATATGGATTAGACCTTTTTAAATGAATGAAATATTGATATTTTTCATATCATTTTTTTATATGTACTAGTAGATATTCATTAAAGATGTCAATACTAAAAAAGTCTCATTCATAGGACAGAAATGAAGCTTTAGAATGATCTGTATCAGAACATATGAGCACATAGACTGAGCACCTTTGGTCCAATCTCAACTTTTAAAAACTAGTTAATGAATGTGTCTGAAATCTGCATGTTTCATGTAAAAATGGTCCTATATGAATGTCACACTGTTGTTTTTATGATTGTAGTATTAATCTTGTTTGTAACTGCACTGTTGTACAGACTGTAGAGCAGGGGTGTCAAACTCACTTTGGTCCGGGGGCCGTATGCAGCCTACTCTGATCCCAAAAGGGCCGGATCAGAAAACTCAGTTCTCTCTTCAAGTTATTGTATTTTTCTCCGTGTCTCGTAGTGGTGTTTAAGATTATATTCCTCGAGCAACGCCACTTGTTCCAAACACACTGAGCACAGATTTCCCATTCACCTCTGTCAACAAATAAGAATTAGACTATTTTTCTTGGGAAATCCTGAACTCAGCATCTGCTTTTCTCATTTTTTGACATTTTGCTGATGAGGGTCACGGTCGACAGTCAAAACGATCGTCCTTTAAGAGCGTTTGGAAAGAGGAAAGTCTTCATTTGTGCTGCTCTGGTGGGAGTCGCAACGTACAGAAACGCCGGAGACGCTGCTATGCTAAACAGTGCAGAAAATTAACAGAAAAATCTGAAAATTTTAAGTATTTTAATAGAAAAATCAGCCGAGGGCCAGATTAAAGGTCTTGGAGGGCCGGATCTGGCCCCCGGGCCGCATGTTTGACACATGTGCTGTAGACTGTAACACAGAGCTGCTCTGTCTGCCCTCGTGTCTCTCCTCTCACCAGGTCGTTATTGTAAATAATGTTCTCAATATCTTACCTGCTTAAATAAAGGGATGGACCACAGATAAGGCCATATGGGAATAAAAAAGAAAGTTCTGCCATTTAATGTAGAAAATCACATTCTTTTGTCTAAAGAAAGTGTTTTTTTTATTTTCATTATCATCGTGGTATTGGAATCGGTATTGAAGTTTGAAAGTTGAAATTTTCTTGACAATACGACTTGTCACTACTTAATATTTCTTATCTCCATGGAGATAAACCAAAAGAACTAAAATAAAAATTAAACACCCGGAATTTACAAAAAAAGTTCTTTAATTTTCTGAAATGATACAAAACACAAGTTTAATATTGCACTGTTTCTATTGAGAAGTTGGTTGTGAAAAAAAGACACTGACCAAGTTTAAGGCACCACATTCGATTCAGCAAAATATGAATAAAAACAGAACAAAATCATGTGTATGAAAACTCATATTAAATGTTTCTCAGTCTAAACATTTTAAACCTTTTTTGCTGACGTGAGGCATTTTAACTCTGATCTACAGAATAAATAAACGTAAAACAAATGAGAAAATGAGGTATATAAAAAGGTTTTTGAAATGACAAAACAAAATGTGGAATTATTAAACTTGTGTGTAAATAACTGAACTCTTAAACAGCTCATTTCAACAGCAGTGACTCTGTCGTTAGCTTATTGGTGGCACTTTGCTGTGAAATATTAGCTAAATGCCCAAGTGTTGAACCTGATCATTTCTATTAATAACTAAACCCAAGAACTCGTCATACAACTGTTGTATTTGAACAAGACTCATTTGAGCTGCTGCTGATGTGTGATTAGACCACAGACTGTGATTAGGTCATTGAAACTAACAGTATGTAAATAGTGTAGAACACGTGTTTTTGTGAGTTTGGCAGTGAACAGAACACATGTCTGAAACTGGAGAAAAAAAAAAATAAAAAATAAGAATCTTGACTGTAACATTCTGGATTTGAACACTAAAGTTAAAATTGGTGTAAAATTCAGCCGAACGAGAGTTTCACAGAAACTACAAAAGTGGAAATGATGCAAATATAAAATTACAATCAGAGACACACAGATACTAATGCTTAAGACATTCAGGTCATTATTGTTGAGAACGGATTCAGTTACAGCGGCTGCAGATGCAACATTAAAATGGAAATGATCCGACTAATTATCCCAACTTCCTCAAATGGAGAAAGAGGTTTAACACATGTTTAAAAAATGACAAATCACAAGTTCATTTTATCTGGCAAAATGTTGGTTATGAGAGATTAGCCACTTGCAGGTCTGTTGGACTAAACTCAATGGAGAAAAAAAAAGTAAATAAAAAATAGTGCAAATTTGTTTGAAATAAAACATGTAAAAATGCATTTGTCTCTGACATGTTGAGAGTGACATTCAAAGTGTTGCTACAGTCAGCATCACTTCTGCTGGTGCTCAACACGGCACTAAACACAGCAGCTGAACATTCACCAGGAGACGGAGGTTTCTGAAATTAAAAGGTTAATAAAGCAATTTACAAAGACGGATTTTAAACCAATGCTGCAATTTAAGATTGTTTTCAGTTGTTAAAACTAATTGTCTTTTGAACAATCAAGATTTTTGAACGGATTGAAAAAATATGACAACGGAAGAGATTTATGATTGAAAATAAAATAAAAAAAAAATATATATATAGTTTTGTGCCTTATTGACTTAAATTGACGGGCAGATGACACTTTCCAGTCACAGCCTGGTTTAAAGGTCCTACATTATATGCAAAATTGACCCCAAGCCAATGTTATAATGTGGTTCCCTCATCAGAAACATGCAGTGCAGTGGTTTGCTCCATTCAGACTTACTCATGATGAGCTTTTCTGTTTGAGAGGAACACGTGTGGTTTAAATGGTGTGAATAAGACCGAACACCAAGAATGTTTTTCTGATCCATGTTCGAATGTCGTTTCCTCGTCACATAGTGTCATATGGGCCCTTTAAACAATGAATATTTCGGTCATAAATTGACTGAAGTCGATAGAGTTCCACTTTAAGCAGCTCAAGTTTTGAAACTGGGAGTGATGAGGACAACTTTATAAAAGCAAAACTGTGCAACTTTGTTGATAAAATGTCCAAAAATACATGTCTCCAGCGTTGGGATTCTGCAAAGAGGAAATTGTTCTTACATTCAACATGACTGCTACTGAGGTGTGCTGCTGGTGCCAGACTTGGCAAAAAATTTACAGTTTTTAAAGTTTAAAATGTCTCTTTATAAAAAGAAATAATAATAAAATAAACTTTGTGCCTTTGCATTGTGAAAACAACACTGTCTGTTCATTGGCATCTCAAGACGATACATTCCAGTATTTACAAAACTTTCATATAGATGCGTCTTTCAGTTGACAGTTTCTTGGTGCAGGTTATGTTTTGGTGCCCAGACTGCTGCGATTGGCGCTTGCACAACTTTAATCTGTCCACTTTGCCTCGTTTCTGAATGCACCATGCTCCAAACTGGTCTATGGGCACTTTGAGATGCCGCAGCTTGTGACTGTGTGATCCGAACTGGTGTTAAAGCAGATGATTGGCTGGAAATTGGTGCAAAGGAAGACTGGGGAGAGGAAGATTTGGCGACTGACTGGCACGGGACAGCATATTTATGAATGGGGAGGTACAGAGGAAGACGCAGAGGAGAGGAGACGAGAGTGACAGTGGGAGAAGGCTTAGAGGAGGGCACAGATACATCTGGGGCTGCAGAGGAGGAGTGGACGGTTGGCTTCTCTTTTCCTAAGGCACTCCAAATGACTTTAGTGAGCGTCGGAGCAGCCAGAACAACTGAGGAGGGCGAAGGCAGGGGGGAAGTTTGAGGTTTGATCGACACAACGGAGACGGGGGAAGAAGACATTACTTTCTCCATCTGGATCTGAGCCTGAGATGGGTCCAAGATCTGCAAACGTAATGGAAAAATATGTTGTTTGTTTATAGAAAGATGATAATGATAATAAACAATAAATATTTGAATACCAAAGAGGAATTTTACAGTGTGCAGGGGAGAGGAGCAGACAACATGCATTTACACTAAATATAAAATCCTCACCTGTTGACTTTCTTCTGGTGGAGGTGTGGGTCCCAAATTTCTCTCCTCAGTTTGAATCAGATCATTCACAGCCCTTTCCTCCTCTTCCCCTCTCTTCTGCTCCTCCTCTCTCCTCTGGCTCTCTTGCTCAGCTGCCCTTTGCAACGCTGCATCCACAAGCAGTTTGAGATCGCTGAAATCGTGAGAGGGAAGGAGTTCCGGCGGTGTTGGAGGAGGGGTGTTAAACACATTATTTTGATTGGCTCTGTTCTGCTCCTCAGCCTCCCTCAGCAAACTCTGCGTGTCCAATCGAAGCAGAGCCTCTTTTCCTCGAAAACCATTCAAAATGGCCGCCGCCGTGTTTCCAAGGGCAGTGAGATCAAGTGTGGGGCCAGAACAAATGACAGAGGGGCGCAAGTGCTGGGTCTGGTGGTGATGGGAGGATGAAGAGGAGTGGTGCTCCGGAGAGGAGCCTGCTTCACCTTTGAGTCCCACTTTTCGGGAGATTGTGAACTTCGTTGGGTCTTTGCCATCCTTACGCAGCAGGTCAGGCAGGAGGCGGCGGCGAGCATTGATGAACCAGTTACAGATCTGGGAGAATGAGCACAGGTTACAAACGTGAATGAAAATCTAATTATTTACCAAAAAAAAACAAACTCCAGAATTTGCACACACACCAAAAGGTTCAGTCCCTCTGTCGCCAGTGCGTTCACACTGCAAAGCCCAAAGTTCAAGGGAATTAAATAGATTAGTCGTCTATGCTACAAGTTTTAGAAATAATCTCACTAACTTAATTATGTCAAGTTGCTGTAACATTTCTTCTTTTTCCAATTTTTGATTAAAGGGAACTATTGTGGGCATAAGTCAGTGTAACTACACATAATGGAGGTACAAATCAGTAGAATTAAGGACTTAAATGCTGAGAATGAAAGCCCTGATATTTCTATTGTTTCAAATAGGGATGGTTTAAAAGTAAATGTATTTATATTAGTACATGTACTAATACATAATATAAAACTAATTCAAAGCGCTTCATCAAATAACTTTCATAACAAATAAACTGCAATCTGACAACATAAACCTCTTAGGCGAACTGCCTGGCAGTTATTAGGGACAATACTAATACTAATACACCAACTTATATTGTGCTTTTTTCTGACACTCAAAAGACGCTTAAAAAAAAAAGAGAAAAAAGTAAATAACACTGTAGAAAACGGGGAGAAATCATAGGGGGAATGCCAGCATGAACAGGTGAATAAGTGAGTTTTTAGTTGTGATTTGAAGAGCTGCAGTGAGTCTGATTTCCTGATGGATTTTGGGAGGGAGTTCTCCAGAGGGAGTGGCGGCAGCACAGGCTCGCTCCCCTAAGGCATCGTCCTGGTGAGGGGAGTGAGGAGGCTGGTGTCGGCTGATCTGAGGCGGCGGGTGGACAGTGCAGATTGAGGTCAGTGAAATAGGGAGGGGGCCGGTTATGGAGGGACTTGTAGGTGATGAGGAGGACCTTGTATTGAATATGGTAGTGTACAGGGAGTCAGTGTATGGCAAACCATTTTAACATTTAAACGCTAAGATGGATATGTATTGAATATATCTCCAACTGAGTTTTGCACAGTCAAAAAGAAAATTTCCGATATGAGCAACAATATTCTTCCTATCCGCAATTGTCATTTTGGATATCCACAGTGACATTCTTCCCTGGGCAAACAACGTCACCTTTGCCATTCATTTGTATGGGTTTCATAATGATGAATATCCACAATTCAGTTGTGGATATACACAACGTAAATTACAGATATCTGCAAATGAATAATAGATATCTGTAATTCCGGTTTGAGATATCTACAATTTGATTCTGACTAGTCATAACTCAAGTTGAAGATATCTTTAATTGAGGTGAATTAAAAGACATCGACATGCTCCTTTTCAGATATCTTAAATTAAGTTGTGACTAGGCGAAATGATGTTGTAGATATCTCCATCCATCCATCTTCTCCCGCTTAATCCGGCTGGGTCGCAGGGGCATCTTTCTGCCCAATCCTCATAGCACCTGACCCCCTATGAACCCCTCTGCAGGTGGTGAACCCACAGGAGGGTGGACAACATGGTCCTTGATGTTAGTTCAGGTGCTGCATGTTTTGGGTTAATGGGGGAAACCGGAGCACCCGGAGGAAACCCATCCAGACACAGGGAGAACATGCAAACTCCACACAGAAAGGCCCGGGCGACCCAGGGATCGAACCCGCAACCTTCTTGCTGTGTCAGCCACCGTGCCGTTGTAGATCTCTCTAACTGGAGTTTGGGATTAGGGTCCAGGCTGCCACACACTACAGGAGAATTTGCCCGATTTCGGCTGCGATTTCATCTTCCCGAGTTCGGGAAGGTGTGACCCGACTTTTTGTCTCTGGGTGCGATTTTGAAGCCACTTTATTCTTCGTGTGTGTGGCGTCAGTGTCAGATCATAACTACCAACCATCAGCAACGCTACGGTAACAGCCGATAAAACAGAGTGTCAGGGGCAGAGGAGTGACGGACACCACGTGCAAACTCGGGACACAGCGAAAATAAAGACTATTAATACTCACCTCCCATAAAGTGGCAAATTTAAAGTGCAGCATCTGATCCACATTATCCATAGAAATTGTCCTCCGCAAATGACATCCAGTCCACAAAACCATTTTGAAGCAAAAAGGCGAAAGTCGTTCCTCACGTGTGTTTTGTTTACGTCCACAGAGCGTAAAGCTGCAGATTAGCGATCGAGACTCTACTTCCTGTGGACTTTATCGCCAGTCTTTTATACTTTAAAAATCCTGTATCTGAAGTACTGCACCACATTTCACAAATAACAGTTTTGATTTGTCTAAAGTCGAAGTGCAGAGCTCTGATCTTTGAACACTTCAGACTCTCAATGCGAGTGGTGTAACTGTAGACAGGAAACATCTGACGTGTCGCACTCACAGCTTGTTTTATGCACACAGATCCCGCTGCAGTCTTTCCGATCAGAGATTTTAAGTCTCATAAGTTTCTCCTCATGTCTGTGGTGTCCGCATTTTATCACACGTTTAAAAATCGTTTAAGACCGAAAAATCCTCTAGTGTACAGCGGCCTTTAGATATCGCTCATCAAGTTTTAGATATCTAGAAATGAATTTCAACTAGAGATATCTGAAATTGGAGCTATCCGTAGACTTCCTTCTGCCTAGTCAAAATATTATGACAGACATCTCAAACTGCAGTTTTGTCCAGGCGAAATTACATTGCAGATATCTGTATGCTGTTAATGGAAAGTTAATTTAGTGAGATGGCCAAAATGCATCTCAGGGTATTTTTGTTAATGCTAGTGAAACATTGGTTGAAAATCAAACAAAAACTAATGTTAACACTGATGGCTGTTTAGCTTTAGGGACAGATTGTGCACTGCTAATATCCAGAGACAAGGTGGTGCTTTCTGTGACATGATGACGTTTGAGAGAACTTTAAAATATCTTTTCAATCTGCCGAGTCAAAACTAAATGACAGATTTCTGCAATTGTCATTTATGATGTGCGGCAAGTTTAATGTTTTTGATTACACAATTGCAGATATCTTGATCATTTTTTCTAGTCAAAATTACGTTACAGATATGTTAATTCCCATATGACAATTCCTACCATCTAAAATGAAATTCTGCCAAGTCGGAATGACATTGATATCTACAGTGTTAATTCTGGATAGTCAAACTTGGCGGTTAAATGTTAAAAGTGCCATAGCCAGTGGAGTCACTTGAGGACAGGAGTGAGATGGTCTCTGAAGGGGTGTGAGTGAGGAGGCGGGTGACAAAGTTCTGGATGTGGGGGGAGGGGAGACCATATCGTATAGGCCTGAATCGATTTACTGAGTAAATCTATTAGAAAAATGCATCGATTTTTCCTTTTTTTTTTCCCCCTCGATGCTTCATTTTATTTTCATATGCCACCTTCTGCGATAAAGGTAAATTTTCCGCACGACCACTGCACTGTACACAAAACAGCATGGCGCCCATTTCCTCCGGTACACCGCATCTCCTCCTGTACGGTGCAGACACCGCGGTGGACATGTCGTGTCACGTACACTGTGGGGACCGCACTTCCTCCTGTGCCTCTAAACCAGAACTGACACCAGGACTAAAACCAGGTCTAATCCGGGTCTAAAACCAAACAAGAATTTGCAGGAGTTCGTTGCTACATTCATGTAGTTTGTAGTTTTTCGTGACAATATCAAGTAATATAAAGTATTCAGATTACGTTACTCACTTTAAGTAATTTAATGGATTATGTTACAAACTACATTTTGGGGTCTGTAATCTGTAAGGGAATAGATTTTAAAAGTCACCTTCTCAACACTGATACAACATGTAAACAGAAAGCACCCGTACATTACATGAAGTGGAAAAGAAACCATTAGGTAAGTCAACCTCAGCCTAGCGATAATTCTGTTTTTCATGTCCAAAACACGTTTAACTATCAGTGCACATGGTGTGTACTTAACGTGTGAAAAGTAAACGTGACATTAACAAGCGATTACTCGATTCTTCACTCTCACCTGTAGCACAGACAGTCCGGTCCTTGCAGACAGACTCATTTTCTCCTGCTCAGATGGATAGGCGTTGAAACGGTGGTCATAGAGCCAGTCCCTCAGGATTTGCACCGCCTCTTTGGGCAGGTTACCGCGGCGTTTTCGTTTGGCTCCGCCCGCTGACAGGTCAAGAGGGAAGCCATCATCACTGTCAGACATTGCTGACGAGAGGCCCAACTCCTCCGACTCCAGAGCTGTGGAACAAAAAGAGAATGAACACACCTCAGAATGGAAATTCAACTCTGAAAGACATGGTGACAAACTTGATAGTTTTATTTTGCACTGATGATTTTACTTTTACTCCTATGAACTAACATCAAGGACCATAATGTCCAGCCTCCTGTGGGCTCACCACTCAGAGGGGTTCATGGGGGGGTCAGGTGCTATGAGGATTGGGCAGCACGCTGCCCCCGCGACCCAGCCGGATTAAGCGGGAGAAGATGGATGGATTTTACTTCTCAAATTAAAAAACACATTTAAGACATAAACATTGAGCTTAATATTTTTTTATTTATTTTTTAGCTTTATATTTTTTCTAATTAAGTAATCAGCAGTACAACTTGGAAAAACTGCAAACTGTTAGGATGTTTTTTGCAAACAAGAAACAACAACTGCAGAATTTTGCACAACTTTAAAATTAATCTACAAAGAATTATTATTTTGCATTTCAGTGCTGTTCAAGAAGGCTCTGATTTTGGAGCAGATCATTACACAGCCATGTCAGAGTTTGAGTTCATATTAAGGCAGCAGGATTTTCCCTGTAACACACCATCAAGTCTGGCCACCACTTCCAGGACCATCCAATCACGGTTATTCATTTCAGTGACACATGGTGGGTCAAATGCAGGAGACAATTCCCTATGAGGGCAAAAAACATGCCTTACACTGCAAATTAACTTCCACTTCACACATGTTTAAGATGTGCCACCACTGTAGCCACAGCTGCTGTAAGGTTGACTTGCTAAAAGCACGGCAGCCCTTCTGTACAAGAAAGTGCACCCTAAACAAACTTCAGGGAGCTCATTGGGCATCTAATGATGACCCCCCCCCACCCCACCTCCACCTCAGAGCTGTAAATTAGCCTCATATCATCTCATTCCTTTGGCACCAGCAGTAAAACAGCAGGGGGCGCTTCTTATGCTAATCTCAAAATTCATTGTTTTCCTTCAAAGTCTCCAAAGTGTTGAAATATGCATTAGGTACAGTTGACCAACAGTAACAGTATTTCTTTGTTTAATTCAAGATACAAGCAAAAAGGAGTCATAGTAGTTGTGATATTAACAGCTGCAGGGGTAAATGCTGTCAGATGCCCTCCCTTCATCCTGTATCCCTGTATCAGAATTCCTCCACGTCATCAACAAAACAAAACTCCATCCAAAATGAAGAGATAATGTATCACAAGGAAGGCATTTTTTTCTGACAGTTTAAACCTTCATTTAACATTTAGTGATAACTTATTGTTGAAATCAGGCATCTTTACAAACGGACTTTACCAGGAAGTGAAATGATAAACTAACCAAACTGTCAAACTAGGGAGAAGTACACACTACTTTCAGTTAAATCTTTATTGTAATGTTAACTACCTTTTAATGAAATGAGTGGTCTAACCTGTCATATACAGTTTAAATAGTATAATATACATGTAGGGTAGAGGAAAACCAGGCGCCCTGTGGCAAGAGGGCAAAGAGTGAAAAGAGCAACTTGCCTGTGACGTTCTAAAATAGCTGTCAGACTCTGGACAGAGAGGAACACAGAGCAGAAAACACGGCGCTTAAGATCTATAGAATTTAATACAAACTTATAATGGTCATATTCTACAGACAGGAGCAGTTTAGAGGGCAGAGCCAGGGGTTCCCCAGATTTTTGTCTTTGGCGGTCCAAATGTTAGCGGCCAAACCTAATGACAGTTTTCACATGAACATGTTTAAACTGACAATGAAATATTCTTTCCATCTCTTGACAACCTTTTAAAAATTCCAAATTTAAAAAAATAGATTCTTAAAATCTCAAAGGCCCCTTGCTTGCCAAATTAGACCCCATGGGTTTGCCAAGTTTGGCCATCCATCCAAATTATTGCATTACTAAAGAACAGACTCAATAATACCGATCCAAATAACACAATGATACAAATGTGAAAAATACCTTCCTTTGTGTGTAAAACATCTCTGCATTTCGGATGAAGTTTTCCATTGATATAAAACACAGAATGATTCAGTCTTACAACTCATTCCTGTACTTTTCTTCAAAAATGGCCACTTCACTTATGTAAAACTATGATAAATATTGGACTCTGAACCAAGTCTGACCCAAGTCAGAATTCTCATCCTCTTATATCCCTGTCTGCCGGATCCCTGCCCAGATGTTGTGGTTTGGCTGAATAAATACAGCAGGAGAATCTACCTCGTTTATGGTCAAAGGTTCATGGGAAAAAGAAAAAAAAAACAATAGTGTATTTGTCTTTGAGATTTCTCATTAGCTGTTGTAGAAGCAGCAGTAGTAGCAGTAGTAGTGGTAGTGGTGGTAGTGGTAGTAGTAGTAGTAGTAGTAGTAGTGGTGGTAGTAGTAGTGGTAGTAGTAGTAGTAGTAGTAGTAGTAGTAGTGGTAGTAGTGGTGGTAGTGGTGGTAGTGGTGGTAGTGGTGGTAGTAGTAGTAGTAGTAGTGGTGGTAGTAGTGGTAGTAGTGGTGGTAGTGGTGGTAGTGGTGGTAGTAGCAGTAGTAGTAGCAGTAGTAGTAGCAGTAGTAGTAGCAGTAGTAGTGGTAGTGGTGGTAGTGGTAGTAGTGGTAGTAGTGGTGGTAGTGGTGGTGGTAGTGGTGGTAGTGGTGGTAGCAGTAGTAGTAGTAGTAGCAGTAGTAGTAGCAGTAGTAGTTGTAGTAGCAGTAGCAGTAGTAGTAGTAGTAGTAGTAGCAGTAGCAGTAGTAGTAGCAGTAGTAGTAGTAGTAGTAGTAGCAGTAGTAGTAGTAGTAGCAGTAGTAGTAGTAGCAGTAGCAGTAGTAGCAGTAGAGCACTACGCTATGAACCATGTTCTGAAATACATGGGGTTCTTGGATTTGTTTCATTCAGATTTAAGTCATTCAAATGTTAATCACTACTGGATGACAACAACAACCTATGACTCTCCTTTCCACAGATATGACCTATAGAATTTAGTGGTAGAAGTAGCAGTAATTGCAGTTGGATCAGTAGTATCAATAGTAGTAGTAGCAGTAGTAGTACCAGTAATGGTAGCATCAGCAGCAGCAGCGTTATTATTTGTTTTGGTTCTTATTCTGCCCGGGGGTCAACTTTACTCCACAGAATGCTTCTCTTTGGGGCAGCAGTGAAACCCGAGCCCCTTCAGCCCTGGCTCCTCTCCACAAAGAGGATTGTTTAGGAGCAGGGAGGCTGACAAGGGAGTGCGGAGCAGGGACAGGAGGCAGACAAGAGGGGGAGGGAGATCAGACGGGAGCAAGAGGTGGGGGAAGAGGGGAGGCAGGAGCACTGACAAGGGCAGAGAGTCATCAACAATCAAACAGACAAGCAAGACAATACACATTCCAACCTCAAGGGGGGAAATTAAAATCTTTACTAAAATCTTACTTTTTACATCCTTGACCAAAAAACAACAACATTAGGTTATTCGTGAAAACATGTGTACTAACCCAAGTGTGCTCAGAGCCAATGATAAAGGCTTATACTTTAAGTTGTACTATGGCACTGTTCTGGTGGTGGTGGTGGGGGGGGGGGGGGGGGGTATATACAAGCAATTATCTCAAGTGTTTTTGTTATTGCCTTGCCTCAAATGTTCCACAGCAGGGCGTTAAAATTTCCACCTATGAAGCCCAAGTTACATGGGCAAGGGGTATAAATCAGATCTGTGGAGAGGAAAGTCGTGTGTGTGGTTTTGTCGTTTTATTTTTTAAAATAAGTGAATCCAGTAATTAACATTTGAAAGACTGAAATCTGAACTTTAAACAAATCCAAGAATCCAGTGCATTTCAGAACATGATTGGGGAGGTCTAAACTACAAGGTTAGCAGCTTTTACACAGAGTAAGACCCCATGGAGGCGTAGGAAGGGCATCTGACACACAGCGGCATTTCTGAACGCGACTGTAGGGGTCTAAACTACAGGGCAGGTCTCTTTTACACATAACATTGCAGAGATTTAGATTTTGTCATTTATGGAAATTTTGGTACTTAAACAATTGCAGTTAGTTAAATAAATTGTACTATGATTTCAGTCCATTGCAACAAGGAGCAGTGACTTCACCTCCTTAAACTCTCAAATACCTGCTCCTCATTTTCCCTCCAACTCCCATGACAGACTGAAAGATGAAACTCACATTCCGGCCACAGGGGGCGCCACATTTACATTTAATCACTTATGCAAAAACAATGACGCTTCCTGCAGACACACAGGGGCTAAATTTAAAAGACAAAAAACTGATACATTTCACTGGGTTTAACTACTACGTCAACTCAAAGCTCACTCAGTTTTTTTGGGCCCTGCAATGAGGAATGAGCATCATTCTAAGCACGCAAAGGCTGTATGTGACCTTAGTTTTTGTGTCAACTAAAACTATGCCAAGAATGTTAAGCAAGGGCCCATTTATACCGGTAAATTAAGACTAAACCATAAACTAAACAGAATTTTTTGTTTGTTTATTCATTTGTTTGTTCATTCGTTTTTAACATTTTAGGCCAGTTTTGCCAACTGAATGATAGATTTTTAATGTTTGCTGAAAATAATTACCTGTGTGGGCATCTATATGTCCCTCTCTGACGCCTTGATTATATTGTATTTGAGGACCACAGATATGGAAACCAATCCAAATTACGCTCAAATAATTGTCCGTCTGCGTCTCTTAACGACGTTTAGCTTTGGGTTGTAAAACTGTCCGAAGAATTTATAGGAAAAGAGAAACATTTTAAAACCAGAAAGTTGCAATTTAAGTTTGTGCAAAGTAAAACAATCTCTTTTGTCCATTTAAAAAACAGACAACATGCGATTTGGGGTTAAAAAAATGTAGAAAATGTCTAGATTCTTTGATCTGTTACAATGGGGTGACATAAGCGCATGACTAAGTTTGATATCCTCTGCTTTGTGCTTAGATCACGTCATACAAACATGATTCACGCAAATCACGCACAAATTTACAAAATGCACATCTAGAAGATGCGACTTTTTAAATATTTGGTTAATGAGAGAGCTCGAGCAAAGTACAAAGAATGAGGAGCAAACGGAGCAGGGCACGTCGGTCACGTCGCTGCGCCAGATGGACAAAAACCACGCCACCAAATTAGCCGCTAGCTGTCCCTTCAATTTCAACCCAAAACACTCACCGTGTCCGTGCACAACGGAGAAAACGCATGAACCTACGGCACAGAACGTTCGGAATTGCGTCTCCAATTACGCACGAGCGAGGACGCACAAAAGCATACGAGGGATCAGGTTTTATGCTTACCTCGCTTGAACGTTTTCATTGTTGTGTTGATGGTTGGATCCTCGCAGCTGTCCAAGTTGTACAAAGCGTGCCTCCTCTCGCGTTAAAACGCCACTTTCTTCTCACAAATTGACGTTTTTGCAGTTTTTTACGCCGTTTTAAAGCCACATTTGCGTGTCTGAAACAAAAGAGCCGCACTGTGCCATCACGCGTCCGAGCTCCAGGCGTAAAACAGTTATGCTTTGGAGTCGTTTGAATCTTTTTACCTGCACGTAGCTCCGCCAGCTTTCTGCCAACCTCTTGACAGACGCAGATGCGCTTATCCCGCCTTCCAGACTTCTCTCAACCAATCAGAGTGCTATATTAGCCCCCCCGCACAGCAGCGGGCCAATCAGGACAGACAGAAGAGCGGAGTGCTGTGGTGACAGCCTTTTTATTCAAAAAGAAGTCCATTCAGATATTTTACAACAACATTGCGCATACAAACGAGAAAAAAAAAACATGCGCTATCGTAAGATTTCTAAACGCTTGCGTCCAATCTGACTGCAGTTTGGAGCTAATTCTCACACAAGCCTCACTGTGTACCGCTGGCTTTTACATAACTAAGAAAAAAATTCACTGTTACATAAATCAAAACGTGGGGCCCGCGTTTTAGAAGAGACGGCGTGCCTAGGTTCACCAGATATCCCTATTTACCCGGGATAGTCTCAGTTTTGAGCCATGTGCTGCTTGTCCCAGCAGATGTATATAAAACCATTGATTTCTCACAGTTTTTTTTATTTTTTATTATTATTTTTTTTACAAATATCTCAGGTGGGTGATTCTCTTTTTGCATCAACATTTTATGTCCGCATGTTTTGCTTGGCCTGATTTTTGCCTGAACTGTGCCAAATATTAAAAGTAAGTTAATCAATGGTGTATCAACTGTTTTTCATACATTAGATTAAATTCAAATGCATTTGAAATATTATTTCATAATTAATACACCTTTTTGGTAACACACACACTTAATTTTATTGTGTCCCACAGTGCAAGTAATCAACTTCATCTAGAGGAATGACTTAAAAAATTATATATATTAAAAAATCCCTTTCACTGTTAAATAGGCTACACTAAATTTCATTTAATCCTGTAATTTAATATGATAAAATTCTATTTTTTATTTATCGTTTCATTCCTACTTTACATGTCCCAGTAGTGATTTTCCCCCCTGTTAGAATGTTTGTTATTGAGGTGCAATAAAAAAACTACAATTCCAGACAAGCCATTTACAGGAAGTGACATCATTTTGGAAGGCATTTCAAACTGTGGAAACTGAGGTAAGCTTCTACTGAGACTCCCTCCTTACTATTTTTGATCTTAAACATGTCACTCCCTTCTGGGTCACGCTTAAAGTTCCACCCTGTTAGGGTAACTTATGAGGAATGTTAATTCAGGTTGTTTTTAAAAAAAAAAACATATTTGATTTAGTTATTAAAGTAGTGTTAATCTACTGTAGGTCAGAGAGCTAAAAGGTCATTTGGTAAAGAGCTAGCATGAGATTAGCGAAAAAAATTCCACCCTGTCGGGTTCCCCCCTGTTAGACCTATGAGCCTAACAGGAGGGAATGGGATCCTCCCAGGGTGGAAATTATTATTATTATTATTATTATTAATATAATAACAAGAGCTCCTCCAGCGGGGCAAAATACGCCCGTACTTTGAATTATTGTATATAGAATTAAGTTAGAATTTGTCAAACCTAGTTAAAGATGAATTGTTGGTGCAGTTTGGAAGATTCAAGGTGACAAGGTTTTCGCAAAGGGTCGGGCCGTGACCTTGACCTTTGACCCTGTGGCCTTGAAATCAATAGGGAACATCCTTGACCCATGGGGTGTCCAGCCATGAAGTTTGACATTCCTAGGTGAGACGGTTGTCGAGCTAGAGCGCGGACAAGGTAATGTGTAGTTGTCTTGTATTCTCTCTCTCCCGTTGCCTAGCAACCGCTGCAGCTGGAACTGTGTGTCACCTTTGAACTTTAAGCTTCAAAGCTTTGAAGTCTTTGAAGCTTTGTCTTCATGAAGAGGCAAAACATGTGGGGCATGCGCCGATATATATATAAGGTGACCTTGACCTTTGACCCTGTCACCTTGAAATCAATAGGGAACATCCTTGACCCATGGGGTGTCCAGCCATGAAGTTTGACATTCCTAGGTGAGACGGTTGTCCACAGACGGACGGACGGACGGACAGCGCCATACCATAATACGTCCCGTATTACAACGGGCGTATAATAATATTATTATATTGCTATATTATTTGTATTGTTGTTATTGGCCCTCGCCAGTTAACGAAGTTAATGACGAGGGGTATTGTTCTTCATCGGTTTCTTACGCTATATTATTATACGCCCGTTCTAAGACGGGACGTATTATGGTATGGCGCTGTCCATCCGTCCATCCATCCGTCCGTCTGTGGACACTTCAAAGCTCGACCCTTTGCGAAAACCTGCCCGTCGCTCTTGCTAACTGTGATCGTTTCCATCTCTGTCTTTTTATCTTCCATCTCTGTCCTTTTATGTTACGTGCCGTAGATCTGAACTCTCTTCTCAAATGTTCTGCTGCTGAAAGCGAGAACAACCCACATTCTCTGCTTCTTTGAGCTTTGACACATTAAAGCTTTGTAGTGTCTTTAAGTTCTGTTGCTGCAATCTGATTGGTGGAATTCCGATTCTAGAATGTGATGATGTCATACTCATACTCCTACTGCAAGAGCCAGATTTCCCTATTGATTATCCGTCTGTCTGTCTGTCCGTCTGTCCGTCTGTCTGTGGACAATTTCTTGTCCGCGCTCTAACTCCACAACCGTCTCACCTAGGAATGTCAAACTTCCAAACTGCACCAACAATTCATCTTTAACTAGGTTTGACAAATTCTAACTTAATTCTATGTACAATAATTCAAAGTACGGGCGTATTTTGCCCCGCTGGAGGAGCTCTTGTTATTATTATTATTCAAATACATCTGAGTACACATGGACATGCATCATTAAAGGTGTGTGTGGACTACGTACCCTGAAACGCTGTGTGTTGAACTCCTGGCTGTAGAGGAGTTTGTCGTCTTCAGACGTGTGATCTTTGTTTCTGCGAGTTGCGTAGTTGTGTATCAGTTGAAGGTTTGAGTTGAAGTGAGTTTCTCAGGACCTGTGTCGCCCTTATATACTTATAGAACCCTTTATAAGAGACTCTTGGTGATGTCACAAAGAAATAGAATGTCTGACGGAACGTGTTGCCAGGTGACGCCAGGTGAATCTTTCCTTATATGGACATGAGTGCGTTGCCATAGTTACACAATGCTGAATGTCAATAATTACATTGGAAGTGTCTGAATGTCCATCCTAGGCCCTAAACCCCAAACACTACACTGACCTGCACTCTTTAGTGAACTCTATAGAACCTCATTCACTGAGGTCCAGACGCAGATTCACGACTTTGAGGTCACATGTGTATTAGACCTCAATTAGTCTTGATTTAGACCTTATTTAAAACTGGTGTAGACCTGGTTTAGACCTAGTTTAGTCCTGGTTTACTTTTGGTTTAGATCTGGGTCAGACTTTTAGTAATTAGCACACTTTCAGCAACAACATTTAATAAAACTACCTGTAATTATTACTGTATTCATCCTTGAGCTTGACCATTATGCATTTCTTATAGTTAAACATGTCAGTATTAAAAAACAACATGAAAAATATATTCCATTACCATTTTTTACCTCCAACTTTACAAACCCAAAATGTTGCCGCAAAAAGAGAATCACACATGTACGTTAGTGTAGAAAAGCTCAACCAGGGACGGGGGTTGAAAATTAGCATTTGCTAAAGCTTGTATGCATCACATCTGCTGCAAACTCTGTATGTAACTATGTCTGATTGCACTGTCCCTGTCAAATAAATAAATAAATAAATAAATAAATAAATAAATAAATAAATAAATAAATAAATAAATAAATAAATAAATGAATCAGAGGACACACTCAGGACACAGGACAGTTATAGGAGCAGAGGACACACTCAGGACACAGGACAGTGACAGGAGCAGAGGACACACTCAGGACACAGTTATAGGAGCAGAGGACACACTCAGGACACAGTGACAGGAGCAGAGGACACACTCAGGACACAGTTACAGGAGCAGAGGACACACTCAGGACACAGTTATAGGAGCAGAGGACACACTCAGGACACAGTTATAGGAGCAGAGGAAACACTCAGGACACAGTGACAGGAGCAGAGGACACACTCAGGACACAGTGACAGGAGCAGAGGACACACTCAGGACACAGTTATAGGAGCAGAGGACACACTCAGGACACAGTTATAGGAGCAGAGGAAACACTCAGGACACAGTGACAGGAGCAGAGGACACACTCAGGACACAGTGACAGGAGCAGAGGACACACTCAGGACACAGTTATAGGAGCAGAGGACACACTCAGGACACAGTTATAGGAGCAGAGGACACACTCAGGACACAGTTACAGGAGCAGAGGACACACTCAGGACACAGTTATGGGAGCAGAGGACACACTCAGGACACAGTTATAGGAGCAGAGGACACACTCAGGACACAGTGACAGGAGCAGAGGACACACTCAGGACACAGTGACAGGAGCAGAGGACACACTCAGGACACAGTGACAGGAGCAGAGGACACACTCAGGACACAGTTATAGGAGCAGAGGACACACTCAGGACACAGTTATAGGAGCAGAGGACACACTCAGGACACAGGACAGTTACAGGAGCAGAGGACACACTCAGGACACAGTGACAGGAGCAGAGGACACACTCAGGACACAGTTATAGGAGCAGAGGACACACTCAGGACACAGTTACAGGAGCAGAGGACACACTCAGGACACAGTTATAGGAGCAGAGGACACACTCAGGACACAGTGACAGGAGCAGAGGACACACTCAGGACACAGTGACAGGAGCAGAGGACACACTCAGGACACAGTGACAGGAGCAGAGGACACACTCAGGACACAGTTACAGGAGCAGAGGACACACTCAGGACACAGTGACAGGAGCAGAGGACACACTCAGGACACAGTGACAGGAGCAGAGGACACACTCAGGACACAGTGACAGGAGCAGAGGACACACTCAGGACACAGTGACAGGAGCAGAGGACACACTCAGGACACAGTTACAGGAGCAGAGGACACACTCAGGACACAGTTATAGGAGCAGAGGACACACTCAGGACACAGTTATAGGAGCAGAGGAAACACTCAGGACACAGTTACAGGAGCAGAGGACACACTCAGGACACAGTTACAGGAGCAGAGGACACACTCAGGACACAGTTACAAGAGCAGAGGACACACTCAGGACACAGGACAGATACAGGAGCAGAGGACACACTCAGGACACAGGACAGTTACAGGAGCACACTCAGAAAAATGAATTGTGGCTGTGTATTTTGTTGTTTTTATTTAAATACTTTGATTCTTCACACATTTTTGAAATGCTTGTGTAATTATTATGAAATACATTCAATATTTTGCATTACTCAAGATTATTGGTAAGGAATTACGCAACAGTCTTGAGTAAAATGCAAGAGTTTTGTCCTTCTGGGATTCCGTAGCTGACTATGGCTTTGTTGCGCTCAAATGTGAAGAAACACGCATGCGCAGACTTTATAATGGACAGCGACGTCTGAGCGCCTTCGGAGTTTTCGCTCGGATTTATTGGTAATGGCTTAAATACCATTTATTAACTTTGAATGTACTTTACATCGTAACTTATCCTGACATTTTGACAGTATGTAATATTGATTAATCATCATGAACATGTGTTGTGCTTTTATGAATAGTTTGCGTACGTCCATTATTATGTAGCCTAAAGCTGTGTCCCAGTTCATAAGGCTGCAGCCTCTGGAGGCTGATTTTAAGGCCGCATATGTCACTTCCGGTAAACCAAGGCCTGTCACAATTCATTTTATTTCATGCAGCCTTCAAATGCAGCCTTAAAACCGGCCTGGTTTCCATGGAGATCGGGCCGTGAACGAAGGCTACATCCGAGTATCCTTCGTGGCCTCCAATATCCCAGCATGCACCGCGCAGCAGCCGTCATGTTCGAAAACAGCAAAAACACGGAGCGAAAAACATGGAGCGAAAGGAAGGCACGTGAGTACACACTTTTAACTATTGGAAATCATCACTAACACAACGGTAAACTTAAAATACGGCCATAACTCCCACAAAACTGTCAAAAAAAGTTTGTTTTTAACTGCGTGAACTTTGGAACTTTGAGCTAAAAGTTTGGCTAGTAATTTACAGCTAAGCAAGTCCGCTCAGACTTTCATATTTGGACAGATTTCCATCAAACACTAATTTTTTTTACTGTTAGGGGAAAAGACCATGGAGTGATTAAAGAGGAAGAAACTCCACGTTTTCACGGACAGGGGCAGCTCGGAGGTAAGGTAAAAACACGCATTATTTCATGCAGTATAATAATATTTACTTGTAAATCACGTAATATAAGCCTCCCACACATGCATTTCATTCTGGGAATACATTATATTGACACCTGTGTCTGTTAGGCCAGTCACATTTAATATAACAATGAGAAAACTGTTTGAAATGTTTTATATGAATTTTCTTTCCCTACACACTGTCGCCTTGGCACAGTGCTCCGCATCGCCGATGTTATAAAGGAAGCTCCATTTGCATAAAAACGGAGTGCTATGCACAATGTCTGCAGAGGAGTGAGCGCATGTCTGCGGTGTGTCAGATTTGTGAGGTACGGCCGGAGGAGGCTCTCAATATAAATGATGCCGTTTGACGAAAAGCGGTAGCGCTCAAAAATATATTCCTCTGGAAATGAAAGAATATCCAGCCTGGGGCGGAAGAATCGCTCGTTGCGCAATGCGTTTCTGATCATTTGTGTTTCGATATCAATTGGATTTGGGAGGAATGGGCAAGGCATGTAGTCTCAAAGCGATTTTCATGCGGAAGGAGCGGAGAAACTCAGGGTTATTTCAAGTAAACCTGCCCCCGAGCAGGTTATGTTCACAGAGTCTGTTACCATGGTGACTGAATCTGTGTTTCAGTTACTTCGCTTTCTGGAACAGAAAACCCAGACTTTCCCTCATCTCAGGGTTAAACTTACTCAGAGTTTTCACATAACCCGCTTTCTGGAATAGGCCCCTGGTCACGAACGGTTCTCAGGGCAAATTGCATAATGATTTGCCTGAGTTTGTCGAACTTTCCTTTTTGGCCCAGCCGGTGTACTACATCCACCGTATTGTGAAGATGCTCAATACTGACAGGAACAACTTCCTTCAAGATCTTGATCACAATCTCCATGGTGTTTTCTCCGTCTTTCTCTGAAACACCGTTGAGCCGTAAAGACCATCTTCGCTTGTATCTTGCCTGCTCGAGGCACATTTCCCGGAGATCAGTGTTTTCTTTTCGGAGCGCTGACACCTGCGTTTCGAGACGGGACACATCTGTTTGCAGCGTTTTCACAGCCGTTGTGTTAGCTTCCACGGACTGCATCATTTTTAACACAGCATCGGTATTCTCTTGAAAACGCAGGTCCATTGCGTGTAACTTTTCGCCTTGTGAATCAAACTGGCGTGTTAGTTCCAGGATAGCATCGTAGAGAGCTGTGTTGGTAATCTCATCACCCCAAGGTGGTTTTGGCCACTTTTTCTGCTTCTTGGGATGAGGGCTCTTCACTGGTGTGTGCTGTCGAATATCATCACGCCCATCTAAGGGTACATCCAGGGCATCCACTTCAACCTGTGCCTGTTGATCCATCCAGACAATGTCTTCTTCATCGCAGGCTTGTTGCATAGCGGCTAGGCGGGAATAACCGTGTTCTTTGCTAAGGGAGGACATCGTTTATGTCAAAAGAGTAGATTAAAGACGGGGTCTTGTCCAATCAAATACACAAAATGCACAAAACAGAGCAAAAACACTTTCGTACTCGTTTCAAGTTGTTTATCTGGGTAATAGTGAACTTGAAGGTTATAAATTCAGTTTATATCGGAGCCAACCAAAAGTTTGACTGCTCACTCCGCCATCTTCATTTAACCCCCCAGGTATTTTCATTCAAGTCATCAGGATATTCTCTATGACATCCTTGTAACTGTTCTCAGGATTCATAAGGCAGGGGGTCAGGTTCAGTTTTTATGGGTACCAGCGCATGTAGGGATCAGTGGGAACGAAAAAGTGGACAGATTGGCAAAAGATGCTCTTAAAAAAGGAAGTGTGGAAATGAGAGTTAAAAGTAGTAAAGTTGAAGCAAAATGTATGGTGTGAAGACAAATCAGGAATGGCAAAGGGAGTGGGACACTGGAATGAAAGGGAGACATTTATATCTCATTCAGAACAGTGGTTTTAAGGTGTAGGAACTACAGGATGCAGAGGGAGAATCTGAGCAAAAGGTTAAGGGAGCTGGGGGTTCATGAGTTCACACTGAAGAATATTTTGAGTTGTTGTAGTAGAGCACAGGTAGATAAGATAAGATAAGATAAGATATCCTTTATTTGTCCCACAATGGGGAAATTTCAGTGTTGCAACGCACAGTAAAGAGAACAGCAAGAAACAGTAGCAGCAATAGAAGTACAGTTAAGTTAAAAATAAACACTATAAGGATCTAAAGACAATATATACACAATATATGCAATAAATTGCAATAAAAAAAACTATATATACAATAAATTACTATCTTACATTATTGCACAGGGTCCCAGTATTGCACAGGCAGCAGAGTTAGCAGTGTTCATTGTAAAGTCTGACAGCAGCAGGAAGCAGCAGGAAGGGGTATTAGTGTCCTTTTTAAAAGAGACAGGGCTTTATGGTAGGATATAGTAAGTGTTAGCTGATTAGTAAATAGGTGTAGTATTTAGCCTTTTTTTTTTTTGGCGTGTGTGTTTGCACATAGTTATAGATTGTGAGCTCACTCTTTGTCCCATACTCCGGAACGGTAGGTGGCGGTAATGCTCCTTTAAGTTGGTTGCCAACCGCCGTAAAAGACGAAGAAGAAGAAGAAGTCTTCTTGTTGTCAGCTGATCACGAGGAAATCTCCAAAACGAAAACATGAACAGGACATTTTTTCTGCTGCGATGCGTCTGCTCTTTGTCTGAACGAGCCCTGATTTAACCTCTCTAAACCCCTTTAAACACACCTCCTCCGAGCAGGTAAGATCTATCACTTTATCTCTTAATTCTCTCATTATTTACAACCTTTCCACGCATGGTGTCATATTATGCCATACAGTTTGTGTTATGCTAACTTCAATAAACTGCTTTTATTGATCGTGTTGGTTATTAGCTGCCATATAAAGCCATTATTCTCATGAAACGTCGCTAGCATACTAGCTATGATTTGATATAAAGTCAATAATTAGATTACATAACGCGTAAACCGTAGGTCAGGTGGCTACTGTTAGCATTCATCGGCTAATGCTATCTCCAGTCCTCTTCAGTCACAAGTTCACTAGAATCTTTTTCTTTAATTTATATTATAAAGCCATGTTTTGCTTTGTTGAAGATGTCTGAAATAATATGCAGTGCCCCCCATTAATACAAGAGACTAAAATTATCCCCATAGTCTCAAAACCACCTGAACGATATTGGCATAACAAAATGAGACTGTTGCCCTTGGTATTATCATAAACTTTTAAAAGAGGTCCAAAATGACTGTTTGTTTAAAGAGTAAATATTAGCAGTAAGTGACATTTATACTTCACAAATTGAATGGAAAATTATTTGTGCCGCCAAAATCTGAACCAAAGCAATGGAAAACACTGATTGTGTGAATGAAAACTGGTGGATTATTACGGTTTTCAATGTCATTCCACTGTGAATAGAAAAGTAAAGTTTAGTTTGATCACAATGTGAAAATGAAAGATTTCGGTGTTTTAACGTAGTAATCATAAAAAAATATTGTATTTCTTTATAATGCTTATGCATTTGTCATGTCTAGCACTTTTCCTGAGGCTCAGTCATTTTACAATTTCCTGCATTATTCATTCTCTCTACACTCTTATGAATCTGTTAACAATACAATATATAGCACACAATCCTACTACTACTTGAACAACTACAGTACTTACTTCTGTTACTGCAGATATTGAAAGGACTTTGAAATTTCTGAGAAACTTTATCAGAAGTTTTCATCAGAAATTATTTAAGATTACAGATTAGAAAGATAGCTAGATACTTAGATAGATAAATATGAATTAATTATTTATTATTATGAATTAATCATTGCAATTATATAGCGCCCTTCATGACACCCAAAGCGCATTACAGTTCATTATTCATTCACTCCAGACCTGGTGGTGTTAAACTACTATTGTAGCCACAGCTGCCCTGTGGCAGACTGACAGAAATGAGGCTGCCAAGTTGCGCCATCGGCCCCTCCGACCACCACCAACACTCACGCACACACCACTTTCATACTAGGCAATGTGGGTAAAGTGTCTTGCCTAAGGACACAACAACAGTGTTTTTGTGACTGGAGCCCCACTGTGGAAATTCATTTTTCAGCAACAAGGAAATATAATAATAAAAATGGTTTAGTTTGCGTTGTATAGCCATATGGCGTGTTGAACAAACAACTTCCAAAGTGTGTCCATGGAGCAGGACAGGGACAGACTGTCCCCAAGGTGCTCTCCTGTCCGGTGATGGTGCTTATTGAATGAACTGTTTTTGAAATGATAAACTTGATTTGTATTAAAGGTACACTGTGTACATTTTTCTGGTGGAGGGGCCACTACCTGTGTCTCCATGGAGATGTTGCTGTGTTGCATGAAGTGTTACAGAGTATGGTATTAAGCGTATCTCACATTTGTTCAATTACGGATGTTTTTATTTATTTTATTGTTTTTATTTATTGTGTGTTGTCATGGAGATGGATACGGTTAATACTCTACTGTGGCACATTACAGGCAAATAATGTGTATGGAATTAAGGGCTTATGTGATCCTCCACTGGAAAAGTTGCATACTGCAGCTTTAATTTCCTCATATGTGTTAAAGTGATAATGTTTGTCCCTCAGGTGACGACATCATGTTGTCCACGGTTACGGCGGTGGTCAGATTTGCTCACTACAATGACAGCACGTTGCCGTGGTTACCAAACTCCTCTGTATTTCCCACTCTGCAGCCGGACGCACAGAGCAATGTCTCCAAACCTCACCGCTGTCTTCAGCTGCTCTATGAGGATATCGGCCAGTCCAGGTAAAAACACTGACAGGAAGAAGGAATAGACTCGATACTTAATACTTATTTGAAGTATCGATTTGTATTGTATTTTCTATATTACAGCCCTAGTCTTGTGAGTTTGCGCCACAACGCATGTGACCAATTATTAACAGACTCTATATTCCATATAGAAAATTAATTCAACACTGCCCTCTGTCTGTAGGGTTCGTTACTGGGATCTGCTGCTTTTGGTCCCAAATGTGGCCTTCTTTATGTTTCTGATGTGGAAACTGCCCTCGGCCAGAGCCAAGATCCGAGTTACCTCTAGCCCCATCTTCATCACTTTCTACCTACTGGTAAATAAAAACGTACTCTACACTGATGAGAAGCAGAGGAGAGGGTTAGATCAGAGGTAGGCAAACTACAGCCCAGGGGCCACTACCCTTTTAATCAGGCCTGCCGAACTTAAATAAACTGTAATAAAACTTGTTAGTTTCATTTTCCCAGCAATTCTGGCATTTCCCAATAGATGGCACACTCTAGTTACATTGATACATAGGGCCAAATTATCCATATGGACCCATGGCACAGTGCCCAGGGGTAGAAAACCTTTCCATAAAGCATTGTGGCCAAGTATATACCTAGGCCACTTGTTGCTTTAATTTTGTCACGGATTATTAAAAATCAGAAAATAATCACCTAATTTAATTTTGTTTTTCTTTAAGAAAAAAGCTGATTATGTTGTTTCTGCGCATGTTCAGCAGACAGTGGCAGATGGATGGACCGCAGAGATCTATGATGGATATAGTAGGATTTTGAATATACCTACATGTACTGTATATAGTTGGATGCTGTTAAGTTATTGAGACATTTGAATATGCCTACATGTATGTCATTGGATGCTGCAAGTTATTTTCGGCTGGGCTGATGTAGTCATACCAGAACACTCTATCCATCTGCTCCTGGTCCGGCCCTTCCATCAAAGTTTAGAACCCTTTGTGGCCCTCGAGCCAAAAAGTTTGCCCACCCCTGAGTTAGATGGAGCTGAGAATGCAGAGTCAATTGTATTGTATTTTTAAAGAAATAAACTTTTTCTGTTCTAGGTTTTTGTTGTTGCTGCAGTGGGAATCACCAGAGCTATTGTTTCTATGACAGTCAGCGCCTCGAGTGCTGCCACCATCATTGATAAGGTAAAAACACATTTAAATACAAGTTTAATTATTTCTCAACACATTCCCTGGTTTAGTGCCTGGTTCAGTTCTTTGTTTAGTCCCTTTGTCCTTTTTTCTCACATTCCACTGCTGTATTTGCATAGTATAGTTTAGTTTAGCTCCACATGTTGCAGTGCTGGAGTGCACAGATTTACTGAGAAGTTAGAGAAGTTACTGAACAAAATATATTTATGTAGAAGTATCCACAATTTAAACGCCACTCCTGCAGCCTGCACACCTGGCTGTAGTCAGAGCAATCCTGATCAACAGGGACTACTCAACCCCCTGGTTGTGGAAGTAAATTTCTCATGAATTTTTCCTATAGACTTGCCAAGAGGTTTGAAAACTCGGAGCTAATAAGCTCATTTTATTCAAAATCACTTTCTGAAACTGTTTTTTTTTTTTTTACTTAAAACATAGATATTAGTTAGCATGTAGCTGGATGCTTTTAGAAAATTTTAGATTTTAGATAAAGGTAAAATGAATGGAAAATGACTTGACAGCTTGAAGTGGGCAGGACTGTTGAGCTCCATACCTGAAATTGGCATTGATCACTGGAGCCAAGGAAAAGCTGCAAAATGTACCTAGTTTCTACTCAAATTGACAAAAGGACAAGGAATGATACTATTAAAAACATCATATACACTCTTAATAGTGAAATAAGTGGTTTTAGTGTTTAGTCCCACTTGAAAAAAAGTGAATCTTTTCTTTTCCCTCTTGAGGTTTTGTGGGAGATCACACGTTTCTTCCTGTTGGCGATTGAGCTCAGCGTCGTAATCTTTGGACTGGCTTTTGGTAAACTTCACTTCCTTTTAAATATCATTTTACTCATGTTTTATTAAATGTTAACAGTATCTCTCTGCTAATCTCTGTTTATATTTGTACAGTGGGTACAGAAAGTATTCAGACCCCCTTAAATTGTTCACTCTTTGTTATATTGCAGCCATTTGCTAAAATCATTTAAGTTCTTTTTTTCCCTCATTAATGTACACACAGCACCCCATTTTGACAGAAAAACACAGAATTGTTGCAGATTTATTCAAAAATAAAAACACATGGCCATAAGTATTTAGACCCTTTGCTCAGTATTTAGTAGAAGCACCCTTTTGAGCTTCCACCACCGGGTCTGGAGTGAATGAATAATGCTCTGTAAAGCGTCTTTGAGTGTCCAGAAAAGCGCTGTATAAAACTGATGCATTATTATTATTATTATTATAAAACTGATGCATTATTGCCCCATTTGTGTGTGTGAGCTCTTCAGGTCGTTCCTTTGCCCTCCTGATTCTCATTTGCTCTGACCTGCACTGTGAGCTGAAGCTCTTACATACACAGGTGTGTGGTGCACCTAATCCAGTCCAGTCAGTCTAATCAAACACAGAGGACTCCACTGAACGTCTCAAGGACGAGCAGAAGAAATGGACATACTGGAGTTAAATTTATGAGTGTCACAGCAAAGGGTCTGAATACTTACAGCCATGTGATATTTCAGTTTTTCTTTTTTAATAAATCTGCAAAAATGTCAACAATTCTGTGTTTTTCTGTCAATATGGAGTGCTGGCACGGTGGCTGATTGGCAACACTCAGGCCTCAAGAAGGTTGCGGGTTCGATCCCCGGGTCACCCGGGCCTTTCTGTGTGGAGTTTGCATGTTCTCCCCGTGTCTGGATGGGTTTCCTCCGGGTGCTCCGGTTTCCCCCATCAACCCAAAACATGCAGCACCTGAACTAACATCAAGGACCATGTTGTCCACCCTCCTGTGGGCTCCACCTGCAGAGGGGTTCATAGGGGGTCAGGTGCTATGAGTATTGGGCAGCAAACTGCCCCCGCGACCCAGCCAGATTAAGCGGGAGAAGATGGATGGATGGATATGGAGTGCCGTTTGTACATTAATGAGGAAAAAAAAGCAGGAAAAAAACATAAAGCTTAGCAACTTAGCAAATGGCTACAATATAAAAAAAGTGAAAAATTTAAGGGGGTCTGAATACTTTCCGTACCCACTGTATATCCCTGTTCTTTTCTCAGGTCATCTGGAGAGTAAGTCGAGTATAAAGCGTGTTCTGGGCGTCACTGCAGTTCTGGCTCTGGCCTATTCCATCACTCAGGTGAGACAGATGCTGTCAGTGTGTTTAGAATCTAAATTGCAATTTGACTGTACGCTATCAGTGTTTTACTAGCTGAATTGTTGTTGTTTTTTATAATAAAAAAATGTATACATATTTTTAATTCCTATACTTTGGGTTTGCAAAACTGGAATTTGCCCATTGTTTATTTGTCCCACAATGTGGAACATTTAGTGCTGCAATGAAAAAGTAAAAAACAGGAGAATAAAAAAACAAACAAACAAACAAACTCAAAATACGTACTGCTCCTACAGGTTTAACCCAGAGAAACTGAAGGATGGGTCAAGTGCAGGTTTATCTCAGAGACACTGAAGGATGGGTCAAATGCAGGTTTACCCCAGAGACACTGAAGTTTGATGGACTTGGATTGACAGGATAGAAGTGGACTGTCACCCATAGCATCACCTCCAGTCAAAGCTCATAAGGCCTATAGAGCGAATCTGGAGCTAAGTTCCACATTAGGAATAGGAATTTGTTTACTGATAAATTAGCAAAATAAACACCAGGATCTTGTAGAGCTGATAATATGAACATTTTAAGACCAAAATCACGAGGCTCACCACAGTAGTTACTGTGAAAATGTTTTTCAATCGTTTTTCAATGTAAAGTCAAATGGAATCCGTGTCGATGGAGCTGGAAGCACCCCCATGCTCACTTCCTGTTTGGTTAGCTATGTTCATTTGTAGTCTACAGTCTATGGCAGGGGTCTCCAGACTTTTTTCTCCTGTGAGCTACTTTCTATAAAACAAAAATGCTAGAGAGACACTAATTTTAGTGGTCGTCAGAAACTGAGGAAATACAAGGGCCATGGCAAACTGTAGATGTGGAACAGTTAGATGCCTATTAAACATAAATCATTATCCAGTTATTGGTACACAAAATTATTCATTAAAAATATACATTTACAATGGAAATAGGCATTTAATCACTCAAATTTTAGTTATTCAGCATAATATGTATAATTCAGGAAACTCTGAAGTGGGTGGAGAGCTACAGGTTGGAGACTTCTAGTCTATGGTTTAACCTGGAGAAACTAGAGAAACAATAATAAAATTACCTTTACCTTTAGCTTATCTTAACCTTAGTTTATTTGTGATTTGTGATCCCTGACTTGTAAATCCTTACACATTTGACTAGCGAGACTCGCCCTTTTTCTTCTTACCTTCAGGGTGCTCTGGAGATCCTGTACCCCGACAGCCATCTCTCTGCTGAGGACTTCAACATCTACGGACATGGAGGACGCCACTTCTGGTTGGCCAGCTCCTGCTTCTTCTTCCTGGTCAGTGACAAAATCTATAGCAAGAGACACAGGCCAATGTAGTCCAGACACATGGGTTATTAAAGTGAATATTTGGTATTGTTTTAGGTTTACTCTTTAATAGTGATTCTGCCCAAAACTCCAATCAGAGAACGGATATCGCTGCCATGTAAGTTAACCATTTTTTTTTTTAAAACAAATTGGCCATGCTGACTTGTCAAAGCCTGATCCCGTCAGATCTCAGAAGCTCAGCAGGGCCTGGTTAGTACTTGGATGGGAGACACTGGGAATTCCAGGTGCCACAGGGGGGCGCCAGTCACAGAAACTTTCGTTGTGTCCTTAGGCAAGGCACATTACCCACATTGCCTAGTATGATGGTGGTGGTCAGAGGGGCCAATGGTGCAGATTGGAGCCTCGCTTCCGTCAGTCTGCCCCAGGGCAGCTGTGGCTACAATAGTAGTTTACACCACCGGGTCTGGAGTGAATGAATAATGCTGTAAAGCGTCTTTGAGTGTCCTGAAAAGCGCTGTATAAAACTGATGTATTATTATTATTATTATTATTAAATTACTGTCATCATGATTTTAAAATTATTTATTTGATTTATTTTGAGTTGGTAAAGCAAATTAGTTGTAGTTATCCAGGTAGAATCAAGGTCAGTTTTGTTGAGAAATAATATTTGTTTGCATACTTTTTACTTATGACTGACTGGTGTTAATTAATAAAAAACTACATGTTATTGAGTTGGGTTACTTAATACAATATAATTTTGATATTTAAATTAGCAAAAATCTACAGTGAAGCAAAAAAATATTTTGGATTGTATGACAAGTAAGTGGAATAATTCATTCACCTATAGCGAATAAAAAAAAATAATATATATATATATAATGAAGTGATTTTTAGGGATGTTACGATATCAAATATCAGTGCTACCTCACAATTTTACAATTATTCACAATTACTCAACATTTTTTATTATTTATTTATTTAATTATTAAAATTATATTGTGACAAGAGTAATCACAATTATCATCCAACCAAATAATTTTTACTTCCTTAAGTTTTAAACTTGTGCATATGCATCAAATCTGTGAGAGTGATTTCTGTTTAACTGTCTCCTCTTTCCAGCGAAGCGCAGTTTTTATGTGTACGCACTGATCTTGTCTCTACTGAACCTGGTCCAGGGGGTGGGCAGTGCTCTGCTGTGTGCGGGGGTCATCCAGGGACTCTGGTCTGAACTCTAGAATATTATGATTTTATTCTAGTTTTAAATGCCATCTCTAATGATCGGTCTCTTCTGTCTGTGCAGCTGTGTGGACCTCACCACATTCCTGTACTTCTCAGCTTTTGCTCCTCTCATTTATGTCACTTTCCTCAAAGGATTTTTCGGGTGAGTCCAAAAACATCTTATATTAAATCTTTTCTTAAAGCAGACATATTCTGCAAAATCCACTTTTCAGAGCCTTTAACCACATTTAATAGTTCTTTCTCATTCACTGTCTGAACCTGTATTTGGAGTGATTCATGCATATTTGAGCAATCTTTTTTATCACTTTTTTTTTTTCAAGATTGCTGTTCAACCCCTGTTTTCAGGCCCACCCCTGTGACCTACTGCACTTAGTCATTTTTCCAGTTTATTGTCTTAATCAGTGATGTGCGTAGGATTCGACAGCTTCATGTGGTCATTTTGGTACAAATGTTAAAAAATGCTCTGCTCTAGTGTGATGTGCAGGAGGGCACAGCCAGCAGCGCTTTGTTGTGATGTTTGCAGCTCTGTCAGCTCCCACTTGGGCACCGCCGATTTCCAAAGTGGAAGTCGGTTCTTTTTATTAAGTCCTTTTAGATCAATATTGCAATTTAAAATGTGCAAATTATAACCTAATTATCCAAGAATTCAGCTGCTGCATGAGGAAAGTCATCTGCAGAAAGATCTACACCTGATGAAAACAATGTCTCATGCCTCAGTCTCTCACGCCCAGCTCATTCCTGTGCTTTAGTATGTTCTGTGTTTATTTTCACACAAGACATCCAGAAGTCAGGAATGCACTGATGATCCGCTTTTTTTCTGAGCACTCGCCAATACCGGACATATTAGATGATATGAATTTATTTCAGTTCACACTATTTTGATAGTATAGCCTGCTTTTTATCATGGAATACTTATTTAAGAGGCTGTTTTACATTTTTGTTGAAACCACTGTTGTTAAATAAATACAATTACAATATAATATATTAGGAGAGCACCTGGTTTTAATATTTACCAATATGTCTTTGCCGAGTGCACTCCGGAGCCAAATTTTAGCATCATATCGCTAGCAGAAATTAAAGAAGGGGTGTTTTTACTTATGTGGGGTATTAACTGCACAACTGCAAAGCACCCGCATTTGTTACGATGTGTATAGTTTTGTGTGGTGCTTTTGTATATTATGGAGAATGTCGTGTGGCAGCATTGGTGATGTAGGCGGAGTATTGGGCAGAGCATTGGACAGGATTTTCCAGTTAACTGGGAAGGGGGGGTTGAATAGGGCCCCGGACAGATAGCTACATTACTCGAATATGCATGCATGACATCTAAACCCTCTTCAGGCATGTTTTTGATGATGGAACATGGTCGAAACCCTACTTTAAACTCTTCCTTCCTGTTTTGTTCCTCAGGTCTGAGCCGAAGATTCTGTTCTCATATAAGTCCCAGATGGATGAACCAGAGGAGAGTGATGTGCACCTCCCACCCACTGTGGGCTCGCACTTCCACAGACGCGATATTCTAGACCAGGGCCTATACTACTCCTCCACCCAGATCGATGCCTCGTCTCTGGGCAGAGCGCAGGTGGCAGGGGCCTATCTTGATGACGTGGCGTCCGGACCGTATGGCACCAGCGTGGAAGACCGGTGGAGACCAATCAATGCATGAAAACGGGAGAGAGGAACAGAAATATTGGGAAATGGATATGGGATTTGACATTATGGTTTTATTGAGAATACAACTGGACATTTCTAAACACTGTAGAAGGTTGCTGCATAAAAACAAGGAAGATGAGGACTCAAATATATGGAAAAAAAACATCTGAATAGATTTTGTTTTGATCACCAGAAAAGCCACCACAAATGGACTCTGGAAAAGTTGGCAAAGATAGAGAAGCTTTGAGTTATAGTAAGGAATTGGAATGTTTTCATCGAGGAATGGAGCTGGACATAACTAAGCGGTAGAGGGTTGCTGCATAAAAACAAGAGGAGGTAGCAAGGAACATAAATAATATGAAATTGTGAGAGGGTTTTGTTCAGACTGACAGACAAGCCACAACAACTGGACCACACTGTAGTTTGTTTGTAGAAAAGTTGCTTTAAAAGTTGTTTCTGAACAATATTGTGAATTGCTGTTGGCTCCTCAACGCCTAAAAACAACCAAAAGAAACTTTGAAATATTTTGAAAAATGTTTAATTTAAATTTCATGGAAGGATTTGAATGTTGAAAATGTTGTTTTACAGACAAGAGAAACTCTTTCTTCAGAGACATGGAAGAAGAGGTCAAATGCAGTGTTAATTCAGAGACACTGCAGGAGGCTGAAATGCAGAAATGCTGAGGTCACGTTTCCGTATAGAAACAATAAAGTGCACCCTAAGAGTTCAGGAAATAATTAGGACATTTCTGAAACAGTGTAAAGAGTTATTGGTGACCTCTCACTTAAAATTTTGGGAAAAAGATTTGGGATTTGAAACTGCGGTTTTATTGAGAATGCAGCTGACCCCAAAACAAAAATTGGGGATTAGATTTTGAAATGATAAAGAAGATGGCAACAACTTGACCATAAAAAGTTGGACCATTTCTAAACCGTATAAAGGTTTGCTGAAGACCTATTGACACCTAAAAACAAGAGAAACTTTTAAATATTATGATAAAGATTTGTGATTTGGAATCGTGTGTTCAGCGAGAATACGACGACACTCAAACTACACAAACTACTACAAAATAGTTTAGGGGTGTGATGCTAACTGTAGGCCGTGCTCTGTCTGAAGCTATTACCCAAGTTAGACTTCAATTTGAGCTTTTTTTTTTTTTAAATACAAATTTACCATAAAGAACTGACTTAACAGTTTTTACTTAGTCGCTCTCACCTTTTTGTTGAAAATCAAACTCCTAAACAGGACCATGAACACTGGCATTGATCACAGGCTCCTAAAAATGTGTTTTAAATTTATTTTGGATTTTTTTTTCTTGAGTCTTAAACTCTGTGTGCATTGAGTCTCCATGGTAACTACTGAGCATTCAGTCATAGCTATACGTGTAGAACCCCCAGTGGATTGTTGAAGAACCAATGTTCAAAACTGAGAAATAGGCTGAAAATATTTTGGTGACAAAAAAGTGATTTGATGCAGCTTTGATTGAGGAGATGACAAAGTAGCAACAGCAACTGGACCTTTAAAGTGTTGGAACATTTCTAAACGGTGTTAAAGATTCAACTGGAGGTAAAACAGGTCTAAACTAACAGGACTCAGGTCTAAATTGGGGTCTAAACCAGGCCTAACCCAGGACTATCGCCTACATTCGGGATTGTGGGAGTCTAAGTCTAAACCATCTGCATGATAATATCTGTAGGACAAAATCAAGCCTTAATCATGTCCTAACTAGAGGCAGAAACCAGCTCGAAAGCAGCAATGAACAAGGTCCAAAAGGACTTTCTTCCCTATTGCAATGTTTGGGACTAAACCAGAATGTAAATATGTGTAAATCATATCCAAACCAGGTCTATATCAGGACTTTTTTCTTCTTTTTTCTGATGCTGTATCAACAAAAAATGTTGAGAAAATGAGCCATAACAACTAGACCCTGTAGAAGCCAAAAAAAACTATTGTGACCTATCTGTGTGCTTTGTAAAAAAAAAAAAAAATGCAGTGGGAGAGAAAAGGACCAACTTTTGAACATTTTGATTCTGTTTGAGGTTTTGGAAGAGTTGAAAAATCTTATTTATTTTTTTAAACAAAAAAATGACAATGGTCAGTGCTTAAAACTGAAAGGGGTTAATATTTGGGATGAATCAGCAGAAGTTCTAAAAGGTCTGTACACCCTACTCGATGTAATTGCGAAGGATCATGTAATTGCTTTGCCTGGAATATTCCACACTATGGAGTACACAACATTTGATTTTTGTTTTAACACTAGAAATGTTGTTAACAAAAGTTAGGACAATTTTAAAACAATTTAAGGGCCTTTAAATGACTGGTTTAGGGATGAACAATCCAGCTTTTTACTAATATTGATGCTTTGGCTTTAAAGGTGCACTATGCAACTTCTGGTATGAGATCTTGCTTTGCTTCAAATGTTCTTACATAGCATCCAATTTTACCTGACAAAACCTACTTCCTTATAAGCACCCATGACTCATGGATCTGACCATAACTTAGCCTGGTGGCGCTACCTTCTAGTCTCCACAGAAACATAGCTATACCACCAGAAATGTTTACATTGCGCACCTTTAAGTATTGGTGACACTAATGTTGAGATGCAAAATGGCACTTACTTTAAAACAGTTTGCTTATTGCACAATAGATACAATTGTGTGTTATTTATCCTTCAAACAGTTTTGTATAAATGAAAGTTCAAATATGGGACCAACACCCAATCCAGCTCTTTTTCAGGATCTTCAATATTTGATACCAGTATTGGTATCGGTACACACAATGAACAGATTTTGCATTCCTGGATGAAAAAATGTATTTAAAAAAAGACTGTCTTTTAGTGGTCTGGATTTTTTGTCTGGACTTAGTCTGGATTTTAATAATATTCATGATTTGAAATTTGCCTTGCACTCAATTACAGACATGACTACAAGATGTTTGTTATTATGCTAATTTATTTCAATCTTTCAAACTATTTTTCTGTGATGTCATATGTGTGCAAATCTCTTTCACTTTATACAAATCCTACATTCTGCATGATACGGTATTGGTATGGCACAATTGTTAACTTTAGTAACTTTTTAGCCTGCTGCACATAAGTTTGATCAAAACTATACCAGGTCCAAACCAGGAGAGTCTAATATAAACCAGTCTAAAGAAATGTGATTCATTGAATGATGTTCTACTAACTAATGCCCATAACAGGAGGGGACAGCGAGGTATTGCACCCCATAAAAGCACAATGCTCGGCTGACAGGGCATCGACAAATAGTCACATTTTTATATATTTTCTACCTTTCAAGGCACTCAAAGCTAGTGATGGGCAAAATGAACAGAGGCTTCGAAGCGTGAGTCGAGGAATCAGTGCTGCTACAAAACGAAGTGTGGTTCGGTGACGTCAGTGATGACGCTTGAACCGAACTGAAGCACCGCACCATGTGACGGTGCCAAAACATCAATGTTATTCAGTACTTCACTTGTTATGTTCATCCAGAATGCATTATAACGCACAGAAGCCATAGGGCTATCCTGGCCACAAAATTGTATTTATCAGCATGACTAAAATCATGTAATTTTACACTCAACAAAAATATAAACGCAACACTTTTGTTTTTGCTCCCATTTGTCATGAGATGGACTCAAAGATCTAAAATTCATTCCAGATACACAATATTACCATTTCTCTCAAACATTGTTCACAAATCTGTCTAAATGTGTGATAGTGGCACTTTTGCTTTGCTGAGATAATCCATCCCACCTCACAGGTGCCACATCAAGATGCTCATCAGACACCATGATTAGTGCACAGGTGAACCTTAGACTGCCCACAATAAAAGGCCACTCTGAAATGTGCAGTTTTCTTTCACAGCAAAATGCCACAGATGGCGCAAGCATTGAGGGAGTGTGCAATTGGCATGCTGACAGCAGGAATGTGTCAACCAGATCTGTTGCTTGGGCATTGAATGTTCATTTCTCCACCATAAGCCGTCTCCAAAGGCGTTTCAGAGAATATGGCAGTGGAATCCACGGTCTTTAGCAACAGCCTGATTCCAGTTACTACAGCCACACTTGGAAAGCCCTGATCCAATGATCCAGATTTTCTTGTGCTCCTGAACTGGTCTAAGCCATTTTCGTGAATGTAGTTTTTGGCGAAAATGCAAACTGATTCCAATGACACACTGTCTAGTCGCCTATTTTCGCTCATTCAAACTATTTGACGTGTCTACATGCAGCAGCTCAACAGACGCTGAAATCAAATGTAAAAAGTTTACTCAGCGACCAATGAGCATTGACAACCAAAATTATACGATCTCCCCGTCTTGTTTTATTGAAGTTACAGTTTGCACATATAATATAATTTTTTATATATATATTAAAATATTATACAATAATAATTAAAAAATAGTAATAATAACTAAAAGATTTTTTTCGGCAGGTGCTGGGCAAGTAGGGCGTGGGGACCTGTACAAAATACATTTGGAATCTTGGTTAAAAATGACACTGTGTGCAGACTTCTCATTCTTATTCTATCTGATTCTAATCACAAGAGTTGCCCCAATGGGCTTCACAGGGAATAAACATGGAAACATAATCTGACATAGATATAGAGTGAGTAGCTGTCAGAACTATTTGTATGTGTAGGAATGAAATCCGTGCGTATTTGGGAAATCCGTGTGTAAAATAAATATGCGTAAAATAAATATTCGTAAACTCTCGAATGAGTCCAGTCGTGCATAAAATGTGTTCTGTGTATTTCATCCATCAGAATACGAATTGAAAGGTTACGATATCAAGAATTACAATCACGAAATGAAAAGTTACGGTTACGAATTCACACATAGGACTTTAATGTCAAAAATACGTCATCACTTCCCAGGCCTTTTCGATCGAGCAGAAGAAACGTCGATGAAACCAAGACTGCGCATGTGCTGAACTTCCCGGCACTATCTCCACGCCAAGCGAGGAAACCAAGGCGCTGAACTCCCAGGCACTATTCGTGCCAAGCTGGCCGACCAGCAAAGTCAGGTAAGCTTAAGGTCTAAACATTTTTACAAAACATTTAACAAAGAAAATTTCCCCTCGGGGATGAATAAAAGTAATTCTGATTCTGATTCTGATTCTGATTTTTACATTGTTCTGACATAACTTTACTTGCAAAACACTATAACGCTGATACTGAAACTTCTCTTGGACTTTGTTGGACTTTGTCGGTGCAAACTCCGCAAAACTAGTGGCGATAAATGATCTCAGACTGCAGAAAAGTATGTAACAGTCTTTAGTAATTTGCTTTTGATTCATATTTTATATAATAATACAGATTTTTCCACAGCCTCAGATCGTTTATCGCCACTAGTTTTGTGGAGTTTGCTGCCGTCTGCTGATAATTGCCGCAGAAATAATAATCATTTTAAAAATATATGCGCACAAATGAAAATTGTCATAGCACAAAACATACATATGCAAACAATACATATGATTTTATTTCAAAGCAGTTTGCATTTCTCTGATTTTTTCTAAGAATAGGCAAACATATTACTGTACCTACTATCAGTGCCTGTTCAGTGGCCACCCTGTTTGTAGTCTTTGTTTATATTTTAGGGAAATCACTTAATTGATATAATTGATATATTTGTGCTTGATCCAGTTAATGACATACTAGGCACAGCTCAAAACCTGGTTAGCTTGTTGAGCAGCGTAGGTGCAAGACAAGAGTCTTCACAGAGAAGGCAAGGGAATGGACAGCCCCCTGCTGAGGGACAGAGGCAGACCGAAGGCCAGGGCCATACTCAGGCACATACTGTGCCCCGCCGTGTGTCTGTACAACAAGAAATGGCAAGGTATGTCCCTTGGGTTAGGGTCAGAGGTGGACAAACTGGATTGAAAAGCCGTGCCTTGTTTTCTTTCTGCCTGCGCTCTCTATGCCAAAGAGTTTATAAGAACTTATAAGACCATTACTTTCTGAATCCGGAATGTCCACCTCTGGTTAGGGTGATCAAGTGATCTCAAACGTTGAGCAGTAACATATAACACTTTTATGACTAGTATTGTATAGTGTATCACATGGGCCAGTCAAACCAGATCTCAACCAGTCAAATCAATTAAGTTTGTATTTTGCTTATGAATAAACAAATATTTTGTATTTTCAGATCTTTTCCTGGACTTTTCCACAGGGAGGCCAGAGGAAAGAAATGTTTCACACCATATCCTCGACCACAGAAGACTTTTACAGTCAACTTTTACTTGCTCGAGGAGCAGCGCTCAAGGACACCTAAAGGTGATGAGGAGCTGCAGCTCATGCTGGCTGGTCCGGTCTGTAATGCCGGCTGAAAACGCCACACATTCAGAGGTATCTCTAGTGTTTTGTTACTTTTGTTGCTACTGTTGTTATTACCTCCACCAAGGAAGATAAGTTTTCACCAGAGTTTGTTTGTGTGCAACATAACTCAAAGTACTGCATGGATTTGGATGAAATTTTTGGACATCGTGGGTATTAGGACAAGGAACAGATGATTCAATTTTGGTGGGGATCCTGAAAACCGTCTGAAATTTGTATTGCCCTACATTGCCTCAGTGGAGGTCTGCTTTTCTAGTTGTAGTTGTATTTAAACTGTACACTTTGCTCAGAACTTAACAGTTGTATGATGAAATGTGTAAATCCAAAACTTGTATCCTCATGGAGAAATGTGTTATGAAAAGTATCTCTGGGGGCTGAATGTTGCATAAATCCACAGGTATGCTTCTCGACACTCACTATATCTGTGGGCTGTATGCATTCATATGTTACGGCTGATTAGGATACAATTGTGACCTAGCGGGTATCTTACTGTTTATTCTTATGGTACAGGGCAGAATTCAGATAATTATTCTTTTTCTGTATTTAATGAAGTCGGGTGTGAATAAATCAACAGCCCTGTTGTTAGAGGTCACCAAGTGCTGTCAGTAGGAAAAACAACTAGAAAGTTTGATCCAGCTATGATTGATTCACACCATATTTTTTCCTTTAATGTCAGTGTACCTTGAGTGGTACCCTCTAACCCATTTACCATAATAACAGTAGCTGTTTTGCCATGACCCAGAAGGGTACAGTGGGCAACAAATTAAAGCAGCTTACTGGGAATGGAAAATACACACTCTTCATAGCACCCTTACAGGAACAGATTGATACTACACCAGCCAATGCCAAAGAATTTCAAAATATGCCCAAATCTCCATGTGCCAATTGCAGAGTAATGATTCCTTTACAGGCTCTGCCGAGCCACATCAAAAACTGCAACGACGCCATAGATCTCTACAGTTCTTCAGAGGCTGTATGCCAAGTCTCTGGCCTTTCAAGCCTTGTGCATTATTAGTTGTAATGAATGTAGACCCTATTGAATAATTTTATGTGTTTTCCCATACCTAGGAAAGGAACACTTCTCACTATGACCAGGCCAGAGTCCAGAATGTCAGCCAGAAATGGTAAGATTTCTGTTTATTTGTGTACTGAAATTGTAAAATTAAATTGTAAATGTAATTCTGTGCTATGATAAATACAAAACAAGTATACATCACGTATCATGCAAATGCTTTTATGATTTATTTATTATTTTTAGACTGCAGAATGTCCTGTATTCAGAGAAGCTTTCAGCATTACACATCACTGAGGCCCACGCATCAGAATGTGGATTAAGGTACTTGAACAGAAAATAGTGAAATGTGTTAAAATGCCTTTGGTTGTGTTAACAGCTGTTTTTAAATGTCAGCTACATTTGTTTATTTTACAACATTTGTGTTTTGTAGAACAGCAGCACACAAAGGAAAAAGCAGCACCTCAGGAGATTCAGAGAATTCCTTTAACAGGTGAAGCCCCAGTTACTCTAAGGCAGGCATGTCCAAACTATGGCCCGGGGGCCAAATGTGGCCCTCAGACCAATTGTTTTGGCCCTCAGGCTTCCAGGTGAATTGGCCCATAGTACTGCAAGTAGTACTTTTTACTGCATGTTTTTGAGATCCACCTTGATCAAGCAAATGTAGTGTGTCCTTTTGAGGGTCTAAGCATGAACAAAAGTCTGGAGGATCATTCAGACCTGTTATAAATGCCCAGATTTGAATTACTCACTGATTTGACCCTCAGTCTATGACCCTTGATCGGCCCTCACGCTGGTCTGTGTTTTAATATGTGGCCCCTGATTTAGAAAGTTTGGACACCTCTGCTCTAAGGGGTCGTTTAAATGACAACAGTAACTGGTGGAAAATGCAAAACATTTTGCCAGATGTCCATGTCAATGGCGGCAATGGCGTTTTGAGGGGTTGAAAACGCAAAAATGTCACCATCACTTCAGGAAAAAAACACGCAAACTCCTTTCAGTTTGGATGCGATCTGTGCTGCTCCGTCTGACTGAAGGCGCAGACAGGATGCAGCAGCCGCCGCGTTTGGAGCCATTGCCAACTGTCTTACGAAGTTCAGCGCAAAGCGCTGAACTTCGTCCCTCGATCGCTCTCTCCGTGAACAGCAGTATCCTAGCGGCATGGGACATGCATATTTGTTCTTGCTAACAAGTCATCGTCAACTATTGACAAAAGTAGCGCGAAGCGCCTCCTCTCCCTAAAACACACTCCTGACATCAAACTGTATCCAAGCCCCCAGGCCGAAGGCATGGGCCATATTTATGGCCCCTGCCATAATGAATTTATGGCCCATGCTAAAATGAATGGAAATCAATGGGGGGTCAATGGCGGACCCCGACGAGATGGTGAATGACGGGCATTCACCAATGACCCCACGGTGACGTGGGGAATCTCGAGAGCTTTCCAAAAATGTATAATATGTCTTTCCTATGTAAAAGGATATATTGTTTTTGCTAAAATTATTATTAGGCCCGAGCCCCTACAGGGCGTAGGGCCTAATAATTGCTTTCGCAATAGGCCCTTACGATGATGCCTGGGCATCATCGTTGTCAACTGTCTTACGAAGTTCAGCGCATCATCGTTGTCAATACGCCCGTACTTTGAATTATTGTATATAGAATTAAGTTAGAATTTGTCAAACCTAGTTAAAGATGAATTGTTGGTGCAGTTTGGAAGTTTGACATTCCTACGTGAGACGGTTGTCGAGTTAGAGCGCGGAAAAGAAATTGTCCACAGATGGACAGACGGACGGATAATCAATAGGGAAATCTGGCTCTTGCAGTAGGAGTATGAGTATGACATCATCACATTCTAGAATCGGAATTCCACCAATCAGATTGCAGCAACAGAACTTAAAGACACTACAAAGCTTTAATGTGTCAAAGCTCAAAGAAGCAGAGAATGTGGGTTGTTCTCGCTTTCAGCAGCAGAACATTTGAGAAGAGAGTTCAGATCTACGGCACGTAACATAAAAGGACAGAGATGGAAGATAAAAAGACAGAGATGGAAACGATCACAGTTAGCAAGAGCGACGGGCAGGTTTTCGCAAAGGGTTGGGCCGTGACCTTGACCTTTGACCCTGTGACCTTGAAATCAATAGGGAACATCCTTGACAGACATGTCTCTGTGCAAAGATATCCATTTTCAAATACAAAACCAAACATGAACACTGTGTTCGAGGAATTGAGGAGGGAGCAGAAGTTGTGCGATGCTTTGCTCAACGTGGCCGGCGTGCAATTCCCAGCACACAAACTGGTTCTGTGTAGCTGCAGCACATACTTTAAAAGCCTCTTCACTAACTGGTCCAGCCCTGACTGCCAGGTGTTTGAGATCTCCATTGTGTCAGCTGATATCATGAAGATTATCCTGGACTACTGCTACACCGGGGTGGTGCACATCACCCAGGAAAACCTCCAGGAGCTCTTTATAGCTGCTGACTACTTAGATGTGAGCAGCATTACCGAAGTCTGCTGTCAGGTCATGAAGGAGCAAATGTCCCCCAGTAACTGCCTCACTGTATGGGGTATCTCAAACAAGTACTACTACCCCCAGCTGAGGAAACAAGCCTTCTTATACATCCTGAAGCATTTCGAAGAGGTGGTGACCAGTTCTGAACAGTTCTTCCAGCTCTCCAGGGAAGACCTGTGTTCAGTCATTGATGATGATCGGCTGAACGTGAAGGAGGAGACCACCGTGTTAGTGGCAGTCATCAGATGGATTTTACATGCTCCTGAGGAAAGGAACCACTACTTGGCCGACCTCCTACTAAAAGTCCGTCTGGGTGTGATCCATTTCGATTACTTCACTCAGTGCATGATTAGATATAAACTGTTCCGCTACAGTCATAACTGGAAGATTGTGGAGGAGAAGATCATAAAGGTGATGTTGGATGAAAGAGCTAGGAGGTACAATGCCTCCCTGCCCCCCACTCGTCTAGCCACTCCAAGGCTGCCCAGTGCGGTGCTTATGGTTATTGGTGGCTACAGCCGAAACAGAAGAACCAACAGAATTGAAGTCTATGACAACCGCACCGATCGCTGGGTGGGTGTGGCTAATGATGACTGGACTCCAAGAGCCCATCACGGCACAGTGTTCCTTAATGGATCTGTGTACGTGATTGGAGGGTTTGACGGCAATCACCACCTCAACACTACCTGCAAGTACGACCTGGCAATTCACACGTGGCAAGAAATAGCACCCATGCATTCACGTAGGAGCTTCATTAGTGTGACTTTACTGGATGGTTTGATCTACGCGATAGGCGGGTTCGATGGACGGGACAGTCTGAAGACAGCCGAAAGGTACTTGCCAGTGACCAATCAGTGGACCATGATTTCACCTATGAACGAAAAGAGGAGCGCTGCCAGCAGCACAGTGTACAATGGAAAGATCTACATTTGTGGAGGTTATAATGGTCAACATCACCTGGCATCAGCTGAGACTTACAACCCACTAACCGAACAGTGGACCATGATAGCGGATATGTCCACCATGCGCACTGGGGTCAGAGTCATCGCCTATGCCAATGAAATCTACGCTGTTGGTGGGTTAAATGGGGATTCCCGTTTGAACACTGTTGAAGCCTATAACCCCGCAACCAACACGTGGCGCCCCCTACCCAACATGTGGACCAGGCGCAGCAACTTTGGCATCGAGGTTGTTGACAATCAGCTATATGTTGTAGGCGGGTACAATCGGGGCACCATTCATTGTGCTTGTGAATGTTTTGATGCAAGGACCGGAGTTTGGACTCGGGTGCGGGACATGGAGATCCCTCGTTCTGCCCTGAGCTGCTGTGTGGTGTTTGACCTTCCCAACATGGCCGACTTTGCCCCGCCCCGCCCTCCTCCTCATGACGATTCCACTGAGGAGTAGATGCGCACTCATTTAAATAAAAGCATCTATTAACTGCAAAAAAGTGTTCAGTTTTGTTGTTGTCGATTGTTTTTTATACACTAGTGACAGTAGCTCATTTGATATAGTGCTCGTCCTCTAATTTGAAGGTTGCCAGTTCGAATCCCGCTCTCAACATACACATCATTGGGAGTGTGATCAGATCCTCTGGCCCACAGGTTGGTGGTTCGATTCCAGCTCCCAAAGAAGAATGCTGTTGTTGTGTCCTTTGGCGTGGTTCCCTGATGTAAAAGTGCTTTAAATTAGGGCTGCAACAACTAATCGATTAAATCCATTAAAATCGACTATTAAAATAGTTGGCAACTAATTTAGTAATTGATTAGTTGACTAGTTCACGTGACAAAGTCCAATCGGGGGAAAAAAGAGGACACTTGAGAAATGGCGTCTCCCCTTTAAAATCAGTCGGACTCTGGTGAGATTTCACAAACATATTGGCAACCTTTTTTTGACATGAAAAGTAGTTGGGTGCATTACTGGTACAAGTTAATAGGAACGTTTTAATCACAACGTATTGTTTGACACTATACAAGTTAAACCGAAGTTGCTTGGTGTTAGCTAGTTCGCACATATTAGCCGCGATTGCATTGGAACAATGTGTTTCTAAGCCATTAACTAGTCCAGTTCACCTCTTAAACCCCACAGACACCACATTTGGGGACTAGCGCCTCTTTTGTAAATTCATACATCTGTATTTACAACATACTGAGTGCTACACTGTCATGTTATACACCGTTGGAATCAGCAGAAACACGGCTAACAATTTATCCACTTCATTTTCACCACAGCACTTCACATCTCAAACTGAAGCCCTCTATATCCACACATATAAAAATACAACTGTCTGACACTCTTACAACTTCTGCCTCAAAGCAAACACGACCCTTCACCCTTCCCCCATAAGTGATATATCGCCTGAAAGCTGCTTCCGCGGTATCAGCCTCTGGAGCTCAAACCTTCACCAAGCTAGCAGCCAAGAAACACAGAAAAAAGTAGCTGTCAATCAAGCCAAATCAAATAAATCAAGTCTTACCTTTGCCTTCTTCCCATCTGAAATAAATCCTATCTGCATAAAAGTCCTTTCTGTGAGTAATCCAACACTCTCTACTCTACTACCATTGCACTCCTGCCTGCTTGCTGTTCTTCCAACTTGAGCTCACAATTTAATTCCTGCCAGGAGACCTCCTGGGTGCCACCAGAAAATGAAGATGGCAGCAACAGGTAACAGAGGTGCCCTTCTGGCTTTCCAGATCTATGTGGTATTGCTTTTTCTTTTAAAAGGCTCAGTGCCTGACATTTCACATGAAGAGACAACAACTGGGTGTGATCTGGCCTTCACACAATCTGGTACCAAACATTTTGGGCATGGGGCACATATTCTCGCCGACTTTGTAAGACCTGGCCGCTTAAATAAACATGTTAGAGGAGTGCCCAAACTTCAACAAAGCCATGCGCTTGTCTCAATAATCTGTCTTTTACTATCTGGAGACATCCACCAGTGCCCAGGGCCATTTCATCCTGCAATGGGTGAAAGTTTCCAAACTACTACAAAAAGTAGTGTGACATTACCTGGAAGTAATGTCAATAAAGGAAACCGGAAATTGCTCAATCCTGCGATAATAAAACATTGGAAATGGAATGTGTTTCAGACACTTAATCACTCCAGGTTAATATGGGACCCAAAATCTAAACCAAAAGGGATCCTATTTGGACATTTAAAGATACGCAGTTTCAAGTCAAAATGTGATCAGGTCCACCACCTTCTCACTAGCTCTAATGTAGACTTTCTCTGCCTCTCTGAAACTTGGCTTCATGAATCCTCTGCTCCTGCAGTGTTAGCTGTACCTGGGTACAAAGTGTTTCACAAAGATAGACAGGGTTCTAAGGGTGGGGGTGTTCTGATTTATGTGAAGGACACTTTTACTTGTAATGAATTGCATATTGTAAATGAAAATGAACTGGAATTGGAGTTTCTAAGCCTAAATGTAACTTTGTCAGTGCAAATGTCTTTTACTATTGTTATTTCTAGACCTCCGTCAGCCAATGTGGATTTTTATGAGAAGTTGGAAAGATTTTTAAAACAATTAAATTTTGCCAAAGAGGTGATCATTATGGGTGATCTAAATATAAATTGGCAGGCCAACCAAGTCAGGAAAAAATTAAAAAGGGTGATGGATACAAAGGATATGAGTCAGATTATAAATGGTCCTACAAGAATCACAAATTCCACCAGCACACAGATCGACTTAGCCTTTACCAACAGGCCAGAAAGAATCTATAAATCTTTCAACATGTTGACTGGAATATCTGATCATAATTTTATAATGGTGAATAGAAAATTAAATAACAAGCAATTTAAACCTTTGGCTGCTACAGCAATGTGTAGAATCCCAAAGCATGAACAGCAAAATTTCATAAATGAAATACAACAAATTAATTGGGATGAGTTGCTTCATGGAACTGATTTAGACCAGGACTGTTCACAATTCTCAAACAAAATACAGCAAATTATTACAACATTTCCGAGAAAAATCAAACTAAAAAGCAAGAAGAACAGTCTTCCTTGGCTTAGTGAATCAATACTAAAATTAACAAGAGCTCCTCCAGCGGGGCAAAATACGCCCGTACTTTGAATTATTGTATATAGAGTTAAGTTAGAATTTGTCAAACCTAGTTAAAGATGAATTGTTGGTGCAGTTTGGAAGTTTGACATTCCTAGGTGAGACGGTTGTCGAGTTAGACAAGAAATTGTCCACAGACAGACGGACAGACGGACGGACGGACGGATAATCAATAGGGAAATCTGGCTCTTGCAGTAGGAGTATGAGTATGACATCATCACATTCTAGAATCGGAATTCCACCAATCAGATCGCAGCAACAGAACTTAAAGACACTACAAAGCTTTGAAGTGTCAAAGCTCAAAGAAGCAGAGAATGTCCATCCTTGACCCATGGGGTGTCCAGCCATGAAGTTTGACATTCCTGGGTGAGACGGTTGTCGAGTTAGAGCGCGGACAAAGCTTCAAAGACTTCAAAGCTTTGAAGTGTCCACAGACGGACAGACGGACGGACAGACGGACAGACGGACGGACAGACGGACGGACAGACGGACGGACAGACGGACGGACAGACGGACGGACAGACGGACAGCGCCATACCATAATACTCTTATTACAACGGGCGTATAAAAATAGTGTAAAAATGGGCTCTTTAATCACAAATAAAATCCAGGCACTCCCCAAAAAAAAGTAAAAATCGCCCGAGCAAAAGTATAGTTAAAAGGCCTTTAATGGGCTCTTTAATGTTTTTTACTTTTTTTTTTTTACACTGGCAGTTGGCAAGATTGATTTTGAAAGGAGAATGAAAACAGTTAAATTGTACTACACATTTGTTTCTATGAATGACTGAAGCGTTTTAATACACATTCCAGACTCTAAAATGCATAAGACTTATGGGGGTCTCAGAATTATATGTACTGCATGTGCTGAGATTAACTACAATTATGTTAAATGCCCATTACCGTTGTATATGTATTATTTTGCTGCCCAACTCTGTGCACTAATAAATGGATAATAATTTCTGATTCTTAAACTTAATTTTTCCGTGAGCATCAAAGTGAGTAGCTCTTCGTTGTGTAAAGGCAGCTCACCGAAGGAAAAAGGTTGGAGACCTGTGCCCTAGTGACAGCTGTGGCCCCGAGAAAGAACAGAACATTCGTGGTACACTGGCGCCCCCTGGTGGTAAGATTAGAAAGTGCAGAGAGGCAGAGCAGCAGCCAGGACCGCGTTTACGGACACTTTTTTTTTTTTTTTTTTTTTTAAACCGACACTAATGCTTGATCCTCGATTTCCTTATCTGTAAAATAGAAAAAAAAATAACCTGTAATTGTAATTTAAGGTGAATTTAATTTCATTTATCAGTATGGTGTCAACAGCGTCAAAAACGACAATTATTGTTACATTTCACACAAGCACCTTTATTAAAATCCCTCCCCAGAAAACATTTCAACATTATAACATTGTATTATAAATATATCTCCAATAAGTACATAGTAAATACTTTCATAATAAACGTTGCATTTCGGTCATGTGATGGTATTTCGTATATATCGTGTTACCATGGTACACAAGAGTCACCTTTGATCAGCCACGTAACTCACATCCGGGTGTGCGTCCGTGCGTCCCAGATTGTCATGGCGACGTGAACCTGGAAAATGCTCAAGACAACAGTGACAGCGGAAAGCACTTTTACCGCATCAACACAGTAATCTTACCACCATCTCGTCTTTTTACGCACTTTACCGGGTTTACCTGCGTTTTCACACATAGGCCATGTCCGAGGGGCGCACTTTTGACTCCTCTGGGCAGGCAGGGAGATGAGGCGAGGCTCAGTGGCGCCCCCTAGAGGATGGGACGCTGTAGACAAAAAGCCCAACCATGAAATGATGCAACACATGATTGCAACTCAGGAAATAACATTGACTTTTTAACTTCTGAGGAAATAACATTAACATTTTAACATCTGTTAACGCTTTTAACATAATTCGAACAGTTCACACCTTTCATTTTCCACAGTCAATGTTCCCAAAGCGGTCGGAGCGGTCGGCAGTTTCAAGAGGCCGCGCTGGTTTTACGCACGATTACGCACGTTTTTTTGTTTTTTTTACCACAGCGCGCCTTATAGCTCGTCAAAGTGTCGCTGTTGGAACGCAAGACACGCGTCGTAACCGCTTTCTAACGTCGTGTCTGCGTTCTGCGACGATCCGAGCTCCTCAGTTTGCGGAAAAACTGCGGGAAAACTCAAAATTTGCTCATCTTCGTAAACTTTGCTCATGAGGTACTGCGTAGTGTTCTCGGGCGCCATTGCTCCGAGTGGGGGTCGCCGGTTTGCGTTGGATTCTTCGTCTACAAAGAGAATTTCGTCCGTTTTATCGCTTTCTTTGGTAGTTTTGGCCATTCTAGCCAACTGTGCCCGTTTCTTTTCTTTGTGGATGTATTTTCTGATGGTAGATTTCACGATGTTGCTTCTCCAGTGGCTTAGGCCCGTGTCTTGATCCACTGCAACACGGAGCAGCCTCAAACCCAGTCTAGGGTGGACAATTCTGCGCAGACAATCGGATTTTAAGTGGTGTTTAGGCTTGAAATCCATCGTTTTCCGATACATCACTGTCAGAAAAGATCAGGGTCCGAGCGAGTGACTGTGCAAGTTTTCTTCGCTCAAAAATTGCGATTTCAAAAAGCAAAACAAAGGAAAACTGATCGATGCAAGAAAAACAAGAGCTCCGCCAGCGGGGCAAAATACGCCTGTACTTTGAATTATTATACGCCCGTTGTGTAAGACGGGACGTATTATGGCATGGCGCTGTCCGTCCGTCCGTCTGTCCGTCCGTCCGTCCATCCGTCTGTGGACACTTCAAAGCTTTGAAGTCTTTGAAGCTTTGTCTTCATGAAAGATCTGAACTCTCTTCTCAAATGTTCTGCTGCTGAAAGCGAGAACAACCCACATTCTCTGCTTCTTTGAGCTTTGACACATTAAAGCTTTGTAGTGTCTTTAAGTTCTGTTGCTGCGATCTGATTGGTGGAATTCTGATTCTAGAATGTGATGATGTCATACTCATACTCCTACTGCAAGAGCCAGATTTCCCTGATTATCTGTCTGTCCGTCTGTCTGTGGACAATTTCTTGTCCGCGCTCTAACTCGACAACCGTCTCACGTAGGAATGTCAAACTTCCAAACTGCACCAACTGTTCATCTTTAACTAGGTTTGACAAATTCTAACTTAATTCTATATACAATAATTCAAAGTATGGGCGTATTTTGCCCCGCTGGCGGAGCTCTTGTTATTAATGATTTCCCGGAAATGTGTCCAAATGTCAATGTCCAGCTGTATGCTGACGATGCTGTAATTTTCACACATGCTAAAACTGTACAAGAAGCATCAGAAAAGTTAAAATCAGCCATGACTCAAGTCCAAAAGTGGGTCAAGAACTCATTCTTACAACTCAATATAAAGAAAACTGTTTGCATGTTCAGTAAAAAAACAACTGAGCTGCAGCGGTACCTGGGACTGACGTTGGACCCGACATTAACATTCAAGAAACACATTAAGCGCCTCACAAAAACTGTTCATTTTAACTTGGTGAATTTTAAACAGGCAAAGACCCTTTATGACTCTATATGCGGCACGAATGTTTTTACACTCCATGATTCTGTGGCATATAGAGGACTGCATAACCACATGGGCACTTGCTGCTGGCACAACACTTAAACCAGTTGAATCACTTTGTAAACAAGAGCTCCTCCAGCGGGGCAAAATACGCCTGTACTTTGAATTATTGTATATAGAATTAAGTTAGAAGTTGTCAAACCTAGTTAAAGATGAATTGTTGGTGCAGTTTGGAAGTTTGACATTCCTAGGTGAGACGGTTGTGGAGTTAGAGCGCGGACAAGAAATTGTCCACAGACAGACGGACAGACGGACAGACAGACAGACGGATAATCAATAGGGAAATCTGGCTCTTGCAGTAGGAGTATGAGTATGACATCATCACATTCTAGAATCGGAATTCCACCAATCAGATTGCAGCAACAGAACTTAAGGACACTACAAAGCTTTAATGTGTCAAAGCTCAAAGAAGCAGAGAATGTGGGTTGTTCTCGCTTTCAGCAGCAGAACATTTGAGAAGAGAGTTCAGATCTTTCATGAAGACAAAGCTTCAAAGACTTCAAAGCTTTGAAGTGTCCACAGACGGACAGACAGACAGACGGACGGACAGACGGACGGACAGACGGACGGACGGACAGCGCCATACCATAATACGTCCCATCTTACACAACGGGCGTATAAAAAAGTATATTACGTGGTTGCTAGGCAACCAACAGGAAGTCAGCCATACTGGGCTGATTGTGTGACCTGCAAAGGCGCATTTTGTTGTCCTCATAATTTAACAAACTCGTCCTGAGGTTTTAGACCCAGCCTCACCAGAATCATTCTGTGTTATCATGACAAGTGGGACATTAAAAGTTGTTAAAAGGTCTTAAAAATACGGAACAGTGTTGCCATGGCAGCGGCACACATTTTGTTTTTTGTTTTTTTTGCAGCTCGAAAACTTCAACGAGTGATATTTCCTATAGCCTTTCGCTGATTTCACTCAAAGTCTAATATTTGGCGGATATGCCCACCCTGAACAGTTTCATACAAGAAAATCAAAGATGGGTCCGACAGTGCCCCCTACAGATATTGTATGGAGCAGTAAATATATATTTTATTGCAGACATACAAAATTTGGATCACATATTCTTGACATGGTCTCGATCAAAAAAGTCAGTGACACCCACATCGCATCTCCCATCACCATGGTAACAGGTCAAATATCTACTCTTTCTAATGGACAAAGTCTCTGGTGTAGCCCAACCAAATTTAGTCCACAGATGCATCATGGAAATTACTGAGTTTCAGATGACATCACAACATTCTATAGGCCAATATTATTTTAATACAGACAGTGGGCAGTCAAAAAGAAAATAGTTCAAATAAAACAACATGCTGTTATATAACAAGTTAATTACTGACAGAAGTGATTCAGCACCATATTTGTGAAATTACCGTATCAGGGTTTATGCAGGATTCAACAAACCAAATTTAATGCTTCCATGTCTTTTTAATTCAATTCGATATTTTAATGCCATTCATAGATATGAAAAGAAAGATATTTAAAGGTGGACTGTGTAACATTTCTTGTGGAGGGTCCGTGTGATGCTTTTCTCCATGGAGATGTTATTGCTTTGATATGTCATTGCTCTGCCTGGAATGTTTCACAGTATGGCATTAAACCTTTCTATCTTCATCGAGACCAAACCAGACCAAGTTATAGGTCAGGTCACCATCAGTCAATCAATCAATGTAAACCACCTGTAATTTAATAAATGTAAGTTAGAACTGTTTAATGTCATAGTCTGGATCATTCCAGGCAGAGCAATGACATCTCCATAGAGACGAGCAGGTGACGGACCCTCCACTAGAAGAACACTTGTACAGTGCACTTAGCCTGAGCTTTCATCTTGTCAAAGTGACCGTTTTGTGACACTCAGTAGAATGACAAAAATCTATAGTTATTATTCGGGATAGAAATTTGATACAATTTTCTTAATTTATAATTTTTTTATTCATCATTAACATGAGCCGTATCAGCCTGTTTGATAATATAATCAGCTTTGGCACATTTGTTTATGTCGTACAGAACCAAAACTTAAAACCACATGGTTCATTTGCATAAACAGCTTCTGTCGGACTAAAAGACACGTCTCAGTGGAATTTGAGTGTTCTTTCTGTGAGGATGGTGAGTCTGTTCTGTGTGTATATCGTGTTGATACAGGCCACAGTATCCAGGTTACTATCAGAATATCCCACAGTGGTATAGTGGGCCACAACTCCTGTGTTTGTGCTCAGACGCAGCCTCGTCTCCTTACGCGACGCACAAAAATCTACATTGTTTGTCGGTTAAAACTGAATGTGATCAACAAAATTCGTAATGATCAATTATCCATTAGTCAACTAATCATATCCATCCCTAATTATTATTATGCAAAACATTTATAAAGCTTATTTACTGGAATATAATTGGGTGTTAAACATCATTCCACCAAATAGCTTTTGTATTGGATCAATGCATTTATTAACAAGAGCTCCTCCAGCGGGGCAAAATACGCCCGTAATAATCAATAGGGAAATCTGGCTCTTGCAGTAGGAGTATGAGTATGACATCATCACATTCTAGAATCGGAATTCCACCAATCAGATCGCAGCAACAGAACTTAAAGACACTACAAAGCTTTAATGTGTCAAAGCTCAAAGAAGCAGAGAATGTGGGTTGTTCTCGCTTTCAGTAGCAGAACATTTGAGAAGAGAGTTCAGATCTTTCATGAAGACAAAGCTTCAAAGACTTCAAAGCTTTGAAGTGTCCACAGACGGACGGACAGACGGACAGACGGACGGACAGACGGACAGACGGACGAACAGCGCCATACCATAATACGTCCCGTCTTACACAACGGGCGTATAAAAACTCAATCTATTGCCATTAACTACTAAATTAAAGTTCAGTTGAACCGGAAATGGGGAATTTTCATGCCATGCCTGAAAATCAAGCTTTATTAGAGGAAAATCAGGCTCTTCTCCAGGAGTGTGCGGCGCTACAGAACAAGTCAACCAACGAATTGTGCTGGAGGAAGAAATGTGAGGCCTTGCAGCTATCACAAAGGTCCTTAAAAAGTGAAAATGCACAGCTGAAGGAACATCTTTCGAATAAGAACCACAAATATGATGCTCTCCTGCTGAAGGAGAAAGACTACAGGCAAAAAGTGGAGAGGACACAGCAGATGCAGGCCCAGAATGACCAGATGCTGCAAGAAATCAGCACACTGGAAGAGAAAATACTGAACCTCAAAGTCATGCAGGAGAGCTACAGGCACATCGACAAGGAAGACAGCAAGGTTAAAGAAATGAATAAGAAACTGTTCAAGAAAACACAGAAACTCCTGAAAGAAATAGAGAAGCAAAGCTCACTTGTGGAGGAGCTCGAGATGGCCACAGCCGCCACAAGTGAAGTCCAAACAGAAAACTGCAACCTGTACGAACAAGTTCTGGTCCTGGAGGAGGAAATTGGTGGACGTAAGAAGCTGCTAAAAGTTCATCTGAAAATACTTAAAGATGAGGATAAACACGAGGATGACACGCAAATTCGTGAAGCGTTCCTCATTAAAAAAAAAAAAAAAAGAAAAAGAAAAAGAAAAAAAAGAAAAAAGACTTGCAGAGACTTGCAGGCCTTGAATGACAATTTCCGGGTAGAGTTCTGAAAAGAATTTGCGAAACTGCCAAGTGATGAACTTTTGAAATTACTGAACTACAACTTGAAGATCAACATAAAAGCAATGGAACAGCACATCGACAACCAAGCGCAGGAGGTCATAATGATGAGGTCAAACAACCGCAGGTCTAAGAAGTCAGGATATAGCTCATGAGTTAGCACAGAAGCTAGCTCATGAGTTAGCACAGAAGCTAGCTCATGAGTTAGCACAGAAGCTAGCTCATGAGTTAGCACAGAAGCGAGCTCATGAGTTAGCACAGAAGCTAGCTCATGAGTTAGCACAGAAGCTAGCTCATGAGTTAGCACAGAAGCTAGCTCATGAGTTAGCACAGAAGCGAGCTCATGAGTTAGCACAGAAGCTAGCTCATGAGTTAGCACAGAAGCTAGCTCATGAGTTAGCACAGAAGCTAGCTCATGAGTTAGCACAGAAGCTAGCTCATGAGCTGACATTCCAGCTGCTGATGTTGGTCCACTGTTTTCCATCCACTATGTGTCCAGTCAGCTTTTGTGATTCCCAGAGACTCTCGAGCAGCCACGCTTTGGCTACTTTAAACTAGTAGCATAAGTCTTTGCTGCAGACCTAAGGCTGTGCTGCTTACAGCATGACAGCAGGTCTGCCTGCAGCTAGTGGCATAGGGATGGTCCATGGAGGGTTTTTTTAAGACAGTGTGACCTCTTCGAGCTTGTGTAATCCCTCATTTGGTTTCAGTGGAACTTTTGGCTGTATCCAAATTATTTACAATTTACTTCTATCCTCTCCCAGACCACCATCTCTGAGCCCACCGCCCCACCTTTCCTTTAAAACTTATCATATAAAGCAGGGGTCCCCAAAACCCGGGCCGTGCCTCCTCCCATGCACCGTGTGGATCGTGTTTTCTCGTGTGCGCCGCATGGGCCACGCCTCTAAACCAGAACCAAAACCAGGAATAAACCAGGACAAAAATTAGGACTACACCAGGTCTAATGTTTTAGTTTTAGTCCTGATGTTAGCATCAGGACTAAAACCAGGTCTAAAACCAGGACTAAACCAGTACAAAACTCATAAAATAAAGTCTAGCAAAAAAATACAATTGCTTATAAATTCTTCGTTTCAGTGTTTTAAATACATGGAATGTGCATGTGTAAAGTTAATATGAAATTATGAAGATGATTCAAACCTTTACATTGGGTTTATAATTGAATATTTCTGAATCGTTCAATATTCTGTTTAGTAGAGACAAGACACATTAGTATTTCCCAACCAGAAGAATGGGAACACTGGCCACAGGGCGAATGAAACAAAACACAACTAGAACATATAACGTATGTAGCGTCCAGTCGAACTTAGAAAGGCCAGAACTGATGGTTAAATGACTTTTAATATTTTCCTTCCGTGTCAAAGAACCAACGTAAGAGCTAGAAAGAACAAAACAATGGAAATTACTATACACCATATTACTAATAGCTCATTACGTTGCTATCAACATTTTAACACACATTCAGTACAAATTAGATTCGGCTCAAATATACATTAACAAATAAAACAAACCTTGTTCCTCTGTCGACTGCTGCTGTCTTAACTATCTTTGGGTTTTCTATGTAACTTTTCACCGTTTTTTTTGTTCTCTACCGTTAACTGTCTGTCTTTACTTTTCGTCCCTTTTTAGTACATCGAGCTAACATCTCTTCCTTCACTTCCGCTAATACCGGAACTCACCAAAATAAAAGTACAACCTTACTATTAAAGACCATGGACCGTATGTGAATGTCTATAAGAGCTAGTTTGACCTTTACAACATAGATCAGAAAATAGATTAATATGGAGCCTTTAAGAGTGAGGATTTTGGACATTGATAAAACAAGAAAATATAGTAACAATAGAGAACTCTGAGACAAAGTTTGGGGTGTATTCAAGATAAGAAAAAGTTGGGAACGACTGCATTATATACAAAAAAAAAGATGTACATTTTAAAAACTCCATTCACTGTACCTTGGCTGCCGCTCTGCACATGTCCGCCACCATCCTCCCAGACACACACGTCTCAAAGATGTTAGAAGTGGCCAAATTATACACCTTATGCAGCGCCACCTAATGGAGAAAGAGACACGAACCAGGGCAAAAATTAGAAGAAGTATGGAGTGTTCATTAGCGGAGAAATCAATTCCAAAATCAATATCTCCCACTAATGAAGAAGCCGTTTCAAACTGTTTCAAACGTTTGAGTCCGAGACAAGACCAAGACAAAGCTCTGGCTTTAGCGGAGAAGGAAGTCCAGTGGTGTGGGGGTGTCTAATGAGCGGTGGGACATGTGGGTCCTGCTCGTGTGCTGGAGTCGTGCGCGGTCGGAGGTGTCATGTGGTTGCGCTCGCGCTGGGAAACGTGCATTTAGAAAGTTTAACTCGTCACGTTACGTCTGTGTCTAGTCCTGGTTTAGTCCTAGTCCTGGTTTAGTCCTAGTCCTGGTTTAGTCCTAGTCCTGGTTTAGTCCGAGGCCAGCTCCAGGCTCCGTGGAGGAGCTCGGGGGACAAAAGCAGGAGGCGGAGGCGAGCGCGGCACAGAGAAGGCAAAACAAGCGAAGCGGCGAAACCAGAAGTAAACGTAAGCATTATAGCGATATATCGATATGTCAGAATTCATATCGAGTTTCGAAAATATCTCGATATATTTTAAATATCGAGATATCGCCCACTCCTACTTTCATTTCCAGAAAGGGTTGATTCTCCTGCTTTAGTTTGATTGTAGGAGTGATATAAAGGAGCTTCAGCGTCTCATTTATAGTGATATTACTCAGAGCAATAAATGGCACTTGAATATGTGTTATGGTGACAGGCCCAGTGCACACATCACTGTACTAACGACGGGGGGAGAGGGGAGAGGAGAGGGGAAGAGGGGAAGTGAGAGTTGGGAGGAGGAGATACCGACTTTTGGTGATGCTGAAGATGATGCTGCAGCAGTGAGGCACAAACAGACGGAGCGACTCGGAGGGACGACACTGCGAACAGGAAAAAACACACAGAAGAGAAACAACACAGACACAAAAGAAAAGGAGCCGTGGTTTCAAATGATACGAGCAACTGCTGCGAAAATGGACGACAGCGAGAAACAGTTAAAGAGAAAGTAGATTTGACCACTTTGTTTCACCTTGTGATGTCATGTGGTAATACAGGAAGTGCTTCGCTGTTTTTTAAACTCCACACACCTTCATTAGAATCATTTGGATAACTTCAGCCCTTGAATTGTGAATCTGTACTGCACAAAAGGTAAAAGGAGCTGCTGACTAGAAAATTACCACTACATGACATCAGAAGGTGAAACAGAGCATTTTCTGACATATAGACAGACAAAAAATAAAGAATTACTCAAACGTGTGAATGAAACGGAAAAAAAAAAACCCTGGGTATGTTTTTGGTAACATTATAATCCTACTTAAAGCTCAGTGAATTTTACATAATGCAGAACCTTTAAATGTCATAAACTTGACCCCTCTGTGACCCCAGATACGAGGGAAACATGTTCAAATGAAATAGAGCTTTTACTGGTAATAACCGAAATGCTGATTTATTCTCAAATGACACAATCATCTGCTATGGTGATGAAGTTGTTAAAGTTATAATTTGGCGTTTTGGTTCTCAAGATGATTATCCACACAGAAAACAGAATGAGCCTCACGTGATCAGTATCTCATTTGTGTTGACCGTTTCAAGGCTTAAATGCAGTTTGCCAAAGTGAACAAGAGCTCCTCCAGCGGGGCAAAATACGCCCGTACTTTGAATTATTGTATATAGAATTCTAGAATCAGAATTCCACCAATCAGATCGCAGCAACAGAACTTAAAGACACTACAAAGCTTTAATGTGTCAAAGCTCAAAGAAGCAGAGAATGTGGGTTGTTCTCGCTTTCAGCAGCAGAACATTTGAGAAGAGAGTTCAGATCTTTCATGAAGACAAAGCTTCAAAGACTTCAAAGCTTTGAAGTGTCCACAGACGGACGGACAGACGGACAGACGGACGGACAGCGCCATACCATAATACGTCCCGTCTTACACAACGGGCGTATAAAAATGTTTCCAGTCAAAAGGACCCAGATTTCCTGCAGTGGCTGAATGTGACACAAAGGACTAAAACAAGGGCCCCACAGAAAAAAACACAGAACATCCATTGGGAGGGGCCAGAATCTGTTGTTTGTATCAACATGTTTCAAGTACAGAATTACTCTGACGTTATGATTTGTGACAGTAACAGAAACTCACCTCGGACTGATCACACAGTCCATTGAAATGCACCTTGAAAAAAAACCTGGCTCTGGCAAACCTCCTTCCTGTGGACCAGAGGAAATGACTCAAATGTCGCTCCAGCAGCGGGTTGTCCTGAGCTCTGAAACTCAGTACCTTCACCTGACAAACACGGGGCACATTCAGGCATCTTCACAAAACCAGACGACTTCTTTAAAAGTCACAGTTTAAAATAAAATAAAGTTTTTTTCTAAACCTGTACTGGACTGAGGTCCTATGTTCACTATGACACCACTGATACTTGGTACTTTTACCTTATAGTTTCTTCTATAATAATCACGTCTTTTTTTCTGTATTTGTCCCTCAGTACACAAATACTCAAAGAAAATATTCTATTAATGAAGCACATTCTCACACACGTGTCTCATTCTGCATGAACACCACATCATGTGTGTTAATGTTTATTATTCAATATTATGGAACATTAAAAAGTCTAAAATCACTCATTGTAAATCATATTTATCATAAATAAAATAAAGATAAAAGACAGTCGTGTGTTTTGTGTTTGCAGTAATGTAATTTAATGATCTGAAATCATTCATGGCCAATGCAATATAAGCTCTTTTATCATTAAGATGTATTTATGATGTATTATGAAATATAAATAAAATATATGAAATTTGCATGAACAATAATATAAAACATTTATCATAAATAAAAGAAAAAAAGATTTGCAATGTTTTTGAAATATTGTAATTTAATTAGGTGAAACTATTTATGGGCAATACAGTATACACACTCTGAACATTAAGATTTATTTTTAAATAATTAGTTTCAATATGAATAATAATAATTACAATTATTATTAATACAATTATTTACATTTAGATGTAACACTAAATTAAGATAAAAGATAAATTCTTTAATAAACCTGGATTGTGTTTTATTGTTATTTAAAGTGCCTCTGACAGGATTATAGTGTAGCTAATTAATATATATTTAAGATAAGAAAAAAAAACACACACACAGATATTCCAAATTTGGCCCTTTTTTTTTGCTTTGAAATTTTATTTAAAAGAAAATTAGAGAGAGAGAGAGAAAGAAGGACCACACCAGGACTAAAGCAGGACCAGACCAGGACTAAAGCAGGACCAGACCAGGACTAAAGCAGGACCAGACCAGGACTAAAGCAGGACCAGACCAGGACTAAAGCAAGACCAGACCAGGACTAAAGGAGGGCAAAACTCGGACTGAAGGAGGACCAAACCAGGGCCAGACCAGGACTAAAGCAGGACCAGACCAGGACTAAAGCAGGACCAGATCTAACCACACATGATATAAAGCAGTGAAGGAAAGTACCAAACTTCAAGAACATGAACATAATCACATGATCAATCATCATTTTCCCTGTACATCTAATGTCAGACGTCATACATGACCAACAGCGATCTGTAATTTAACCATTCGAGTACTTAAAAGAACAAGCAATCCCTTCATGATCAGAGAAATATGCTGGCACCACCGCACAGTGAACTTCAAAGTTCGTTGTTTTGACAAAGACATGGTCAATGAATGTCCCTCTCTCAGTTGTAGGACATTCAACATACTGACTGTACCCTTCATCAAGCATAAATTTAGACCATTTTGAGGGTTTCAGGAGATTTTCATTAAAGTCTCCCACAATAACAATTAGTATTTTTTAATACCTGATTAGGGCTTGATTATAATAAACTATAAAGCATATGAAAAGTTACTCTATAGCGCCACCTAGCCTATACAAGAAACGTCAGCATTATCGGATTTGTACCAAATTTGGGTATTCAATTCTCTGTATCAAAGCAAACAAATAAATATATTATGGACATGGGGTGTTTCCCATGGTTGGCCAGCAGGGGCGCAAAGACTCCCCCAATAAATAGTTCAAAAATTACTACACGCACAGACTTTGTCTGATTGTGCTGAAATCTGAATCACTAAAGCCTGAACATGGACTGAATATAATAAACTATAAAGTATATGAAAAGTGAACTCTATAGCGCCCCCTATCCAGACATGAAACATCAACATTATCCGATTTGTACCATCCATCCATCCATCCATCTTCTTCCGCTTATCCGGGGCCGGGTCGCGGGGGCAGCAGTCTAAGCAGGGGGTCCCAAGCTTCCCTCTCCCCAGCCACTTCCTCCAGCTCCTCCGGATGGACCCCGAGGCGTTCCCAGGCCAGCCGAGAGACATCCAGCGTGTCCTGGGTCTTCCCCGGGGCCTCCTACCGGTGGGACATGCCCGGAACACCTCCCGAGGGAGGCGTCCAGGAGGCATCCGGACCAGATGCCCGAACCACCTCAGCTGGCTCCTCTGAGGTGAATACCAAATATGGGTATTAAATTCTATGCGTGTCTACGGCCAAAAAAATACATTATGGATATGGGGTATTTTCCATGGTTGGCCACAAAGGGCGCAAATACTCCCCCCCAAAATATGTTTAAAGGTGCACTATGTAACTTTTCTGGTGGAGGGTCTGTTTTTATGCAGTTTTAGTCTGACAGTGCTCTTGATTATAAAAGTCATGTGACCTGTGGCCTAGTTTCTATAATTTGGCTCTAGATCGTTCCCATTTTCAAATATTAAAGGTGCCCTATGTAATTTTTCTGGGGGACGAGCTGTCGGGAGGAGAGAGTCGTGTCAGGGCGGTCACAAGACCTCAGCGGTTGCCTGGCATGGGCGTGTGCGCCGGGGCGAGGGCCATCATTGCCGCGAGCGGCTTTAAGTTAACATTCTTCTTCGTTCTGTATAAACAAACAAATGCACATTTGACCCACAAAACATCAACAAAAAGTCCCACAACTGGGTATAGGATTGATCGGCCCAGAACTATCTTCGATAATATGACCTTTAACATAATGTCCAACCTAAACCCGCTCAACGGCGTCTCCTAGAATTCGACCCCTATGGGAATGGGGACAAGCAAACTTTAGCGTACGCTGATGAAATTTAGAACAGTGACAGTCGACTATGACACAAGCCTAAAGTTGAATTGGTGCATTCCCCTATGACCAACAGGAAGTCGGCCATATTGGACCAAAACTCCGTTCTCCGTTTGGACTGCATGTTTCCAGAACTCATCTAGTCTCTGGTTTTTGGTCCAAATGAGCTCAGATTTGACATGTCACATCTACAGACGTGGGTCCACACACGCATTATTTTTTTTGGGATCCTCCTCACGGTTTGTCCGTAGCACGCCGGCGAATAACACTTTCATTTCCTGTTTCTTTGATGCCCTCTGATGCCTGAAATTAGAACCTTTCCTGAACATCTTTAGAATGATCTGGAAGAAGTGGAAGAGCACAGAGACCAGGTTACACATTTGTAGTATAAAGCTGCAGAAATGTACGGAAAACTCTATGTCTGCACTTTCAGAGGGAAAAAGGAAGTTTGTCTTCTACAGTTAGAAAGTTCTGCGCGGTTATAGAAACATATTCCATGTTTTCTATAACTTTAAATAACTTCATAACTTTAAACTTCCTTTTCCCCTCTGAAAGTGCAGACATAGAGGTTTCCGTACATTTCTGCAGCTTTATCCTACGTCACACTCACGCTGTGTGATGACGTGAGCAAAACGAGTGTCCAATAGGAACTTTGTTTTCCCCAAACTCATGCGCTCCGTCCATTTTGATCGAGCCAAACTTTGCCAAAGAGTGAAGTGAGTCAAGATGGTCGACTCCTCTGACTGTGTGTGTTTATAACGAGGGAAAAAGTCGCTCTAAGTGGAGTTAATTCTCACATACATGGAAAATGACACATCTTGGTGTGTGTAATTGTTAAAGAATAAATCACAAGCAGCAAAATATCCAACAGTTTTATATAAATGCCAGTCTCCTACCTAATTGAGGATTAAATCACCTGAGCCAGTTCTCTTTTACGTGCACACGGGGGAGACGAGACGTGCGCTTGTCTAGGCTCGTCCACGCCAGACTCCCAAAGCCCGCATTTCTGGCACGACTTTTTATTGTGTCATTACAATACATCATGTCAGTATACATCATGTGTTAGGTTTACAATAGACAGCATGGTCAAAGTATATCATGCGTTAGGTTTACATTTCATCAGATAAGCACAGATATATGGTTGAGGAGTCACCCTGGACCCTCAGCAACAGAGTTCAAAAGTTCAAACATCTGGTTTTAGCAGATATAGTGCTGTCATGCCACACAGATTCTTAACAAAGGCTCTTTCATGCTCTGAGCCTGGTTTGTATCATTCCTTGAGACTACTTTTAGCTTGATGTACATTTTTAATAACTTCATCATTATAAGCATCATAGGTGTGGCTTTTGATAGTCTTTCTCTAATTCATAACTATTATCATCTTTTATTTTGTCTTGTTCCGTGTTATGAGTGTATCAAACCAGCAAAACACATTCCTTCTTTGTTAAAATGTGTTCACTGTCAACAGCAAAAAGATTATTGTGATTGTGAAGTCAGTTCTTGTTTCGATTTTAATATTCCCTATTATGACCCCATCATCGCTGCGAGCGGCTTTACTTGGCTTCTTACGCTCTATTATTATTATTATTATTATTTTTCCTGGCAAACGATCGCAATTTTGAGGGCCTAAACATCGACGATAAGTCTCACATGGGGGTATCAGATCAATGGTCCGGCGAAAAATGTTATAAAATGGGCATCGCGACAATGCCCAAAGTTCCCCCACTCGACAGCGCCCCCTAGAAAAGGCAAAAATTGAAAGCCTATGGGAAGCTGAAAAGCATATTTGGTGTAGGCCGACAAAATTCAGGACAATGATAGAAAACAAGAAGACAAACACAAAATGTCATTGTCACACCGCCCTATGAACAACAGGAAGTCGGCCATATTTGATCAAAAAATTTGACTGTGTCTTTGCAAAACTCTTTGAAATATGAAATCTGATAAAACTGAACTCTATAGCGCCACCCACCATATATGTGAAACGTCAACATTATTGGATTTGTACCAAATTTGGGGATTAAATTCTGTGCATGATTACAAGCAAAACAAGAGCTCCGCCAGCGGGGCAAAATACGCCCGTACTTTGAATTAATTAATTGTTGGTGCAGTTTGGAAGTTTGACATTCCTAGGTGAGACGGTTGTCGAGTTAGAGCGCAGACAAGAAATTGTCCACGGACAGACGGACAGACAGACGGACGGATAATCAATAGGGAAATCTGGCTCTTGCAGTAGGAGTATGAGTATGACATCATCACATTCTAGAATCGGAATTCCACCAATCAGATCGCAGCAACAGAACTTAAAGACACTACAAAGGTTTAATGTGTCAAAGCTCAAAGAAGCAGAGAATGTGGGTTGTTCTCGCTTTCAGCAGCAGAACATTTGAGAAGAGAGTTCAGATCTTTCATGAAGACAAAGCTTCAAAGACTTCAAAGCTTTGAAGTGTCCACAGACGGACGGACGGACGGACGGACGGACGGACAGCGCCATAACATAATACGTCCCGTCTTATTACAATGGGCGTATAAAAATATATTATGGTCGTGGTGCATTTTTTACTGTTGGCCACCAGGGGGACTCCCCCAATAAATAGTTAAAAAATTACTACACACACAGACTTTGTCTGATTGTGCTGAAATTTGAATCACTAAAGCCTGATCATGGACTGAATATAATAAACTACAAAGTATATGAAAAGTTACACTATAGCGCCACCTAGCCTGTATACAAAATGTCAACATTATCAGATTTGTACCAAATTTGGGGATTAAATTCTATCCCTGACTATGAGCAAAAAAAAAATATTATGGATATGGGGTATTTTTCATGGTTGGCCAGTAGGGGCGCAGATTACTTCAAAAATATTTTAAAACGTATTACATTGACATACATACATAGTTTAATCGTGCTGAAATCAATTATACACTCATAATCAGTGCTACAGCGCCACCTAGAGGAATGCAGAAAGTTTACTATGAGGAGAAAACATCAGACTTTTAAGTCAATTCATGAAAGCTGTGTTCCTGCGCAGCTGTCGGGAGGAGTGAGTGGTGTTGGGGTGGTCGTGAGTCCTCGGCGGTCACGTGGTAGGGGCGTTGCGCACCGGGGCGAGGGCCATCATTGCCGCAAGCGGCTTTAAGTTAACATTCTTCTTCATTCTGTATACACAATCTATTGCAGATTTGACCCACTGAACATCAACGAAAAGTCCCACAACCGGGTATAGGATTAATCGGCCTGGAACAATAATTGATAATATGACTTTTAAAATAATGTCCAACCTAAACCCACTCAGGGTCACGCCTCCTAGAATTTGACCCCTATGGGAATGGGGACAGACAAACTTTAGCGTACACTGATGAAATTTAGAACAGTGACAGTTGACTATGACACAAGCCTAAAGTTGAATTGGTGCATTCCCCTATGACCAACAGGTAGTCAGCCATTTTGGATCAAAAATCCCTTCTCCGTTTGGACTGCGTGTTTGCAAAACTCATCTAGTCCCTGTTTTTGGTCCAAATAAGCTCAGATTTCCCATGTCATATCTACAGACGTGAGTCCATACACGCATTTTTTATTTATTTTTTTTTGAGATCCTCCTCATGGTTTGTCCATTGCAGGTCGGCGTTTAACGCCTTCATTTCCTGTTTCTTTGATGAGCTCTCACGGCCACAGGCTTTGGCCTACAGAGCTCAAACTCACATCACTATTGTGTGATCCCGGCCTGAATGTGATGAAATATGAAATATAATAAAACTGAACTCTATAGCGCCACCTAGTGTATACGTGAAATGTCAACATGATCAGATTTATACCAAATTTGGGGATTAAATTCTATGTATGATTACAAGCAAAACAATATATTAGGCCCCTGGGTTATTTTTGACAGTTGGCCAACAGGAGCGCAATGACTCCTAAGAAACATTTAAAGGTGCATTATGTAACTTTTCTAATAGACGAGCTGTTGGGAAGAGAGAGTGTCGTGCCAGGGCTGTCACGAGTCCACGGCGGTCAGGTGCAAACAGGTTATCATGTCTTTTGATAGTCATGCCCTAATTCATAACTATTACTATCTTTTTTGTTTTGTTCCTTGTTCCTTGTTCCGTGTTATGAGTGTATCAAACCAGCAAAACACATTCCTTCTTTGTTAAAATGTGTTCACTGTCAACAGCAAAAAGCTTATTGTGATTGTGAAGTCAGTTCTTGTATTGATTTTAATATTCCCTATTATGACCCCATAGAAAAGGAGGGTAAAAGACAAACAAACCGTGGCAGGTGAGGAACCCATTACATAAATATGTGCCTCACTTTTCACGGAGCTCCATGTGTGGAGCTCTATGTTCACTTTCCCTGCAGCATCTTTCACCTGCAGTTATGTGCTGTAACCGTTTGACTGAATCAAAGTCACCCGGTCATAATGTTTTGACCATGGGTTTTCTGTTGGACGAGCTGTCGGGAGGAGAGAGTGTCGTGTCTCGGCGGTCGAGTGGGAGGGCGTGTGCGCCGGGGCGAGGGCCATCATTGCCACGAGTGGCTTTAATTATTATTATTATTTTTATTTTCTACTTGTAAATTTTTTTTTTCCTTTAATAAGTTTGCTTTAAGCTTCGTAAGATGAGAAATTTGTGAAAGTCTTTCAGGAAAACCATATCGATCCAACCATACTGGCAAACATTTCCAGACAACTTTACTCATATTCATTCGCCACAGTGATGGGTGACTCTGGAACCTGACGAGCCCCGTTCCTGGATTGTGTGTTTCCCATTTCTGTACTCTTACACGAAACTGGGTCAGCGCGCTGAATTCACTCCTATGTGTCCGCAGGAGAAATTTTTATCAGACTTTTTTTCGTCTACTATTTAGCCCTTCTCTGGCTAGGACCCTTGGGCCTGTACTTCGTTTAGCTCTGCGCTGGCTAGGACCCCCTTGGCCCTTTCCCCTGCAATCCAACCAGCGTGCTCACAAATCAATCAATCAATCAATCAAACTTTATTTATATAGCACGTTCCAACAGCCAAAGCTGACCAAAGTGCCGTACAACAAATGTCACTAAATTCCAGAATGAGCTTATCCGATGTCACCAGCGCTGCACTACTCCTGCTTATCTGTTGTCAAATGAAATGCCAGTATAGTGTACATTATTAACTTCAATTATTTGTAGCCAATATAAGTTTATAATTTAATACATTTATAATTTTAGTTTTGGCAAGTTTCCCCTATTTTTTTTTTTTAAACAAAAAAGTCAGAACAGGTTGAAAAAGACAACTAGTAGTAGCAGGTTGGTCTCTTAGCGCCAGCCATTTTCCAGCGAGAGCAATGTAGCCCCATCCTCAAATGTCAGAGTCTAGGCCAGAGGCTAGTCCATCCAAGGATTTTTAAATCTGAGAAAAATAAAAACTGGAGAAAAGTTGTCTTCAATCAAAGAGTCTGGATTTATTAAAGCAATTGTGCACAATTACAGAGAAAATTAAAAAGAAACCTATCTGTCCTTCCCGCAAGGTCCGTCTCTCCCTAATCTGATGATGGTCAAAACAATAACAGGCTTCTTATACAGTTTACTGAGGTCATCATATCAACATGAGACAAAACATACGATAGTATTAGTCTAAACAACCTTCAGAGGGAGACAATAGTATGTGGAGATGTTAAACCGGGGCCTTGATTAGCTGAACTAACATGTTCCAATAATTCTAAATGGTGAGGATGAACAGAACAACAACCTGTTGTTTTAACCCTGGTAGATAATTGCTGAACATAATGACCCTCCCTTGAAGAGGCCCAGACAGAGCCGATCATACCACTGCCTGTGACCATGAATACTTTAGTTCTCTAAACCCAAACAATACATTCTTTAGCTTGACAAGAAATTTCCATCACAGAAGACAAAGAAGAAATAGACAATCAGTTCGAAACAGTAGAACAAGAAATTATTCCTGCTTTGGTTGTGGAGGGAATGATCACTGGGTGAGAGACTGTAACATATGAAAACTAACAATCCCAAAAAGGCCCACTGCAACCAGCATATTATAGGAGTGTTTACAGACACCCAGAGGCAAGCCATTCCACAATATGGAAAACCAATAGCAGTTCAGTAGATGGTCACATTTCTTGGCATGACCAAGTACAGCAGAAATCATGACCCTGGCTACACAGAAGAGAGTGAAGACACACTTGTGGCCACCAAGCAAACACTGGCAAGAATGTCTTCAGAAAAAGGAGGGAGAAACAGAAACCAGAGTCAAAGGAGGGTACAGATGTATTACAGCTCCACCAACTATGAATTAATACCTGCCATGGAGTGGTGTCATTCACACAACAAGAAGGCTATAAATTGCTGCACAACTTTGCCAATTCCAGATCACTTATTAAACCAAGACAGATAATCTCATCTTTAGGAAGCCTTGTAGGTCTCCAGAAATAGAATACAGACTTTTTGACTGGACATATAAAGGACTAGTTGGAGACATTTATGCATATCAACTTTCCAAAAGGACATTTGGGTTCCCTAAGATTCACGGTTCGACTGTGCTGCTAATTATTTTTCCCATTTACCATGATTTTTGTATTCACACTTTCTTTTTATAGAAGCAAATTCTTATCATAGTGCTACTTCCCACCCAGATGTAGTTCACACCACCAACACCACAGGGCAGGCAAAGGAAGGACAGGACAAGGATGACTAGTTCCGAGGATAAAGACAACCCCTTGAATGGGATGGGATGATAACTGTAGGAGTGCATGAAAGGCTTTGGTGCTGTGTTCCCCATGGATGAGGTAAGAGTTTTCTTATTATTTGTAAAATTTACATATATCTAATCATTGTGCTTCATTACAGTTTTAGGTTGACACCTAAAAAGGTGTCAAAGGAGGGAATTGTTAGGATAAATAACTAGGCTTAGCTATCCTGTATAACTGCTGCTATATTTCATTATTGAGGTCATGTGAAGATAAAGGCTCTGATCACAGCTGTGAGACACATAGACTCACTGTATGTCAAGCCAAATGTTTGATATTCCAATCTATCTAATAGCAAACTAACTAAACAGGACAAGAACCACTGATAGGGATGATGTCATGACTTGTTGGACAGATAACACCCAGATGGAGTCTGATTGGACTGTGTGATGTGCCCAGAGGCCTGTGCACCAACGAAGAGGCGCTAAGTCTAAACCACGGTCTCCTCCCACAATAGTTTGTGTATAAAAATCATTGTATAGGCGTAAATATTCAGTCTCTTCATGGGAATGTCGGCACAGTCTCCTTGTACAAGTATGGCTTTCTAATGTTTGAATAAGTAAATTAGCTGGACTTTATTTCTGTTTCATGTGTATTTTTGTCTAGCATAAACTAACGAACACACAAGGAAAAACCTGGTTTCCTTGACAGCGTCTTTGGGGATATGTGTCTGTGAAAAGCGCTATAGCAATAAAGTGACCTTACCTAACCTAAGAAGCGCAGCAGTTCAAAGGACACAAGTAAAGGACAGTTGGATTGTGTGCAGTGAGCTGTGTTTGTTTTTCCTGTGTCCAGACCATGCAAGAGGCCACCTAAGAAGTTAGCTAAAGAGCTTTGAGATGGGACAGGTTTTTACACCATATGTGACAGCAAATGTGGCAGAAAATCTGCAGAGGAAATACAGTTAATGGACCATTTTGTCACCAACTTAAAAATCAGAGCAAGGTCTTTCCTGTTGTGTTCACCTGGTTCCCTCCAGGACACTGCTGTGATGCTGCTGGACACAGAGAAGGGACACGTTTACCTCTTCCACAGAATCTGCTGATCCTCCCTGACCAGTCCTTCTGTCAAACTGCACTGAGACCTTTGAGACACAAAGGCCACTGAGATGCACAGTGCAAATGTTGCAACATCATCAACTGTAACAATTTGCTGCAGTAAAACTTGAATTTCTATAGGACAGAGCACTGCCAATATGCAGAATAGTTGTCCCACACATCACACCAGCCCTGGGCTGATCAGCGGAAAGCGCTCAGAAATGTCACTGCGGTGGTAAACATGAGGCTGCTTTAGCTGCGTGTGCACAGCCCCACACAAGCCCCTCCTCCTCCTATATATAGTCCTCACTGTAGTGCTCACCTGCACAGGTACTGCCCAGGTACTGCACAGGTACACTGAAGACAAGGACCGAAGGACCTTAGCGCGGATGAGTCATGTGGGCCATGTGCGCGCGAGCTGGCCAAGGCTGCCCCCAGAGGTAAGAGGCGGGTCAAGGGAGAGACAGGCGGGGACAGAGAGACCGAGGTACATTCTAACAACACAAAAGGCTTTTCAGAAGACTGGGCCCAGTGGAATGTCATTCTTAACGGATTATTTGTCTTTATTTATTCATCTTTTATTGAATGTAAAAACATATCACATCGTACGGTTCCAATCTGCTATTTTCAAGTCATTTTAATTTAAAAAAGCAATCTCTTATCTTAGTATTAAGACAATTATTATTTAAAAAATAAATAAAATAAAATTATATAAAAACAAACGAACAATAAAAACCCCACAAGTTTACGGGTGGAATCCTTTTTCCTGAACTCTTGCTGAAATAGGACCAATCCGCGTGGATGTCACTGGGCCGTACTTCTAAACGCTACAATGACACATGACGTCAAGTAATAACTGTTTAAAATTCCACACTGCGATTTGTGTTTTTTTTGCAATAGTCATTGTTTTAACGATGGAAGGCGATATTTTTAGTGGCCAATGACTCGAAAATGTCTTTTGTAGTTTTAACATAAATGTTAGAATAAAATGCTTATAATGATGAGGTTATTAAAAAAATGTACATCTAAGTTAAAAGGTGATCTCAAATTTGCAGAGGATGAAAGAGCCTTTGTTAACGCTATCTCTGCTAAAACCAGATGTGTGACCTCTTGTGACCTCTTGCTTCGTGCCCAGCTCAGTCCCGATCGTAAATTTGTACTATCTGATCCAATGTAAAACAAAGTCATGATATACTTCACTATGTTATCTGTGGTAAGCTTAACGAGATTATGTATACGTTGATCAGGTTGCCTTTGTACTGACATGATGGATTGTTTGAAATTAATAAAACCGTACTGCAAGGGGAGGAGCTTTGGAAGAGCAGCGTGGACGAGCCTAGTAAGCGCACGCACGGCCGGCTCTCCCCGTGCAAGGCACGTGAAAAGAACTGACTCAGTGGTCTGATTTAATCTCAATTGGTAGGAGACTGGCGTTTAAATGTCACAAATACTGTCACTGGATTGTGATTGTATAAAAATTATGACATAATGGTCCTTCGAGCCGGATTCGGTGTACTTCTGCCTGGAGGATGAACGACAGAGATTGGAGAGTGCGCACCCAGCTTGAGCTGAAAAATCCGTCTTTTCTCGACGGCAACCCCTGTGGGGCATCCTCTTCGTGGAAGGACCCGGTCAACCAGATCCAGTTATATCACCTGAGGTCAGTAATTTAACTTCTAAGAGTGAAGTTATATAGAACTACATAGAGATTTGTAGTTATTGTAGAGTGTGAATGAATGGGGGAAATTCGAATTGATCATTGTTAAGATGTATCAAGGTTGAATCTCATTCAGGACACAGGTCGATGTTTTGTTGAAAATTGATCCAGCGTCCTTCTCGGTGTGTGAATTAACACCCAGTTTATGACCGCCCATCGTGGTAGAAGCTTGTCATAAAACACAGAGAAGTTTCGTTGATCAACAGTAGGCAAAACTTAGACACAAAGTATCATGGCAGAGAAAAAAAAGAAAAAAAACAGTAAAAATAGAAACAGACTCGGAGTATGAGGTGAATTTATCCAGAGAGTTGCAAATTCCTACGAAAATGAAAAGTAAAATATAATTTTGATGAAAAATTAGATGAAATAAAGTTAAGCGAGCTGATGATGAACCTATCAATTCATGATAAGTAAAAAGCGTAAAAGCGTTAAAACATTTAAAGTGTCTCGTCCGAAGGGCGATGATAGCACAGTGGTGCAAAAAAGCCCTCTACAGGCAGGACAGGCAGAGGGTGGTGAGGAACAAGGCGAAAATGGGAAATTGGGTGAAAAAGAAAAGAAAAGGAGGAGTTTAGGACTATGGGGCTTTATCCAAAACTTCCAGAATTAGAAGTACGAAAACACAAGCCAACCAAAATCTAGTTTGGGCACTTCCCACTGCTCCAGAGGCCCAGCAGAGCCCTCCACCCGCATATGATAAGAAAACTCCATCCCCTGGCGACTCCCATCTCCTAGGTCAAAAGGTGACAGTAAGACAGAGGTGCAAGGCCTAGTCAACTGTGCCAAGAGAAGAGATAGAGGGAGGGGGGGGAGGGGAGATAAACAGAGAGGTGGACTGACAGAAAAGAGGAAAAAGTAAGTGACAGAAAGAAAGAAAGAGAGAGAAAGTGAGAAAGCAAGAATAGAGAGGGGATAGAGAGACAAAAAGAGAGAGAAAAGAAATTGAAAGTGAGAGAGAAGAGAGGGAGAGACAGACAAAGGGGAGATAGTGACAGTGAGAAAGACAGAAACACAAATTCTGTAAGCATGACTAAATAAGAAATACAAATATAAGTGTCAGGAAAATAAAGAGTATTGACACAATAGGCTTTGCCAAATGTGTCAACAGGGGGAAATAAGGTTAATACAATAGGTTTTAATAAATACTAAAAAAAATTTTTTGTAAACAATGCCTAATCTGTATTAAAAATAATGCACAAAGACAACAGAGACCTAGAGGAGTTTCCCTACTCCAGAGCATCCTTTTCACATGCTACACGTGGACTCATGAAGATAAAAGAACAACCAGACTCTGATCAAGATCTTATTGACTATTTGAGAAAAACCCTGTTAACAAGAAACGTTGTAAACAACAATAAACTGCCAGAAAGAACTATTTCTCCACAGGGCAACACGGCAAAACCAGGAGACCACGTGTTCATAAAGACTCTAAGGCAGAACAGGACCAGTCCAAGGTGGGACCCATCAAGTCGTCCTGGCTACATCTACTGCAGTAAAGGTCAAGGAAAGGTCAACCTGGAGCCACATCAGTCGCACTGTAAGTGAAGGAACCAGTTGGACCTGACAGATCCAGACCCAGCCTCCGAGAACTCGCAAACGCAGAACGCCTAGACTACTACTGGACCTCCTAGACGCAGGACATCACTGACTCAGGACTTCAAGTCAACCAGACTCCGCTTCAAGAGTGAGCAGTAGGTAAACAACTGTTCACTCCAACGGTGTTCTTACGAGGAAGTTACCCTCGGGCACTGAAAAAGATGACAGCTCCATCCATCCCAAGGGAAAAACAACTGTCTGAGAGAAGAAGACGTCAGACAACCACAGGACACCCAGTTAAGATGGTTAAATAAGGTGTTATTTGTAATGATTCTATTCATGGTGCACATAGCAATATTGTTTGTGATACATATCAAACATACACACCCTGACTTGGTAGTGAGTGCACAATTCACACAACACAAATGTAATGACTGTCTTTGAGACTGTGACACAGCCTACAACCACACTGACAAAAGAGGACAAGACAGAACTGACCCTGACGAAGACAACCAGGACTTTGAACACAAATAGGCAAATGTAAACACAAGTTAAAATGACTAAGAGCCAACATTATCCTCAGTGTACGATTTTACACATTTTTGTGATGGCATGTGCTAGTGAAATGGCATGTTCTGATCTTATATGATGTAATTTTTATAAACAGGGGGAAAATGTTAGAATAAAATGCTTATAATGATGAGGTTATTAAAAAAATGTACATCTAAGTTAAAAGGTGATCTCAAATTTGCAGAGGATGAAAGAGCCTTTGTTAACGCTATCTCTGCTAAAACCAGATGTGTGACCTCTTGTGACCTCTTGCTTCGTGCCCAGCTCAGTCCCGATCGTAAATTTGTACTATCTGATCCAATGTAAAACAAAGTCATGATATACTTCACTATGTTATCTGTGGTAAGCTTAACGAGATTATGTATACGTTGATCAGGTTGCCTTTGTACTGACATGATGGATTGTTTGAAATTAATAAAACCGTACTGCAAGGGGAGGAGCTTTGGAAGAGCAGCGTGGACGAGCCTAGCAAGCGCATGCACGGCCATGCTCTCCCGTGCAAGGCACGTAAAAAGAACTGACTCAGTGGTCTGATTTAATCTCAATTGGTAGGAAACTGGCGTTTAAATGTCACAAATACTGTCACTGGATTGTGATTGTATAAAAATTATGACAATAACATACTCAGATAACATGACAATTAACATTACACCGGCTCTTAATGGCGTGACCATCGAGCTGTGAGTGCGTGACTGCTCCAGACCAGAGCAGGGACACTTGGGCACTTGGACAGTTGGACAGTGGGACCATAGACCTTATATATACGGTCTATGAGTGGGACAGTTGGACAGTTGATATGAGCAGATTCTATGATTCTCTATGATAACCTGTTGGCCTGTATAAAGTTTTCGGAGATAGTATTTATGGGGACTTCTTTTTGTACTAGTGGTAGTTATTTTTCTGTCCTACAATAATATTTAAGATATTGAAGATTGAAAATAACTGTTAACAGTTTTGTGCATGTCTAGTTTTGGGGGGATTATCCTGTTTTGGGGTTCTTGTGTCAGTGTCATAAATGAGATAGAAGTACTTTCATTTATTGCCTATATTTTCTTCAGCAATATGTGGCATTTCAAAACTTCTTATTGTGAGAGGCTTACCAACAATCCCTGAGCAGAGTAGCCACAAATGTGGGCAGCTGTGGCTACAATAGTAATTTACCACCAGAGAGAGTGGAGAGAATGATCTGTAAAGTGTCTTTGAGTGTCCAGAAAAGCGCCTATATAAAATTACATTCAAAATGAACCAATCATCTCCCAGAAGCAGGTGTTACTGTCAAAACTTTTGCTGCTGCTTCTTTTGCTCATTTGGCAGAGCAGCTCAACAGAGAATCACAGGTTTAGAGCAGTTTGACACTGGGTTCACACTTTACACAGATGGGAATGGAAAAGATGTGCTTTTTGTCTAAAATTAGTCAGTATTTTATTATGTTTGTAAAATAAATATATGAATCAAATGATCAGACTAAATCAAAATTCAAAATATGCTCTAAAACCATAGAAAAAAACATTGATAAAAAGTACCTGATCTTCATTTAAACAGCTTAAGTGATGCATTCAGAGCATCCTCGTCATTCTCAGAAATGGGTTTATAGGCACATTTTGTAGCTCTGAGAAACCAGAGCAGAGTTTTACTCTCACAAGATATACAATACATCTGTACTGGAGCAAAATTTATTTTTCTCAAATGCATGGAATAAAAATGGGGTACATGGCCTTTACTTTGTGCACACGTTTTGATTGCAAATATTTTATTTTATTTTATTTTACAAAAAATAACACACTTTGTTGGTCCAATATTGCAGTACATCGCCCTGTGACAGGGTGAGTTACATCCAGTGGTATGTAAAAGAAAGAAGTTTTTAGTCACATGACCAGAAAATCCTGTCCATTCCAGGACACACACACATACAGTGGCAAGAAAAAGTATGTGAACTGTTAGGTTCAAACAGGTTAAACACCATCTAAAACATTCAGGGAAGAAAGACAAGAGAGATTATTTGGTTTTACTCGCGAGGAGAACGGATTGAGACGTGCCCAGATACACTCTCCAACCCGCTCTGGAGCACGCCCGCCGTCTCCTCACTTTTATTTACATTAGGATGACCCTGGTTACAATGGGTATCGCTGCTCTAAGGGAAAGGGGGGAAAAACAGCAGCGATACCAAGATATGATAAATAAAATAAAATATAATTATGCATTATTGATCAAGGTCGGACAGTAGGCTGAGTGCGGAGAATACGCTGTGGTTTGAGTTCATGTTTGGGTTCAGTTCATGTTTTGCCAAACTCAAACAGCTCTGTCTCTTAGTCTGATAAGCCTGGCTCCAGCCAGGCATCAGCTGCACAGCAGTCAGTGGAAAAGTACTGCACACAGTTTTCAAGCACAAAAGAGATTATTGCAAATACACAAATATCTAACACATGATTAAGACAAATATGGGATAATATACATAATTATTCTAACATGAACCCTTTGGGATTTCTCTGATTTCTGCATAAATTTGGGATAATATGTTTCCTGATCTTCATGTAAGTCACCACAATATACAAACACCTTCTGGTTTAACTAATACTATACAAAATTACGTGTTTTCACCTTTTCACTGAACACATCATGTAAAAAACTCATAGTGCAGGATGGAAAAATATGTGAACCCCTACGCTAATGACTTCTACAATAGCTAATTTGAGTCAGATCTCACCCATTATGGAGCCCAATTACTGTGATGAGATTGCAGGTGTTGATTGAAGCTGCCCCACCCTTTAAAAACCCACACTAATCTTGAGATAGCTGTTTTGAAGAAGCATTGTCACATGGGAACCATGCCACGCACCAAAGAGCTCAGTGAAGACCTGCGAGCAAGAATTGTTGGGCTGCATAAAGCTGAGAAGGGACACAGAAGTATCTCTAAAAGCCTTAATGTCCATGTCTCAGCAGTGAGACAGATTATGTACAAATGGAGGGAGTTCAAGACAGTTGCCACTCTCCCCAGGCGTGGTCATCCTACAATGATGACAGCAAGAGCACCGAGCAGAATTGTCTGTGAGGTGAGAAAGAGTCCGAGAGCATCAGCTAAGGACTTACAAACATCTCTGGCACATGCAGACATTTCTGTTCACACCTCCACAATACGTAAAACTTTGAACAAGAATGGTGTTCATGGGCGGACACCACGGAGGAAACCTCTGCTGACAAAAAAGAACATTGCTGCACGTCAAAAGTTTGCAAAAGATCACCTCGATGTTCCACAGCAGTTCTGGCAAAACATTCTTTGGACAGATGAAACAAAAATGTAGCTATTTGGAAGGAACACACAACGCTGTGTATGGAGGAAAAATGGCACAGCATCAAAACATCATCCCAACTGTGAAATATGGTGGAGGAAGCATCATGGTTTGGGGCCATTTTGCAGCCTCAGGTCCTGGACGGATTGATGTCATCAATGGAAAAATGAAATCCAAAATGTACCAAGACATTTTGCAGGAAAACTTAACACCATCAGTCCGCCAGCTGAAGCTCAAACGAGGATGGGTGATGGAACAAGACAACGACACCAAACATACAAGTAAATCAACAAAAGAATGGTTCAAAAAAAAGAAATTGCACCTTCTGGAGTGGCCAAGTCAGAGTCCGGACCTCAACCCAATTGAAATGCTGTGGCATGACCTCAAGAGAGCAATACACACCAGACAACCCAAAAATATTGTTGAACTGAAACAATTCTGTGAAGAAGAATGGTCCAAAATTCCTCCTGCCCGTTGTGCAGGTCTGATCTGCAACTATAAAAAACATTTGGTTGAGGTTATTGCTGCAAAAGGAGGATCAACTAGCTACTAAATGTTGAGTTTCACATACTTTATCCTCCCTGTATGTGAATTTTGACTGCTTGTGTTTAATAAACAAAAATCAAAACACATTTTTTTTCCTGCAGTATTACTTTAGAAGAATGTATGATTGTATTGTTGTGACTTAAATTAAAAACAGAACACATTTTATGACTAATTTATGCAGAAAACAAAGAAAGCCCAAGGGGTTCACATACTTTTTCTTGCCACTGTATGCTGATTGACAGAGCCCAACCCAAAACCTATTCTCCACCAGACTGAACAAAGGTTTGTGTTTCTTTTTCTTTCTTTTCTTTCTTTCTTTCTTTCTTCTTTTTATGGTTTGGCAGAGATGGGTGGAGTATGGGGGTAGTTTTGCCTAGCTCGCTCTTAACTGAGTGGGTTTTAGTCATTTCTGTACCAAATCAAAATAGCTGAAGCTCTTACACAACAAGGTCTAAGTTTAACCGTGCTGGGGTTCTCTAGGTAGCTAGCTAGGTAACGTCTCTAGTATTAGCCCAGTAAATGAGGTAAATTGGTGCACCGTCTTGCTTGTGCAAAACAGTGCACCACTGCATTCTAGGTATCACTGACAAGGGAAACATTTATATTCAAATATCTTTACAATACAACGTATGGTCTTGCTGTTTAGAATTTTAAACTATTTCATTATAGCGACTTACCTTCCAATTTCCCACCAACGGACTTCTTCCCATTCACACACCGTCTTCAGGGGGCGGGGTAACTTGGCAGATAGGCAGTAGAAGAGTTGGTGGGAGGGCCAGGCAGGCACCAGCCCAACTGTCAATCAGAGGCAAGCTACCAATAGAAATCCACCCTTTCTCCTCTTTAAGATCCCGCCCATCGCGTTCATTTGAACTTGCAAGCAAACGTTCTTGGTTTGCAAAAGATTTTGAGGTTCAAAACTTTTCAACTTGCAAACAAAACTTTGGCCCGCAATCAAAGATTTCACATTTAAAATGCAAGAAAATCAGAACTCAATCAAATATTTTTTCATCTTAAAAATGTAAACATGTTTTTTTGTTTTCAAAGCTGTATATTTTGTTTGGATTTTTTTTCTTTGTTTGAATAAAAAAGGAACAAAACTACCCCCATAGTGGAGTAGCCAAAAACTGTACTCAAGTAAGAGTAACATTACTTTACATAACATTACAAAATAATATTACTCAAGATTTTTTGAAATTTTCCAATATGAAAATTTCCTCCCATTCAGCCATACAAAGTCCGATTGGGCTCAAATTTGAATCACTTGTAAAACTTTCATGCCAAAGCCGACTAATTGTGACACGAGCAAAAATGGTGTGATAGCGCCCCCTACAGAACACAACAAAATTTTGCATGGACAGTCAAAATTTTAGTTTTTAGAAAATGTGCCAAATTTTGTACAAAATTACTTTGGGCCATCTCAATCAAAAAAGCCAATGTAAACCATATGGTATTTTTAACTGTGTTGCCATGGTCTGTGACTTTCACAGAATATTCTCATATTTGGCTCAATGACTCTTCATGTCATCCCAATCAAAAAAGTCAACGATAACCATATGGTATATTTCACAGGGTTGCCATGGCGATGCGCCAAAGCCTCCATGTTATCCTAATGGGAAAATTTCTACAATTTCTTACTTTTCAAAGTGATCTAACGTCTTAATAGTTTTATTGAAGAACATGAAATTTGGCACAGTGATTCTTCAAATGAGCCCGAACAAAAAAGTTGGGGACCAAAGTTGTATTTTGCACGGTGTTGCCATGGCGATGTCCCAAAATGCCCATATTCGTCAATGTTAACACATCAGCATCTCCAGTGTGTGTGGACTTGGTGTTTAGTGACAATTTCAGCCCAAAGCCACAAACACACAGAGACAAGAGGCTCATCAGCGCCACCCGGGGGAGCGTCAGCACCACCCAGGGGAGCGGCGGGTCGGCCGAGTGCGATGCGCGGCCCGCGAGGGCCGTTCGATGCCGCTTGCGGCTTTAATTAGGCCCGAGCCCCTACAGGGCGTAGGGCCTATTGCTTTCGCAACGATGAGTGAACATTGAGTGAATGGACGAAGCTCATTCACTCAATGTTGACAAAAGAAGCGCACCTGTCCCCAAAACACACTCCTGACATCAAGCTGTATCCAAACCCCAGGCCGAAGGCATGGGCCATATTTATAGCTGCTAAAATGAATGGAAATCAATGGGGGTCAATGGCCAACCCCGACAAGATGGTGAATGAGGTGGGGTCATTCACCAATGACCCCACGGTGACGTGGGGAATCTCGTGAGCTTTCAAAAAATGTATGTCTTTCCTATGTAAAAGGATATATTGTTTTTGCTAAAAAAAAAAGTTTCCTTATTATTTTATTATTAGGCCCGAGCCCCTACAGGGCGTAGGGTCAACTTTTCTTACGAAGTTCAGCGCTCCCTCGGTCGCTCTCTCCGTGAACAGCAGTATCCTAGCAACCCATGCCAAAGGCATGGGACATGCATATTTGTTCTTGCTAACAAGTCATCGTCAACATTGAGTGAATGGGCGAAGCCAGACCACCACCTTTGGTTTCAGATAAATGTGAACATATTTAGGCCTGAACAACAGAAGCTGGTGAAGGGCCTATTAGAGAGAGAGAGAGAGATACTTTATTGATCCTAGGGGAACTTCAAGTCTTACTGCAGCTAACTGTTGCAGTTTTGCAATGCTACTAACGGCCTGAAAGTGAACTGACGTGAAGTGCCTATAGTGACCAGGGACCCACGCCATGACGTAGGAATGTGTAAGAGGTTTCCGAAAATGTATAGTTTATTAGCTACAAAAAGTTCTGTTGTAATATCATTGATCTCTTGTGGCCATACTGGCTTGTCAAAGCCTGATCCCGTCAGATCTCAGCTAAGCTAAGCAGAGCCAGGCCTGGTTAGTACTTGGATGGGAGACCACTGGGAATTCCAGGGGCCACACCCAGGTCGTCGTTGAAAATGAGAATTAGTTCTCAACCAACCTACCTGGTAAAATAAAGGTTAAATAAAATAAAATAAATTCTCATATCAAAATATTACATCACATTTTTTTTTAATCCCCTAAACATTGATGAAAATTCGCAAAATTTGATAAACCAGGCATCAATGCCCAAAGCCACCTGACTGGGCACAAGCACAGTGTGGCATAGGCAAATCTGGAACAGTGATAAAGAACAATAAGACAAGCATAAAGTTGAATTGGTGTATAGTCCCATGCTGAATAGGAAGGCCATACTGGATCAAAAATGTGTTGCCATTTTCACTGCATGATTGTGAAATGATCTAGTTTCTGGGTTTTTGGTCCAAATGAGCTCAGATTTTGCATGTCATATCTAGACACATAGGTTCATGAAAGTTATTGTTTAATGTTCCTTACGATCTGCCTGTAACATGCCAGCAAAAACCAAACAAAAAAATCACCTTAATTTCCTGTTTCTTTGATGATGTCTCACGGCCACAGGGATTGGCTTAGAGAGTTCAAATTCAGAATGTAACAGACTATGAAATCTAATCAAACTGAACACTATCACATCCCCTTCCATTGACACAAGTCTCTGAGCTGTGAAGTGACAAAAATTGCACAGAACAGCAAGAAGGTTGCGGGTTCGATCCCCAGGTCGCCCGGGCCTTTCTGTGTGGAGTCTGCATGTTCCTCCCCGTGTCTGGATGGGTTTCCTCCGGGTGCTCCGGTTTCCCCCATCAACCCAAAACATGCCCGCACCCCTATGAACTAACATCAAGGACCATGTTGTCCACCCTCCTGTGGGCTCACCACCTGCAGAGGGGTTCATAGGGGGGGTCAGGTGCTATGAGGATTGGGCAGCAAGCTGCCCCCGCAACCCAGCCGGATTAAGCGGGAGATGATGGATGGATGGATGGATTTCTACCATTTCTACCAACAAAGTCTGATTTCAGTGAAATTTGAATTAGTTCATAAACTCCCTGCCCCAAAGCTATTTTATGTGAAAAAACTGAATTTGGTGCATTAACACCCGCTACAGATTGACACAGAAACATTATGTCATCGATATAGCTATCAATGACAGAAACTCCATGTTATTCTCATGATACCATCGGCAAATCACACCAACTGGCTGATTTCACTCAAACTGTAATCGTGGGTGGACACTCTGACCCGACCCTTTTACCACAGCTGTTCAACATATATCCACAGAAAAAAATATAGGCTACATGCATAAAAACAGATAAAAACATTAGTTACAGGTAAGAAATATACAGCATTATTACATTTTCAGTGAGAACATTTTGGCTGGTAAACAATTCCACAGTCTGGCCCATTTGGCAGAAAAAGAGGACTGTCCTGTACATTGGGACAACTCAGTTACCACTAGCACTTCTTGTAATAGCTCTGGGTATGCAGTTTATGATCCTGGAAAATTCAAAATTCAAGTTAAGACACCTAAAAATAATTTAAGATTATTAAAATTTATAGAAAAAAATCTAAGTTAAATTATTATTTTTCTTTAAAATGGAAAAGGAAAAATTCAATTTGTCAACTGGACGAATACATTTCGTAGCTCATCCAAGCTGCTTCTTCTGGTCAGACGCTGGAGGACACTGCCTTATATCTGCCTGCATGGAGGAGCTAACTACACTGAAACTACTCTGAAACTAACACCCTACTTGTTTACACTTTCAGTTTGTTAGCTAGGTCTAATGGACTGTATGGAGTGTGGGGTCATATTAGCATAATCATTCAGGGCCATAATGGAGCGTTCATACCTCCGGACCTGACCTCCTATCCCTGTTTTCTTTGTTTTGATTTAGGTCTGAGGATAAAGTTGTAGATGGGAGACAGATGATGTCTGAGGCCTCCATTTCTGTTCAAAGATGGATTGTTTTTCCTAGCAAAAATAGCCTGTTAAACTCTGCTCTCACACCCATGTGTTTCTCTGGCTAAGATCTGTAGCTCACTATCCTCAAAGGAGTGGAAGCATGAGGGCTAATTCTAGTGCAAGTGGGGTAGTTGTTGATGTCTTTCCTATGTTAAATTTCAAGGAGCTCAAAGCGATTTACAAAAAGGAAACACACATGCACATGTACATGTGCGATCGCATTCATCTGTGGGAGCTGGAATCTCACCATTAATCTGTGGATCTCACCTCAGTGGATCTGACGCTCAACCAATGATGTTTATGTCAAGAGCGGAGTCTGAACCGCCAAACGTCAGATCAGTGAACAAACGCCCAACTGAGCTATACCTCTGCCTGGCAGTGGTGTCCTTTTAGACCAGGGGTCAGCAAATACTCAATACTCAACTACTCAAAGAGCCATTTAGAGTGTCTCCCACAGAAAAGAAAACATCCGGAGCCACAAAATCCTTTTGGCTCTAAAATGAGGAGAACCTTGCATTTTTTGATTTAATTTTTTTTATCTGTTTGCTTTGTATAAAAGACAATTGTGTGTTGTATTTATGAAATCAATTAAATGCTATAGAGAATATATCTCCATTGATATATACCGTCTATGCTACTGTAGACGTGCACTACCGTTCAAAAGTTTGGGGTCACTTAGAAATTTTCTTATTTTTGAAAGAAAAGCACTGTTTTTTTCAATGAAGATAATTTTAAACTAATTAGAAATACACTCTATACATTGCTAATGTGGTAAATGACTATTCTAGCTGTAAATGTCTGGTTTTTGGTGCAATATCTACATAGGTGAACAGAGGCCCATTTCACTCCAGTGATTTAATGGTACAATGTGTTTGCTCATTGTGTCAGAGGCTAATGGATGATTAGAAAACCCTTGCACAGTCATGTTAGCACAGATGAAAACAGTTTAGCTGGTTTGAGAAGCTATAAAACTGACCTTCCTTTAAGCACGTTGAGCATCACATTTGTGGGGTCGATTAAACGCTCAAAATGGCCAGAAAAAGAGAACTTTGATGTGAAACTCAACAATTCAATTTCAATAAAATTTTATTTATACAGCCCAGAATTACAACAAGAGTTGCCCCAATAGGCTTCACAGTGAAAAACACGGAAACATAACCTGACATAGACATCAGCAAACACACTGTCCGATCCTCAGTCTCTCAATAAACACACGATCCTTGGTGCCAGAGCAAAAAACCCACCGGCAGGTGCAGTATGGGAAAATTCTCTCCAGACACTGTTGCCAACCAGCTGTCACCATGTGGCACCTTCAGACCTGAGAGCTTTGAGGAACCAGCCAGTTTATAAAGAGCAGGGTCAGACGGACAGGTAAGAGGAGAGGGGTAGCTAAGGTCTGGCCAGTGTCTGCTCATGGGAGGACATCTGGAACATCTGAAACATCTGAATCAGTTTCACTCCCCAAGGGGAGTGGGAGAGAAGAAGAGAGAGACAGAGATGAAGGAGAAGGAGCAGTTAGAATAAGAGGACAGAGGCTCAGGGCTCCATACTTCCCCCGCATCTAACTCCTAGAGCAGCCTGACTTCAGCTGTGGAGTTAACCCTGCTCCTCTAACCTGGCCATAAGCTTTCTCATAGAAGAATGTTTTAAGCCTAACCTTAAATGTAGAGACTGTGTCTGCCTCTCTGACATGAGGTGGAAGCTGATTCCATAAAACAGGAGATTGGTAACTAAAAGTTCTACCTCCCATTGTAAGTTTATTAAATCTGGGGACCACTATTAGCCCTGAATTTTGTGAGCGCAGTGTCTGTTTGGTTTGTAAGGTGTTATCAGGTCAGTAATATAGGATGGGGCCGTCCCATCTACAGCTTTATAGGTGAGAAGAAGGATTTTAAATTTAATTTAAACACGACCGGGAGCCAATGAAGTGAAGCTAACACCGGAGTAATGTGTTCTCTTCTATTTGTTCCCGTTAATAATGTTGCTGCTGTATTTTGAACAAACTGGATGCTTTTTAGTAGCTTTTAGGGCAGGCTGCAGCAGAGAGTTACAGTAATCTAATCTTGATGAAATAAATGCATGGACAAGCTTTTCCGCATCATTTTTGGATAAGATCTTTCTAACTTTGGCGATGTTGCGGAGGTGGAAGAAGAGAGTTGGTTTATATGGGCTTTAAATGATAAGTCTTGGTCAAATATAACCCCCAGGTTCCTCACGGTGGAGCTCGAGGTTACACTGATGTCATCCAGGGACATAGAGCCTATCTCATGTTTTTGGGGCCAAGTATAATAACCTGTTTTTTCAGGATTTAGAAGGAAATAGTTAACTGTCATCCAGGTCTTTATGTCTCTGACACAAGCATTGAGCTTTTCCACATAGTCACTTTGACCAGGTTTTATTGATAAGTACAACTGTGTGTCATCTGCATAACAGTAAAAGTTAATGTTGTGCTTTCTGATGACATTTCCTAGGGGCAGCATGTAGAGCATAAACAGAATGGGTCCAAGTACTGAACCCTGCGGCACTCCATAGTTAACATTAGTGCACTCTGAAGATTGACCATTTACATTGACAATCTGGTACCTCTCAGATAGATAGGATTTAAACCAGCACAAGGCCACTCCTCTAATCCCTACATCACATTCTAATCTTTATAATAAGATGTTGTGGTCGATCGTGCCGAAGGCTGCACTGAAGTCTAACAAAACCAGGATTGAGAGCAGCCTATTGTCTGCAGCTGATAACAAATCATTTGTGACTCTAACTAATGCAGTTTATGTGCTGTGATGGGGTCTAAATCCTGACTGGGAAATCTCAAATAGGATGTTGTCCTGTAGGTGGCAACAAAGTCTATTCTTGTTCTTAGAAATGAAGGCTATTCTGTGCAAAAAAATTGCCAAGAAACTGAAGATTTCCTACAAGGAGTGTGTACTACTCCCTTCAGAGAAGAGCACAAACAGGCTTTAACCAGAGTAGAAAGAGAAGTGGGAGGCAGCACTGCACAAATGAGCAAGAAGATACATACATCAGAATCTCTAGTTTGAGAACTGGACGGATGGATGGTTCATGTGGCACTAACATGTCACAGATGTACTTTGGTGCTTGGCCATGGAGAGACTTGTACACAAGCAGAGCTGCTTTAAAGTTTATTCTCTGAGCCTCAGGCGGCAGTGCAGAGACCTGAGCACAGGACGCATGTGCTTGTACTTCCTGGTTGGAGTCAGGACCCGAGCTGCAGCGTTCTGGATGTACTGCAGCTCTCACAGCTGGTTTGGAGAGGCCAATGAGAGGCCATTACATTATCTAACCTACTGGAGACAAACACATGGATAAGTCTCTCCATGTGTCTTTAGACAGTAGACCTTTGATTTTTGCTATGTTTTCTAGATGGTAAAAGGCTGCAGATGTTATTGATTTGATGTGGCTGTTAAAGTTCAAGTCTGAGTCCATTATACCTCTAAATTTAAAGTCTGATTTGAAGGTTTTAGAGAGAGAGACTGGAGGTGACTGCTGACACTGTCACTATTTCTGTGGGCCAAAGACTTATGTCTTGTGTGAGTTTAGCTGGAGAAAGTTGTTTTCATCCACACACTGATCTGTTAGATGCAGTGGCAGAGTGAGTCCACTGGTCCATAGTCCCCAGCTGCCAGTGAAACATAGAGTGCTGTCTGCATAGTTGTGGTAGGACACATTATTGCTGCGTATTAACTGCCTAACAGCAGCATGTAGAGATTGAACAAAAGGGGGCCCAGGGAGCCTGAGGCACCTCACAGGTCAGGGCCATGTGATCTGAGACACAGTTTCCAATTTCAACAAAATACTTCCTGCCATCTAGATAGGACTTGAAACAGTTTAGTACAGTACATCAGATGCCCACCCAGTTCTCTAGTCTCTGTAAGAGGATCCATGATCGACAGTGTCAAAAGCAGCACTCAGATCTAACAGGATCAACAATGAGGCCTTTCCTGCATAGGGGTTCAGACGGATGTCGTTTGTCACCTTGATCAGAGCAGTGTCAGTGCTGTGGTGAGGTCTAAAGCATCAAAAACATCAAAGGAGTTGTTCATTTGGAGAAAGTTAGAAAGCTTTTGGTAAACAGCTTTTTCAAGGACTTTGAAATGGGTCGGAAATTGTTCAGTACTGTGGCGTCAAGACTGCTCTTCTTTAGGAGAGGCTTAATGAGCGCCTTTTTTCAAAGCTATTGGGAATATTCCAGAGTGAAGTGACATGTTAACTATGTGAGCGAGTGGTGGTGAAAGCAAACTGTTGAGGACAGACTTTAGAAATCTAGTGGACAACATATTGAGGCACCCCTCCTCGAACCGCCACCTTAACATGGTGAAGGGGTTTGAGTGCCCGAATGATCCCAGGAGCTATGTTGTCAGGGGCTTTATGCCTCTGGTAGGGTCCCCCAAGGCAAACAGGTCCGGGGGGACGGGTCAGACTAAGAGCGGTTCAGAAGCCCTTATGATGAGAAAAAGAACAAGGCCAGTGACATCGCCCGGGATATCGCTACCGGGGTCCCACCCTGGAGCCAGGCCTGGGGTGGGTGCATGTTGGCGAGCGCCTGGTGGCTGGGCCTTTCCCCGGGCCCAGCCCGAAGGAGCGATGTGGGGCCGCCCTCTTGTGGACCCACCACCTGTGAGAGGAGCCATAGGGGCCGGGTGCAGAGAGATCTGGGTGGCAGTTGAAAGCGGGGGCCTCGGCGACGGGATCTCCAGACATGGAGACTAGCTCTGGGGACATGGACTGTCACTTCGCTGGGGGGGAAGGAGCCTGAGCTTGTGCGGGAGGTTGAGCGTTACCGGCTAGATATAGTCGGCCTCACCTCCACGCACAGCTTGGGCTCTGGAACCCAACTCCTTGAGAGGGGCTGGACTCTCCATTTCTCTGGAGTTGGCTGCGGGGAGCGGCGGGGAGCTGGTGTGGGCCTGCTCATTGCCCCACAGCTCAGCCGTTGCATGTTGGAGATCACCCTGGTGAACGAGAGAGTCCCTGCACCTTCGGGTCGGGGACTGGTCTCTCACTGTGGTGTCGGCCTACTGACCAAACAGCAGTGCAGAGTACTGCTGCGGTTGCAGAGGCAAAAACTTGGGTTTGGGAGGAGTTCATGGAGGCCATGAAGGAGGACTATCAGATGGCCCCAAGGAAATTCTGGCAAACCATCCAGCGCCTCCGGAGGTGGGAAGTAGTGCTTCACCAACACTGTTTACAGTGCAATGGGAGAGCTGCTGACCTCAACTGGGGATGTTGTCAGGCAGTGGAAGGAATGCTTTGGGGATCTCCTCAATCCCACCGTCACGTCCTCCGAAGAGGAGGCCAAGGCTGGAGACCCAGAGGCGGACTCGTCCATCACCCTGGCCGAAGTCACTGAGGTGGTTGGAAAGCTCCTTGGTGGCAATGCTCCGGGGGTGGATGAGATCCGTCCTGAGTACCTTAAGTCTCTGAATGTTGTGGGGCTGTCTTGGCTGACACGCCTCTGCAACATCGCGTGGCGGTCGGGAACAGTACCTCTGGACTGACAGACTGGGGGTGGTGGTCCCTCTGTATAAAAAGGGGGACCGGACGGTGTGTTCCAATTAAAGGGGAATCACACTCCTCAGCCTCCCTGGTAAAGTCTATGCCAGAGTACTGGAGAGGAGAGTCCAGCTCTACACCCTCCATCGGGTGCTCGAGGGTTCATGGGAGTTTGCTCAACCAGACTACAGGTGTTTTGTGGACCTGGAGAAGGCATTCGACCATGTCCCTCGTGGTGCCCTGTGGCGGGTGCTCCCAGAGTATGGGGTCCGGGGCCCTTTGCTAAGGGCTGTCCGGTCCCTGTATGACCGGAGCAGGAGCTGTGTTCACATTGCCGGCAGTAAGTCAGCTCTGTTTCCGGTGCATGTTGGACTCCGCCAGGGCTGCCCTTTGTCACCGGTTCTGTTCATTGTATTTATGGACAGAATTTCTAGGCGCAGCCAGGGGCCGGAGGGGGTCTGGTTCGGGAACCACAGTATCTCATCTCTGCTCTTTGCAGATGATGTTGTCCTGTTGGCTTCATTGAACCAGGACCTGCAGCACTGGGGCGGTTTGCAGCCGAGTGTGAAGCGGCCGGGATGAGAATCAGCTGTTCCAAATCCGAGGCCATGGTTCTCGACCGAAAAAAGGTGGATTGCCCTCTCCGGGTGGGTGGGGAGTCTCTGCCTCAAGTGGAGGAGTTCAAGTATCTCAGGATCTTGTTCACGAGTGAGGGGATGATGGAGCGTGAGATTGACAGGCGGATCGTTGCAGGGTTGGCAGTGATGTGGTCGCTGTATTGGACCATTGTGGTGAAGAGGGAGCTGAGCCGAAAGGCAAAGCTTTCGATTTACCCGTTAGTCTACGTTCCTACCCTCACCTACGATCATGAGCTCTGGGTAATGACTGAAAGGACGAGATCATGGATACAAGCGGCCGAAATGAGTTTCCTCCTCAGAGTGGCTGGGCGCTCCCTTAGAGATAGGGTGAGGAGCTCGGTCAAGCGGGAGGAGCTCGGAATAGAGTCGCTGCTCCTCCACGTCGAGAAGAGCCAGCTGAGGTGGCTCGGGCTTCTGGTCCTGTTGCCTCCTGGACGCCTCCCTCGGGAGGTGTTCTGGACATGTCCCACCAGTAGGAGGCCCTGGGGAAGACACGCTGGAGGGACTATGTCTCTCGGCTGGCCTGTGAACGCCTTGGGGTCCGTCCTAAGGAGCTGGAGGAAGTGGCTGGGGAGTAGGAAGCTTGGGAGCCCCTGTTTAGACTGCTGCCCCCGTGACCCCGCCCCGGATAAGCAGAAGAAGATGGATGAATGGAACATATGGAGGCAACATGTGGATGAACTCATACTGGGGATGATCTCTGAGGCAGTTTTGTCAGTTACAGGAGCAAAGTGACTCAGCTCTAAGCTTCTCTGTGGCTGCTTGATTGGTATTTGTGTTGTGAAACTGATGCATTTTTTGTTAATTTTTGTTAATCTGTTCACTGTTGCGTACAGAACACAAGAGTTGCTACTGCAATTTCCAATAATCTGAAAATAGTCTGAAAAGTACCTCTCTCTTGTTCTACCCAAACTGTGGTTGTACATGTGTATCTTTTCTCTGTAAATCTCATCATGAACCTGAAGGTTTGTTTTGAGCCATTTCCGCTTCGCCCTTCTGCACTCCTGTTTCTGTGCCCTGACAGAGTCATCATTCCTCCATGGAGCTTTTTGCCTATTTTTAACCATTTTAACCTTCATCGGTGCAATTCAGAACACTCAAAGGTTCAGAACACTCTAAGTCACAGAGTTTAACATATTGCCAACCAATAGAACATGAGGCAATTTCAAAGCGTATCAACATGTGCACCTGTGTTATCATTTATGTGTCTCAGACAGAGGAACATTAACCACATTGACATTTTAAATATTTACACCCTTTGTAATGAGCAGGTCCAGAGTGCGCCCTCTGTTGGTGGGCCTTTGTAATGAGCAGGTCAACAGCGTGCCCTCTGTAGTGTCTGGACTCACTGCTGAGTCAGACCAAAAGTTTCAAGGTCAGCACTGAGCTCTTTGGCATTTTTGTCACACACACATCCAAATGTACATTAAAATCACCTGTAATGACTAAACCATTAAAGTCGACTGAAAGTATCTCAGTAAAATCATCAATAACTCATCAATCAACTTGGACAGTGCTGAGGAGGTTTGTATATGACTATGTAGAGCAGTGATACTCATTGCACAGCTTGCAAGCTGCATGCGGCTCACCAGGCTTTAATTGGTGGCTCGCAAGCATATACCAAAAATAGTAAAACAGACAATATATTTTTTCAAATATACTAATCGATAATTGTTCATGAAGAATTTTGCCAATCATGTTCATTCTTAATCGACAAACCAAATGTAGCATAGCGTAAGGAGACGAATCTCACAGTGCCACAGTCTCACAGTCCCACATTTCGGCTGTGGCACACCTCCTTGGAGCTCACAATATCCCTCACTGAGCACGTTTCAGGGGTGCTCAATACGTCAATCGCCAAGGAAGTGTTGGTAAATCGCCAAGGTAGATCGTAGTGTAGTATGTAGTGTTGTAGTAGATTGAGATCGAGACTGGTCTTAGTCTCGAGACCGTTTCTTTATGGTCTTGGACCGAGTTTGGACTTGGTCTTGAAGGCGCTTGGTCTCGGTATTGCCTTGGATTCAAGGTCTTCTGACACTCGTCGAGTGTGATCATATTTCATTACGGCCGCTGCTGTCAGCAATAAATTCATACCGGCATGTGGGAGCGCATGGGGAGTCTCTCTGCAGTCTGTGTCCTGGAGCCTGCAAACACTGCGCGGCTGGTCACCACACTCGCTTGTCCACAACAGTGTCCACTCATGTAACAGCATGTATCACAGGGCAGGTAAACTTCTTAAAAGATCCTACCTGTCCATCTGCCTCATGTCAGTGTGCCGCTCCTCGTGCTCTCTCTCCTCCCCAAGTATAGTGCACAGATCCTCATTGCATTGATTTGAAGGGCAAGACTAAATCCGAAGCAAAAATTTATCTACATTTATGTTACAGTGTTGGCACAGAGCAGGCCTACCGTGATATGTGGTTTGACTAAATCCCACAAATGCATCTGTATTTGTCATGTACGTTTGGTAAATGTGTAGAGGCTGGTAAATGCCACTGCAAAACTTATTAAGATAATGTGACTCCAGTTAGGAATTTGAAAAAAAAAAAAAAAAAAAACAGGTTTTAAATTCCTACCCACTTGCTTCACTTTCTTCAGTTTTGTGCCAGTGGAAGTTCTCTTAAAGAAGGAGTTCTCAAACTTTGGATGAGGGCTCATAAAAGAGGCAGATTAGTCATAATAATAATAATAATAATAATAATAATAATAATAATAATAATAATAATAATAATAATAATAATAATAATAATAATATAAAACATTAATGATTAATTGATAATCGATCGTTAATTCTCCTGATGATCGGTTAAGAAAATTTAATAAATAGGGTATTAGTGGCTCTCCTCTTGATTTTGCTCTTTCAACGTGGCTCTTGTGGAAAAAAAAGTGAGTATCACTGATGTAGAGTATGGAGGTTGACGCTTCATTTTGAAGGAAACATGATGAAAACACCCCAAATGACAACCTTTGTGTAACCAAATGATCTTTAAAAAATGCACACATACCTCCACCCTTTTTGTTTGCTCATGCTTCAGATTCAAATCTGAAGTTTCATTGGGTTGATTCCACTAGCACTGCTTAACCTTTTTTTTTTTTGTCAAGCCATGCGTCAGTTAAAAACATAAAATCAAGAGTGCATTACTTTTTTACTCACTGGACGCTCGGGCACCCGTAAAAATGGCATGACCCCTAAAGAGTGTCCTAAGTAGGGAATAGTGTGGACATTGGGACACAGCCAATAAGTTAATGAATGCTTAAATCAGGTAGCAGTCGTCTTGATTTAAGTACACTGAATACAATATTGATATTAGATATGCATTTGAACAATTATTGATACTGCAAAAAATGCATTACCAGGACAAAATTTAATCTTTCATGAAGTTTTATTGTCCATTTGAGATTCATCAGAACCAGTATGAGTAAAGAATATTATAGATCCCATGAAATTTCTTACATAAATAATGCTTTTGTACATTTTTTTTTTTCAGACTGCCAGTGCACCGTTTTGCCACCTGCTTCTGTTTCCTCCTGCTGTACCTGGGCCTCCTGTTCTTCAGCTTCACTATATTCGGAATGTCAGGGAGCATGTCACCTCAACCCAAACCAGAAGCGCCCGCTCTGGCAACCAAACCCCAACCCAAACCAGAAGCACCCGCTCTGGCAACCAAACCCCAACCCAAACCAGAAGCACCCGCTCTGGCAACCAAACCCCAACCCAAACCAGAAGCACCCGCTCTGGCAACCAAACTCCAACCCAAACCAGAAGCACCCGCTCCAGCCCCCCAACCAGAAAAACCCATTCCAGCCACCCACCTCAAAGCAGAAGCACCCCCTCCAGCTACGAAACCTCCACTTCCCCATTTTCACTATGCCTATGCCCCAAACTATCACTTCACCATCAACAACCCTGGTGCATGTAAGAACCATCCCTTCCTGGTTCTAATGGTTCCAGTGGCACCCAGGAATGTGGATGCACGTAATGCTATCCGCCAGACGTGGGGTAAGGAGTCCAGGGTACAGGGGGAGCAGGTGCTGACTCTATTCATGCTTGGACTGGCTAAGGGCCCTGGGGCTGACCTGCAGAGCCTACAGCAGGAGAATGACCAGCACCATGACCTCATCCAGAGTGATTTTGTAGACTCATATTTCAACCTCACCATCAAGACCATGGTGATTATGCACTGGCTCTCCGTGCACTGCACCAATGCCATCTTTGCCATGAAGATTGACTCAGACATGTTTTTGAATACTGACAATCTTGTGGACATGCTAAAAAAGCCTGAAATACTCAGAGTGAACTATTTAACTGGGATGGTGATGCAGGGCCGTCCAGTGGTCCGATCGAAAAACTCAAAATGGTACGTGTCAAAGGAGTTGTACCCTGAGCCCACCTACCCAACCTACTGCCTAGGCATGGGGTACATCTTCTCCAACGACCTCCCAAGGAAATTTGTGGAGGTCTCCAAGACGATTAAAAGTTTTAACGTTGAAGATGCATTCATTGGACTCTGTATGAAAAAGCTGGGTCTGAGGCCAACATTTCCCCCACAGCCCTGGCAGTTTAAGGCATATAACTCTAAATATGACCGTTGCGAGTTCTCCAAGGTCATCACCTACATCCTGAACTCCTCACGGCTGCTGGTCCAGTTCTGGACAGACCTGAAGAAACCTGGTCCACCCTGCCCACAGTAAGACCACAAATCTAAGCTGTGGGCAGTGGAGTGGGAGTGTGGATGGGTATGTGATGGCCACATGGACTGCATTGGTAAAATGGTCACATTTTTATAGCACTTTTCTACCTTCAAGTCACTCAAACACTTACAACAAGGAACCACTCACCCATTCATACACCAGTGTACGCAGACACTGGGGACGAGGTGGGTTAAGTGTCTTGCCCAAGGACACAATGACAGCATTCATCTGTGGGAGCTGGAATCATACCAGCCAACCTGTGGGTCAGTGGATCTGACCGCTCACCAATGTTTATGTCGAGAGCGGGATTCAAACTGCCCACCTTCGAATCCTTCTGGGACCTGACCTGCATTTTGCCAGAACAGAGTCGTGTGAACAAAGTCACAACTGATTTCCCTGCATTTTTGATCTGGTAATTTCCCAGGTAAATTACAGGAATATGCATGGAAGGTTGGCGGCACAGTGGCTGAGTGGCAACACTCAGGCCTCACAGCAAGAAGGTTGCAGGTTCGATCCCCGGGTCGCCCCTTTCTGTGTTTCCTCCGGGTACTCCGGTTTCCCCCATCAACCCAAAACATGCCCGCACCCCTATGAACTAACATCAAGGACCATGTTGTCCACCCTCCTGTGGGCTCACCACCTGCAGAGGGGTTCATAGGGGGGGTCAGGTGCTATGAGGTTTGGGCAGCAAACTGCCCCCGCGACACAGCCGGATTAAGCGGGAGAAGATGGATGGATGGATGCATGGAAGGTTTATGTTAGAATAAAATGCTTATAATGATGAGGTTATTAAAAAATGTACATCTAAGTTAAAAGGTGATCTCAATTTGCAGAGGATGAAAGAGCCTGTGTTAACGCTATCTCTGCTAAAACCAGATGTGTGACCTCTTGTGACCTCTTGCTTCGTACCCAGCTAAGTTCCCAGATAAAATTGTACTAAATTTGTACTTATCTGATCAAATGTAAAACAAAGTCATGATATACTTCACTATGTTATCTGTGGTAAGCTTAACGAGATTATGTATACGTTGATCAGGTTGCCTTTGTACTGACATGATGGATTGTTGGAACCAAATAAAGGTCTGCTGGGAGCGGTTGAGCTTTGGAAGAGCAGCGTGGACGAGCCTAGAGAGCTGCACGCACGGCGAGCTCTCCCGTGCAAAGGCACGTAAAGAGAACTGACTCAGTGGTTTGATTTAATCCCAATTGGTAGGAGACTGGCGTTTAAATGTCACAAATACTTTCACTGGATTGTGATTGTATAAAAATTATGACAGTTTATGTGTGAATAAAGCCAAGGAATTATTGAAGACTGGTATGAAGTATCAGAGATGTATAAATATGATTTGATCTTTGTTTATTATAGAATCTTCCACCAACACAGAAACAGAAGGGTGATAAGGAAAAACGCAAAACACAATGCAGGAGCTGTAACTAAAACTGTCGTAACTAGATGTATCATTGCCATACCAAGAGAGCCTGGGAACTGGCCGAGTCCTGTTTAAACCAATTTATCAAAATGCAGTAAAGCAGCGAACTACGACTGAAGTGTTGTGGATCAATCTTAATCTGAGAAGGATAAGGCAAATTAGAAGTGTGTTTGGACACAAACTACAATGTAAAGCCTACTGGTGCTTCAAAGTATTAATTAATTCTACAATTAATCTCCTCAACACACAGACTAGGGAACATGTGATTTAAGGAGAGAAACATTCACTTCAAATTAGTCTGATCTGGCTTCTTCAGTTTTGGTCAGACACTGGTGGTTACTGCCTTATATCTGCCTGAAGGGAGGAGCTAACTACACTGAACACACCTACCTGTTTACAATTTCTGTTTGTTAGCATGGAGAAAAATTGTTGTCTTGGTTAGATGCATTAACTTAGACTTAGACAAACTTACGGGCAATAGACCCGAGGCGTGCAATCGTTCTCCCGCGGCAATAGTCACATTCAACACAGTCTGGGCTAAGCGCTCAGTGTACGCAAAGGGAACGAAAGTTGGTAGAGGGATATATTTCAATGAGTTGCTATCAAAGGATCAATCTAAGTTGTTTTATATGTGCCAACAAGCCAAGAAACAAGGACAAATAAAGAATACTTGGACACTAAACAACAAGATATTCATCCTCAGCAACTCGGGGATAAAACAGGAAATTTCCGAGGAGCATCAGCTGCAGGCCAGCCTAGGTGTCCGAACAGACACCGCACTACAAAATAATAATTAATATGGATCATACAAATGATATCTTACCAAAATTAACTCCAATAACCTCACCAATCGATGACAACTATCTCTGTGATTCTCCTCGTCCAGATAATCTGAACTTCAGAAACCTTAGAGAACCTTGGCTCCAAGACAACACCCACAAGAATGAACCATACAGCTCGAACCAACAAGACAACACCAAAGAACCTTTGCTTACTTCAGTGAAAAGCGTGGACAATGATGAAATGAAATCTAGCTCTCCATCATGTAGTGTTATATACAATGTGGTAAGAATGTCTCCTGATATTAATGATGGATTTAGATAACTTATTTCTACAAAACTCTGGCGGACTTGCTGAATACTCTTTATGCCATATCCTTAACTCTAATATAAGCAGTAACGATGAGGAAGACAACCAGCCAGTGTTCATACACCATTCTCCTTACCATGATAACAAATGTGAGGCTCTCAAGCAAAATAAAGACAAATTCAATATTCTTAGTACAAATATTGAGTCTATCAATGCAAAATTTGGAGAACTGGAAGCTTTTGTGTACACATTAAAAGAACAAGGCCTCGAATATAGTGTCTTGTGCCTACAGGACTGCTGGCTGCCTAATGATCCTGACAGTTCATTGTTTCAATTAGAGGGATATGAATGCATCATCCAGGGCCAAACATGCGGGCGAAAAGGAGGTCTGGTTACATATATAAATGAGAAATTTAGCCATAAAAAATTGAAAATTTGTGCCAGTACAGACACTTGGGAATCCCAATTCATACATATCCCAGGTGCAAACATGAAAAATCAAATAATAATTGGTAACATATACAGACCTCCGCGGAATGACCCCGACAGCATTGGGAGATTTCAAAATGAAATTACAGAAGCTTTGCAAAAATTAGATTCTAATTATAGTCGCAGGGAAATTGCCCTTGTTGGGGACTACAATATAAATCTACTCAAGTATAAAAGCAGTGAATCAACGAATGAGTTCTTCGAGACCGTGCTGTCCCATAGTGATCACCCAAAGATCACCCTACCCACAAGATTAGACATGAGGCATAACTCAGCTACGTTGATTGATAATATTTTTCTGAGGCTGGGTGACACATCTCTAAATGCTACATCTGGAATACTTATTCCTAGATTGTCAGACCACCAACCATATTTTATATGTCTTGACCTAAAAAAGCAAAATAAGAAACCACCTAAATTTGTCAGAGTAATGAAGAACTCGCCCGATGATGTCGCTGCATTTCATACGGAACTAGAGAATCTTCGTCTTCATGAAAAGCTTGATACATCTCCTAATGCTGAGCCTAAGGAAAACTACAATATTCTACAATATTCTAACTTATCACTGAAGCCAGAGAAAAATACTTGCCCAGTGAGCTGGTGCGTTTCAACAAATATAAACACAAAAATAACACCTGGATTCCCTTTGGTATAATAAGATCAATCGAAACAAGGGACAATTTATATGCAGTCCTTAAAGCAACTCCACCAGAGTCACAGGAGCATTCAGTAGTTAAAAGAAACTTGACAACATTTAATGGGATCCTTAAACAATCCATCAGAGAAGCCAAACGCACATACTATGTTAACTGCTTTGACAATGTAAAGGGTGATATTAAAAAGACGTGATCTAAGATTAATGAAGTCTTAAATAGAAACAAGAATAAATCAGAGCATCCTGACTACTTTATTGATAATGACCAAATGATCACAGAAAAAGTAGATATAGCGAATATGTTCAACAATTTTTTCACAAATGTTGGACCAGATCTTGCCAGCAAAATTGGAGAAACCCAATCAAGTCACGAGGATTACTTACAGAGTGGAATGAAATCAAGGATGCAATTTAAGGCAGTATGTGAAGCAGAAGTCTCGAAATTGATAGAGGAACTGCAACCAAAAACTAGCTATGGTCATGATAATATGTCAGCCAAACTAATGAAAGTTACCAGGCCAGCGATAACACAGGCACTAACAGTAATAATCAATCAATCACTAAGGACAGGAAAATTCCCAGACAAACTAAAAATAGCAAGGGTTGTTCCAATATATAAAAAAGAAAGTCAAAGGCTTTTTACTAATTACAGACCAATTTCTCTACTGCCAGCTTTTTCAAAAATATTTGAAAAAGTCATAGCAAAGCAAATTAAGGATTATTTTGAACATAACAAATTATTCTACAAAGGGCAATACGGTTTTAGATCCAACCACTCAACTGAGCTGGCAGCTCTAGATCTGGTTGAAAAAATAATAAAACAAATGGACAAAGGGGAAATCCCACTCTGTGTCTTTATTGACCTTTCCAAGGCTTTCGATACCTTGGATCATAACATATTGACCAACAAATTAAAATTCTATGGATTTCATGGGCCAGCTCTTGACCTACAGTAATAGCGAACTATCTGGCGAACCGACAGCAGTATGTTGATTATGAAGGCATAGAATCTGAACGTAGAAATATCACCACAGGTGTACCACAGGGCTCGGTGTTAGGACCTTTATTATTTTTTATTTATATTAATGATATAATACATGCCAGTCAAGTCCTTGACTTTACGTTATTTGCGGATGATACATCTCTCTCTACAACGATACATACCCATGGAAACAGGGTAGGGCCCAACATCAACACTGAACTGGAGAAAATTGTTGACTGGCTAAAAGCAAATAAATTATCACTCAATATAGATAAAACAAAATTTATGATATTTCACCAAAGGAACAAATCAGTGACTATTCCAGACATAACCATTGGTAATACTAGAATTGAGCATGTAGAGTCCTTCAACTTCTTGGGAGTAGTATTAGACACTCATTTAAACAGGAAGAAACATGTAAGCAAAGTAGAAACTAAGGAAGCCAGAATTAATGGAGTATTGAATAAACTCAAACACTTCCTTCCAGAAAATGACACTCTACATGCACTTATCCTGCCACACCTCAACTATGGGACACGACTGTGGAGATTCCAATGTAAGAAAGTGGAAAAAATCCAGAAAAATCCATAAGAATTATAAACTGTAGCAAGTATAAGAGTCATACTGAGCCCATCTTTAAAACACTGTCTCTATTAAAGATCAAGGATATTTTCACACTGTCAGAATTGAAGTTCTACCATAAGTATATCAATAAAAAACTTCCTGAAAACATCCATCCATCCATCCATCCATCTTCTTCCGCTTATCCGGGGCCGGGTCGCGGGGCAGCAGTCTAAGCAGGGGCTCCCAAGCTTCCTTCTCCCCAGCCACTTCCACCAGCTCCTCCGGACGGACCCCGAGGCGTTCCCAGGCCAGCCGAGAGACATAGTCCCTCCAGCGTGTCCTGGGTCTTCCCCGGGGCCTCCCTACCGGTGGGACATGCCTGGAACACCTCCCGAGGGGAGGCGTCCAGGAGGCATCCGCACCAGATGCCCGAGCCACCTCAACTGGCTCCTCTCGACGTGGAGGAGCAGCGACTCTACTCCGAGCTCCTCCCGTGTGACCGAGCTCCTCACCCTATCTCTAAGGGAGCGCCCGGCCACTCTGCGAAGGAAACTCATTTTCGCCGCTTGTATCCGCGATCTCGTTCTTTCGGTCATTACCCAAAGCTCATGACCATAGGTGAGGGGAGGAACGTAGATTGACCGAATCGAGAGCTTCGCCTTTCGGCTCAGCTCCCTCTTCACCACAACGGTCCGATGCAGCGACTGCATCACTGCCGACGCTGCACCGATCCGCCTGTCAATCTCACGCTCCATCCTCCCTCACTCGTGAACAAGACCCCGAGATACTTGAACTCCTCCACTTGAGGCAGAGACTCCCCACCCACCCGGAGAGGGCAATCCACCTTTTCCCGGTCGAGAACCATGGCCTCGGATTTGGAACAGCTGATTCTCATCCCAGCCGCTTCACACTCGGCTGCAAACCGCCCCAGTGCACGCTGCAGGTCCTGGTTCGATGGAGCCAACAGGACAACATCATCCGCAAAAAGCAGCGATGAAATCCTGTGGTCCCCGAACTGACCCTCCGGCCCCTGGCTGCGCCTAGAAATTCTGTCCATAAATACAATGAACAGAACCGGTGACAAAGGGCAGCCCTGGCGGAGTCCAACATGCACCGGGAACAGGTCTGACTTACTGCCGGCAATGCGAACACAGCTCCTGCTCCGTCATACAGGGACCGGACAGCCCTTAGCAAAGGGCCCCGGACCCCATACTTCCCGGAGCACTTCCCACAGGGCACCACGAGGGACACGGTCGAATGCCTTCTCCAAGTCCACAAAACACATGTGGACTGGTTGGGCAAACTCCCATGAACCTCGAGCACCCGATGGAGGGTGTAGAGCTGGTCCAGTGTTCCACGACCAGGCCGAAAACCACACTGCTCCTCTTGAATCCGAGGTTCGACTATCGGCCGAACTCTCCTCTCCAGTACCCTGGCATAGACTTTACCGGGGAGGCTGAGGAGTGTGATTCCCCTGTAGTTGGAACACACCCTCCGGTCCCCCTTTTTATACAGAGGGACCACCACCCCGGTCTGCCAGTCCAGAGGTACTGTTCCCGACCGCCACGCGATGTTGTAGAGACGTGTCAACCAAGACAGCCCCACAACACCCAGAGACTTAAGGTACTCAGGACGGATCTCATCCACCCCCGGAGCCTTGCCACCGAGGAGCTTTCTGACCACCTCAGTGACTTCGGCCAGGGTGATGGATGAGTCCGCCTCTGTCCCCAGCCTCGGCCTCTCTTCGGAGGACGTGACGGTGGGATTGGAGGAGATCCCCAAAGTATTCCTTCCACCGCCCGACAACATCCCCAGTCGAGGTCAGCAGCTCTCCCCCGCACTGTAAACAGTATTGGTGAAGGGCCGCTTCCCCCTCCTGAGGCGCCGGACGGTTTGCCAGAATTTCCTTGGGGCCGTCCGATAGTCCCTCCTCCATGGCCTCCCGAACTCCTCCCAGACCCGAGTTTTTGCCTCTGCAACCACCCGGGCTGCAGCACGCTTGGCCCGCCGGTACCCGTCAGCTGCCCTCAGAGTCCACCGGGCCAGTAAGGCCCGGTAGAACTCCTTCTTCTTCAGCTTGACGGCATCCCTTACTTCCGGTGTCCACCACCGGGTTCGGGGATTGCCGCCGCGACAGGCACCACAGACCTTGCGGCCACAGCTACGAACGGCCGCATCGACAATGGAGGCCGAGAACGAAGCCCACTGGCTCCATGTCCCCAGCCTCCCTCGGGATCTGGGAGAAGTTCTCCCGGAGGTGTGAGTTGAAGGCCACACTGACAGAAGGTTCCGCCAGATGTTCCCAGCAGACCCTCACGATACGCTTGGGCCTGCCAGGTCTTTCCGGCTTCCTCCTCCGCCAGCGGACTCAACTCACCACCAGGTGGTGATCAGTTGACAGCTCTGCCCCTCTCTTCACCCGAGTGTCCAAGACACACGGCCGGAGGTCAGATGACACGACAACAAAGTCGATCATCCACCTCCGGCCTAGGGAGTCCTGAAAACATATATCACATTAAACTTACGACAGCACTGACCATAACTCCACTACACGAGGGAGACACGACAGCACAGAACACAGTGCGTCACACATTTGCTCAAAATTCACTGTCTTATGATTTACCAAAGCTGATAAATTCTCTAGATCCATCAATCTATGATAAACTTTATACTCACAGCCGAACCGGATTCAAACATTATACAAAAGCTTCAATGCAGCAAACTATAATTCTGGTGCAATATCCCCAACTGCTACATATGCCAAAACTCTAATGAATAATTCTCACTGACCCCAAAACAAAACCCCCAAATCTTTTATATAATAATAGTTTAATTATCAAATCACTGTATAAAATAGATCTTCTAAAGTATATGACCATTTTTCTATCTTATATGATATAAACCATTCACATTTATCTCATAATTCTTGTTTATCACATAATTCTGCTTCTAACAGTTAACCATATTTCCAGGGGTGGGGAGGCGGGGATGCAGCGGCGTTTATGCCTTAATCCTTGTCTCCCTGACCATCACCATTATGTTTAGGAAATATTGTAGAGATAGTACAAAATAGCCATATGTATAATGTCATTATGTGGTTTTTTTAATTTTTATTTGTATGTTACTGTCTTGATATGTATGATGTATTGATGGTCAAACAATAAAGTATTGTCTGTCTGTCTGTTGTCTGTCTGTCTGTCTTTACTGATCCACAAGGGAAATTATACGGACCATAGGCCGTATACATGAGTGGACTAAGTGAGTGTGACGTCACCCACAGCATTCAGCGCCGCTCAAATGAGGCTCCCGATGCTAACTGTTACAGGAGCGAATTTGGAGCCAGGCTCCATATTTGGAAATCTGACCGCGAGTATCATAGCAACCACAAGAGCCAATCATGAGTGAGGTCATTAAATGTACCCGCCCTACTCACGACAGAGCAGCAATGCTCTACTCTGCACCATTCTGCCCGGACCGCTGTATTTCGGTGAATCTTGAGAATAATAAGGAAACTTTTAGGTTTTATCACCAAACTTTAAATAGTAAGTTTAAGTCATTGTTTTATGTTGTATGTTCTGTTACTTGTGAACAACAATCGAGTTGGCAATTTAACGAAATTCACTTTACTTTATGCTAGTTAAGTTATGTTATTGTAATTGTTTGAAATATTTTATTTCAAAAATAGTCAATCGGGACAGAAAAGCAGGGGGACTTGCTTAGCAGCGAAACGCACTAGCTGTCAATCAAACTTGTGGCTAATGGTAGACGACAGCGACCTCGGGGAATGAAGGCGTCTGATTGGTCTGTTATTTATGTTCATATCTTGATGTAGGAACAAGATAGTGAGATGAAATTTCAGGATCATGTAGAGTGGGTTCATAAAGACATTTTAAGACTAAAATGATGAGGTTCAGTGCAGCAGTTACAGAGAGGGGCGATAAGGGCTCAATGTAAGTCAATGGGAAAAAGGGAGAGAAGGAGCCGGAAAAGCCTCCTGAAGCACTTCCTATTTGGCAGCTAACGGGTTAGCAATGTCCATTCATATATATACGGTCTATGACAAGTGGGTATGTTTCAGTGTAGTTAGCTCCTCCCTTCAGGCAGTGTCCACCAGCAGTCTAACCAAAACTGAAGAAGCAGCTTAGATGAGTGGTTTATGAGTGCCTCATATAATGTTTCCACTCTTTCATCTGCATCGCCTCTATGGATGTAGTACAGCATTTTGAATTAAAGTGTAAAACAGTAGTCAGTAGTTTTATGACATAAAAGCATAATCTAAAATATGCTATTATACAGGGATATATTTTTTATAACTTTAGTTAAATGTAAATTTAAGTTATTACTTAACTCACACATCACAATATACTATAAAAACAATTCTAATTATAGTTATAATGAATTGTTATAATAAAATAAAATGTAGACTGATGTCACCAGGCATCATTAAATAAATGTATATGTACAAGTAAAATTAAAATATAGAAATATAGTCATTAAAATATATATGTCTCAGCTATATACAAGAGATCATAAGGAAAATGGGTTACGGTTATCTGCTACATAAGGGTGAGTTGTTGTACACTTGTATGAAGTATCCTGTATCTTAACTGATTGAGATACAGACTACATTACACACAGTGACAGGGTGGGTGACACGGTGAGGTGTGACCAGGCAGCCTTTGATGAGATAGCTGATTAAGACACTGGCAACCGAAGTTCAGTTGTGATTGTAGTAGCCTACAAGGGGGTGGGCGGTGCACTCCATTGTTAAAAGTTAAGATTAAGTGTTAAGTGAGTACTGTGGTTATTGGCCCTCGCCTAACGAAGTGACGAGGGTTATTGTTCTTGCTCGGTTTCTTTATTATTATTATTGGCCCTCGCCAAAAGTCTCACATGGGGGTATCAGATCGACCGGCCCGGCGAAAAATTTGATAAAACGGGCATCGTGACAATGCCCAAAGTGCCCCTACTCGACAGCGCCCCCTGGAAAAGGCAAAAATTGAAAGCCTATGGGGAGCTGAAAAGCATATTTTGGCGTAGGCCGACAAAATTCGGGACAGTGATAGAAAACAAGGAGACAAGCAGAAAATGTCATTGTCACACCGCCCTATGACCAACAGGAAGTCGGCCATATTGGATCAAAAATTCTTACACACACAGGCTTTCTCTGATCGTGCTGAAATTTGAATCACTAATACCTGATTAGGGCTTGATTATAATAAACTATAAAGCATATGAAAAGTTATTCTATAGCGCCACCTAGCCTATACAAGAAACGTCAACATTATCGGATTTGTACCAAATTTGGGTATTCAATTCTCTGTATCAAAGCAAGCAAATAAATATGTTTCCCAGGGTTGGCCAGCAGGGGCTCAAAGACTCCCAATAAATAGTTCCAAAATTACTACACGCACAGAGTTCATCTGATTGTGCTGAAATTTGAATCATTAATGCCTGATCATGGACTGAATATAATACACTATAAAGTATATAGAAAAGTGAACTCTATAGCGCCCCTACCTCAGATATGAAACGTCAACGTGATCTGATTTGTACCAGATTTGGGGATTACATTCTATGCATGTCTCCGAGCAAATAAATATATTATGGATATGGGGTATTTTCCATGGTTGGCCACAAAGGGTGCAAATACTCCCCCCCAAAAATATGTTTAAAGGTGCACTATGTAACTTTTCTGGTGGAGGGTCTGTTTTTATGCACAGTCTTAGTCTGACAGTGCTCTTGATTATAAAAGTCATGTGACCTGTGGCCTAGTTTCTATAATTTGGCTCTAGATCGTTCCCATTTTCAAATATTAAAGGTGCCCTATGTCATTTTTCTGGGGGACGAGCTGTCGGGAGGAGAGAGTCGTGCCAGGGCGGTCACAAGACCTCAGCGGTTGCCTGGCATGGGCGTGCGCACCGGGGCGAAGGCCATCATTGCCGCCAGCGGCTTTAATTTAAATTAAATTTATTCAGTGTTGGTGTTGGTGTGTGCAAGTTCTGCACTGTAATAATCGCTCAAAACGAAAACCTACTTGTGCCCCCATTTTTTTTCTGTGCTTCTAAAATTTAGAACTTAAGGGCACGTGTGCTCCTGAAAAAAAAGTTAGCGTAGAGCCATAGACCGTATATATAAACTCTCTATATGACTCTGCTAGTCATATTTAGCTAATAACAGATTGCCCTCGCATTTGAATGCGCACGAGGCTGCACAAATCCCCAAGCACATGCATCTTATCCCCATCCTTTCTTCCTTTTTCTCTTTTCAGACATCATACGCTAGATGGCCTCATGCTCCTTATGTTGTTGCTCAGCCTACACGAGGCACCACATGCACACACTATTCTTCCTCGCATTCTGAAACATTATTCCGATGCATTCAATAATAATAATAATAATAATAATAATAATAATAATAATAATAATAATAATAATAATAATAATAATAATAATAATAATGCATCAGTTTTATATACCACTTTTTCTGGACACTCAAAGACGCTTTACAGAGCATTATTCATTCACTCCGTACCCGGTGGTGGTAAACTACTATTGTAGCCACAGCTGCCCTGGGGCAGACTGACGGAAGCAAGGCTGCCAATCTGCGCCATCGGCCCCTCTGACCACCACCATCACTCATGCACACACCACTTTCATACTAGGCAATGTGGGTGAAGTGTCTTAAGGACACAACGACAGTTTTTGTGACTGGTGCCCCCTGTGGCACCTGGAATTCCCAGTGGTCTCCCATCCAAGTACTAACCAGGTCCGGCCCTGCTTAGCTTCTGAGATCTGATGGGATCAGGCTTTGACGAGCTGGTATGACCACTTTACAATTGATCAATTGCTTAACCTGTCTCTACACCTGCTCTCTACGCCATCCTGGTATTCCACTGCCATTCTAGCTCTTGCCACTCAGCTAGCTTATGCTATCCCAACCTACGCAGGCTCAAGCAGGTTCTACATCCACTCTCAGCTATTCCATATTCAGCACCCTTATACTCTCGTCACTATATTCTAGTTAGCGCCACTAAGCTAGCTTACGTTATTCCATCTCATGCAAGCTTAAGCAGTTTTACAGCAGCTCTGCCATCCCAATATCCAGCACTGTCCACTTATGTCACACACACCATTTCAGCTCGTGTTCTTCACGCTATTCCAACCCATGCATGCTCAAGAAGTCTCTACATCCACTCTCTATTTCAATATCCAGCATCTGTTGACTCTCGTCGCTTGCTTTGTTAGCTCACTTTGCTCAGCTAACTCCGCTCAAACTATGCCAGACCAGGTTAGCTCATGCAGTTTGACACATGATGGCTCAAGCTGTCTTAAAACCGCTCAACATTAATTCAATTTGGCTCTTGCCACCTAATGTCCACCTAGGCCTCATTAGCTCATGCTGCTCATGTTATCCATTACATGCTACCTTAGCCGCCACTTTCATGTTCCTATCATGCAGCCTATTCCAACTCCACCCTCTCCCCGGTTCATGCACTCTTAAACACCATATCAGATCGCAAATTTTGCGATCAACAACGCTCTCGACTACTCCGTTTCATCCTTCTACGCCTCCTCAGCTATGCTCTCGCTATCTCATCCTCTCCTCCCGCTGCTCATACGAAACCATAACAGTCTTTATCATTCTCTATTCTCACGTTGCAATGACTCATTCTGCCTTCACATTTTCACATTCGTCCAGCATCCTACCCATGAGCACCCAGGGAAGGCACCTCCACCCACAGGCCCCGAGCTGACCAACCCATGATGGGTATCCGAGTCAACCCACGACGGGTCTCCTTTGCTCTGATCCACGACGGGTGTCCTTTACTTCAACCCACAACGGGTGTCCTTTGCTTCAACCCACGATTGGTCTCCCGACCTACGATGGGTCTCCTTCGCTCTGACCTACGTCTGGTCTCCATCGCTCTGACCTACAACGGGTCTCCTTCGCTCTGACCTACGACAGGTCTCCTTCGCTCTGACCTATGACGGGTCTCCTTTGCTTTGATCTATGACGGGTCTCCTTCACCCTGATCTATGATGGGTCTCCCGACCTACGACAGGTCTCCTTCACTCCAATATGTTAAGTAACAATAACTGAAATATTGTGATATCGTATCGTCAAAGTTCTCACAATAATATTCAATTCAATTTTCAATTCAATTTATTTTGTAGCGCCCAAAATCGCAGCAACAGTTGCCTCTAAGGCCGTTCCAAGATATGGATGAGTAAAACATACACACAGACATATCAAAACAGGAATAAACAACATTCATGTAAAGCAGCAAATGAAACATGGTCCAGTCATCCCCTGTCCAAGACCCTCCTTCTCAGCAAGGAAAAACTCCAAAAAACCCAGGGTCCTGGGAAAAAGAAGAAACCTCGGGGAGAACTACAGTGAAGGAGGGATCCACTCCCATGGACGGACAGGCTATAGATGTAGATAGAGAGGGCGAGGAGGAGGAGAAGAGGGCGAGGAGGAGGAGCTGGGCGAGGAGGAGGAGCCAGGTGAGGAGGAGGAGCCAGGCGAAGAGGAGGAGCCAGGCGAGGAGGAGGAGAGAGGTCCAGCTGCCATCAGGCGTCTGAAAGAGTTACACTCCACAGGGGAGTGGGACAGAGAGGACAACATGTGAATAGCAATGAACAAACTACAGATGAGAACATAGTGAGTGATGCTGATGAGAAAATAGGAGGAAACAGAGGACAGTGCTCAGGTTGCCACACTTCCCCAGCTCATTATCTCCTGCAGCAGCTGATCTTAGTGACATCAACTAAGTAACCTGGTCATAAGATATTCCGAAGAGGAAGGTTTTAAGCCTGGTCTTAAATAAAGAGACTGTGGAGCCTGTTTAACATCAACAGGGAGTTGATTCCATAACACAGGAGCTTGGTAACTGAAGGCTCTCCCCCCCCACTGTACTTTTAGACACTCTAGGAACCACTAATAATCCTGCATTCTGAGAGTGAAGTGCTCTATTTGGCTGATAGGGGACAATGGCATCCTGAAGATATGATGGGGCCATATTGTTTAAGGCTTTGTATGTCAGGAGGAGAACTTTGAATTTAATTCTAAACTCGACAGGAAGCCAGTGCAGTGATTTTAACACAGGACTGATGTGATCACGTCTTTTAGTTCCTGTTAGGACTCTGGCCGCTGCATTTTGGACCAACTGGAAGCTTCTTAAAGTACCTTTAGTGCAGACGGTGAGCAGAGAATTACAGTAATCTAGTCTGGATGTAACAAATGCAGGGATAAGTTTTTCGGCATCATTTTTCGGCAAAATATTTCTGATTTTAGTTATGTTTCGCAGGTGAAAATATGCAGTTTTACAAGCTTGGTTTATATGAGCTGTGAATGAGAGATTTTGGTCAAATACGACTCCAAGGTTTTTTACAGTAGAGCTAGAGGCTATACTCACATTGTCAAGTGAGATTATCTGGTCTGACAGAGAATCTCTCTGACCTTTAGGACCGACAACAATGACCTCTGTTTTTTCAGGGTTTAAGAGCAGGTAATTCAGGGTCATCCAGGTTTTGATGTCCTTCACACAGGCACTGAGCTTATCGATTTGATCGGTCTGATTAGGTTTCATTGATAAGTACAGCTGAGTGTCATCAGCATAGCAGTGGAAATTAATGCCATGTTTCCTGATAATGTTACCTAATGGCAACATATACAGGGTAAACAGGATTGGACCAAGCACAGATCCTTGTGGGAACACCACAAGCTACTTTAGAGCAGGGAGAGGTGCACTGGTTTACACTAACAAACTGGTACCTATCTGATAGAGAGGATTTAAACCATTTGAGGCGGTCCCTCTGACACCTATGTCACATTCTAACCTCTGCAGTAGAATGTTGTGATCAATGGTGTCAAACGCTGCACTGAGGTCCAGTAGGACCAGGACTGAAGCCAGCCCGTTATCAGCAGCTAGTAGCAAATCATTTGTCACTTTAAGCAGAGCAGTTTCTGTGCTGTGGTGAGCTCTGAAACCAGACTGACATTTTTCATATAAATTATTGCCCTGCAGATGGTGACAGAGCTGTTTCACCACAACTCGTTCCAGAATCTTTGAGGGAAATGGAAGATTCGAGATAGGTCTGTAGTTGGCTAGTTCATCAGGATTTAAGCTAGGTTTTTTCAAAAGCGGTTTAATTACAGCATATTTAAAGGACTGAGGAACAAAGCCATTTTCTAATGACATATTTATTATGTTATGGATGGAACCTATTATTAAGTGGAGCTTCTTTGAGGAGTTTGACTGGAATAGGGTCGAGCAAACAAGTTGATGGTTTGGACGACATGATGACTGAGGTAATCTCCGCCTCATCGACAGGAGTAAATTTGTCTAATGCTGTTAGAGGATTTATGTGGGATATTGGTGTTACAGACTGGATTTGCTGAATTTGCTCGGGGCTGATTTTTGGAGTGGCTTCGTTGATCTTGTCTCTAATGGTTATAATTTTGTAATCGAAGAATTCAAGAAAGTCATCACAACTGAACTTCGAAGGGAGAAGAGACTCAGGGGCAGTGTGTGAGTTTGTCAGCCTGGCTACAGTGCTGAACAGAAATCTGGGGTTGCTTTTGTTTACTTCTATTAGGTTTGAATAGTATCTGGTTTGTGCTTTTCGCAGAGCGGCCTTATAAGAGAGCAGGCAGAGCTTCCATGCCTTCAGAGACTGCTCGGAGCGCGAGCGGCGCCAGAGCTTCTCTGTGCGTCTCACGTGTTGTTTGAGTGATGATCGCAGTTCTGGGAGTAAACCAAGGAGCCAGAGGTCTTGGTTTAATGCTTTTCTGTTTTAGCGGAGCTGCAACATCGAGAGCAGATTTTAAGGTGAGCATTGTCCTATCAACAAACTGATCCATGATAATTGGATTAAAGTTGTTCTCATTGTCACAGGGCATATCATTTAATACTGGCTCGATTATTTCTTTGAACTCGGCTACCGATTTTTCTGATATTGTTCTTTTCATTATAGTTTTCTCCTGCTGAGCTGGATAGTCTTTTAGTACGAATTGAAAGGTTATTAAAAAATGGTCCAGAGAGTATAGGGTTTTGAGGAATTACAAGTAAATCACTAATCTCAATACCATAAGTTAGGACGAGATCGAGAGTGTGATTGTGACAGTGAGTCGGCTTGTTCACACTCTGGGTAAAACCGACCCCATCCAGGAGAGCACCAAAAGCACTGCTGAGGCTCACTGCTGTTATCAACATGAATGTTGAAATCTATAACAATCCTTTCCCATTCCAAAACTAAACTTGAAATAAAGTCAGAAAACTCTGTCAGAAACTCGGCATAAGGACCAGGAGGTCGGTAGATTGTTATAAATATAACAGCTTTTTGGTTTTTCCACTTGGTGCACGTAATAGATAGTGCGAGGCTTTCAAAGGAGCGGAATGTATAATTAGATTTGAGGCTGAGAATTAGGCTGGAGTGAGAAATGACGGCCACACCGCCACCTCCACCTGTGCTGCTGGCACTTTGAAAGTTCACGTGACTTGGAGGTGTAGATTCGTATGGTAATAGTATGGACCGTCACAATATATTGAGTCACAAGACTTTTTGCTTAAATGAATAGTTATGATGCAGAAATAGCAAAAAAAAAATATTGCCACAAGCGGCGATGATCAGCCCTTGAATGCGCCTACGCTGCACCTCACAAACAGTGTGCCCCACACTAACCCTAATAACCGTAAGTCCCAACCACACTTTTCATATGCTTTAGAGTGTATTATATTCAGGCATTAGTGAGTCAAATTTCCCAGGCCAACACATCCTCCATCAAAAACATTACATAGTGCACCTTTAAATCATTTTTGAGGGGTGTTTGCGCCCCTGGTGGCCAACAATGAAAAATTAACCATGTCCGTAATATGTTTTTTTGCTCGTAATCATGCACAGAATTGATTTACCAAATTTGGTACAAATCCGATAATACTGACGTTTCAAGTCTAGGAGACGCTATAGTGTAATTTTCCATATGCTTTATAGTGTTTTATATTCAGGCCGAGATCAGGATCAGTGATTCAAATTTCAGCACGATCGAACTAAGCCTGTGCCAACGGGAACAAATCCTCACATTGAATATTGTCTAAAATGTTGATAGAACTTTGGGGCTTTGCTGCACGTAAACCGTGATAGTTTTCAAAAAATTGAGGTAATGTTTGAAGCCGCACTTCGCTAGATGATGTACGATGATTTTCAGCCCTGTGGGCAAAGTGCCTTCAGACGCAACATGAGCCAAAATGCGGACTCTGCATTTTGAAGATTTCAATCCAAAACTTCTGGTTTGTCAGGGGGCCTGGCCATAATAATATCTTTTGTTTGATGTGGCGAATGTGTGTACCGAATTTTGTGGCTCTATTACAAAGTTGAGCTGGGACGGCTCCCATAGGAGTGGGCGGAGCCTAATATTCGAGGTGGCGTATTATCTCCATTTTTTGGTCCCCGTGCATGAAACTTATATTTTCTCGAATGTCTCATCATTTCTGAACTTTTGGCAAAGTTTGGAGAGTTTTTGAAGAAGAAGAAGAAGAAGAAGAAGAAGAAGAAGAAGAAGAAGAAGAAGAAGAGGATTAAAGCCACAAGCGGCATCGAACGGCCCTCGTGGGCCGCGCTTGGCACTTGGCCGACTCGGCGCTCCCCCAGGTGGCGCTCATACTCCCCCGGGCGGCGCAGATGAGCCTCTTGTCTCTGTGTGTTTGTGGCATTGGTCTGAACCTGTCACTAAACACATAAAGCCCACACACACTGGAGATGCTGATGTGCTAACATAGACAAACATGGGCACTTGGGGACATCATCATGGCAACACCATGTAAAATACTTTGGCCCCTGGACTTTTTTGTTTGGGGTGACCTGAAGACTCACTGTGCCAAATTTCACATTCTTCAATGAAACTAGTAAGACGTTATATCACTTTGAAATGTAAGAAATTGTAGAAATTTTCCCATAAGGATAACATGGAGGCTTTGACACATTGCCATGGCAACCTAGTGAAATATACCATCTGGTTGTCATTGACTTTTTCATCGGAATGACATGAAGAGTCATTGTGCCAAATTTGAGAATATTCTGTGAAAGGAAAATATTTTTCATGAATGGGAATTTATCTGATCTCTCCCATTAGGATAACATTGGAGCTTTTGTGCATCACCATGGCAACACGATTAAAAACACCATATGGTTTACATTGGCTTTTTTGATTGAGATGACCTAAAGTAATTTTGGGCCAAATTTGGTACATTTTAGAAAAACTCAAATTTGGCCCTCCATGCAAAATTTTGTTGTGTCCTGCAGGGGACGCAATCACATCATTTTTGCTCGTGTCACAATTAGTCGGCTTTGGCACAAAAGTTTTACAAGTGATTCCAATTTGAGCCTAATCGGACTTTCTATGGCCGAACGGGAGGAAATTTTGACACTGGAAAATTGCAAAAAATCTGAACAAATTTTGCGGCTTCACCGCACGTAAACCGTGACAGTTATCAAAAAAATTCAGCTATCGTTTGATGCCGCACTTCTCTAGTTGATGTACACCGATTTTCATCCCTGTGGGGCAACGCCTTCAGAGGAGTTCGTTCAAATGCGACTTGAGCGTAAATGCTGACTCAGCATGTTTTTTATTTCAATCCAAGATGGCTGCCTTCTGGTTTGTCCGGGGGCGTGGCCATAATAATACATATTTTTTTCTGTCTTCACATGAGGAATGTCTGTAGCGAATTTCGTGACTGTACGACAAACTTTATGTCAGGACGTCTCCCATAGGCGCAATGTATTTTGACTTTTGCAGGTGGCGCTGTCGCGCCAGTTTTTTATACCCATACATGCAATATATATTTTATCAAATTTTTTGCCACTTCTGAATTTTTTCTGAAATAAATATAGCCACAAGCGGCAATGATCGGCCCTCACGTGTGCCTACACCGCACCCCACAAACTCCGTGCCCCACAAACAGCGTGTCCTATGAACACTGTGCCCAGCACATCGCCCCGTGCAAATGCCGCGCCCAGCAAATGTCGTACCATGCAAATGCAATGCCTCACACTAACCCTAATAACAGTAAACCCCAACCACACTTTTCATCTGCTTTACAGTGTGTTATATTCAGGCCGAGATCAGTCAGTAGTGATTCAAATTTCCCAGGCCAACACATCCTCTATCAGAAAAATTACATAGTGCACCTTTAAATGATATTTGAGGAGTCTTTGTGCCCCCTCCTGGCCAACAGTGAAAAATTCCCCATGTCAATAATGTATTTTTTTGCTCGTAGTCATACATAGAATTTAATTCCCAAATTTGGTACAAATCCGATAATGTTGGCATTTCATTATACTAGGGGTCGCTATAGTGTAATTTTCCAAATGCTTTATAGCAGGGGTCTCAGACTCGCGGCCCAGGGACCAAGTGTGGCCCGCAGTACAATATTTTGTGGCCCGCACCTTAATATGAAAGTATAATATTAGTGTGGCCCGCGGAGAAAGTGGACCTCCGAAGGGCCAATCTGCCAGCTCCCGCGTGCCGTCCCTGGTCGGGGCTAAGCTACACCAGCTTCGTGCACTTCACACTTGCAACAACAGCACGGCGTGTAATGAACAGTCAGACAGCAGTCGCCTTTGCGCTTGCATCTATCGTACTTTCTACCACAAATGTCATGATCGAGCGCAAAAAGAACGGTGACTGTTACCGGGCTGTTTATCGTCTACGCTGCTGTTACAGATAGAAGCGTGTGACGGAGCACCTGTAGCTGCCCTGACATTCCCCGACCGGTGCCTCTCGCTCTGGCTCGAGAGCGCTCTCCCGGTTAAGGCGTGCTCCGTCACAAAGCGTTAAGCGTTAAGCGTTCTCTGAGCGCAATTAGCTAGCTAAACACTTGTTTGAAATGTGAAACAACTCATCAAAAGCCTGCAGTGAAGAGAAAGGTTGGTGACGAGCACAGACAATTTCAAGAAAAGTGGGAGACGCAGTATTTCTTTGCTGAGCACAAGGGCATCCCCACATGTCTTATTTGCACAGAGAAAGTTGCAGTGCACAAAGAACAATGTTAAACGCCATTATTCAAATAAACATGCTGTGGAATGTGCAAAATACCAGGGGGATGAGAGAGCCAAGTGAGTTGCCAGTCTTAAAGCAACAAGATTTCTTCAAGAAAGCAACCAAAGAGATCACGTGACCCTTCGACGGCAATGCAAGCATAGTTTCTAGCTCTGCTCATATAGTCAAACTTTTCACTTATCCTAACATATAAAACCGGATATTTCGACGCCATCCCACCATGAACAATTCTACAGCCAGAGACACGCGTAAAAGGGAGTGCTGAACAATCGCCTTCAAAGAAAAAGTTTAAAGACTCAGATTCATCCATCTCTAAGGAAGACCTGGACGTCGCTATTGCTAATGGCATACGGCTAGCACTTCAAGAACAACAAAATAGACTGGACACAATAGTTGCCTCTGCTGTTAAGGAAGCTGTGGACTCTATTTTGGTTCCAGCCCTACGTGATTTGCGCACTGATCTACAAAAGACCAACGAAGCAGTTGAAGACATTAGTGGTGAACTAGACCGAGTAGCTGCATCTGCTAAAAGCACCAAAGACAGAGTGGATTCAGTACAAGCGGCTGCGCGAGAGGACAGACGATCTGTTATTGAACTAAAGAAACAGTTGGATCAACTCACCACAAAGTTGACAGCCTTGGAGGACAGGGAGCGCCGAAACAATGTCAGAATTGTTGGCTTGCCAGAGTCATCAGAGGGGTCTGACACAGTCGGCTATCTTAAAGCTATTCTTCCCAAATGGATTCCGTCGCTGAAGGGTCGCGTCATTGATATTGAGCGAGCTCACAGAGTGTATGACGGGCGAGATGCTAACGTCAACAAACCACGCACCCTCATCTTCAAACTTTTACGGTGGCAAGACAGATCAGCTATCCTCACAGGCGCACGCAAAGTTTATCCAGTGAAGTTTGCCAACGACGCCACTCTCCTGTTCTTTCCTGACTTCAGCCCGGCTACAACAGCCAAGAGAAAAAGCTTCAGTCCCATCATGAAGAAAGCCACAGCCATGGGCCTGGAACCGTTTCTCATCTACCCTGCCTTGATGAAGATGGACCATGGTGGAAAGAAAATTACATTCGACTCTCCTCAAGCTGCGGAGGACTTCGTCAGCTCCCTGCCGCGGAGTTTGAATCCTACCGCAACGGCCAGTAATGACGGGGTTACTGCTCGTCTCTCCGGCAAGGATCAGTGTCAGGGTGTTTACGGAGGAGAAGGCAATTTAGTGGACATGAATGACTCACGCTAGCGACTCTCTTCTATAAGGTCTTGGTCTGATGTAAGGTTTGTTGTCATTTAAGTTTATAATAATTTCACCTTTTTAGGTCGATGTTGAATACAAGTAGCGTACATGTTCTCTATATGGCTACGTTGCCACACTCTATCATAAGCATTATCAGTGTTTTCATGCTAGCGTTAACCTGGTCATTAAATGCAGGCTACTTCACCCGTTCGGGATGGTGAAGAATATATTCTCCCATTTCTGTTGCCTATATGGGTACATCTGTTTCTATAGCCATGCGTTGGAGTGGATTGGTCACGGATCATTCAAAGTTTGTGTTCTTGCAGGCCTATAGAAAGACTTCTATGCGGTCTGTGCCTGTTTTTGTGTATAGTTTTCCTCTTACGCCCTCCCCCACCCCCTCCTGTACAGACATGTTATTACTCGTTAGATTTATATCAGCATGTGTGAAATGTTATAATACTTGGCAGATACATGCTAGCTTTATCCTGTGGTACTCGTCTACGCTTCTGAGTAGTTATCTTCAGATTCATTCTGGTCTTAACGGTTTGCATTACATATGCCACCGCTGATCACTCTGTCACTTAATGTCAATGGACTTAACTCGCCCATCAAACGAACCCGTGTCCTTGAGTACCTGCATCGTAAAAATGCAGACATTGCCTTAATCCAGGAAACACACCTTAGACAATGTGACGTATCCCGTTTTCAAAACAAACACTACAAATTAATTATATCATCCTGTGCACTAAATAAAACAAAGGGGGTGTGCATCTTGATGAAAAGGAGATTCAATTTCAATATTAAACACAGCGCAAATGATGATATGGGCAGACTGGCATTTGTTACTGGCAACATATTCCATCAAAAATTACATTTATGTCTATTTACTGCCCTAATGAGCCAGACAGGGATTTTTTACTTATATTGGCAACATTGTGTTAGACCAAAATGACTGTTCTTTAGTGTTGGGAGGTGATTTTAATGCGGTCATTAACCCTGTTCTTGATAAATCTAATTCGATGCAGCGACCAATCTCTCATGCACTCTGCTGAACTCACTCATAACAGATCTTAACCTTATTGACCTCAAGGAATACAAAATACGGACACTAGGGATTACACATTTTTCTCCAATAGACATAAAACATTCTCCAGGATAGATTATATATTTGTTAGCCCATCTTTAGTTTCAGGCAATACCTCCATCTCTATTGAACCAATTTTGTTATCCGATCATTCAGCATTATTATGCAACATCGACCTGCCTAACAGTAAGACTAGGCCCCAGGTGGCGATTGAATACATCCTTGTTTACCAACCCTTCTTTTCTGATATTGCTCAAAATCCAGCTGAAAGAGTTTTTAGACATTAACGCATAAATGAAGATACCAATCCACAAGTCTTATGGGAGGCCACAAAATGTTTTATTCGTGGGTTTTGTATCTCCTTCTCCTCTAATTTGGCAAAATCAAAGCTCGTCAGATCTCTAATTTAGAAAACAAAATTAAATCATTACAGGACTTACAAAAGTGTAACATGTCAGACGAACAATCTTCACTGCTTGCATCATTAAAAGATGAGTACAATGCAATAGCCATATCAAAATCAGAGTTCATCTTGCATAGAACTAGACAGAGATACTATTTTGAATCAGAGCGACCAAGTCATCTATTGGCACTCATGCTGAAAGACTGTGAAACAAAGGCACACTTCCCAGCAATAAAAACTATAGATGGAAAAATTACAACCAATTCCCAAGCCATCAATAACACTTTTTCCTCATTTTTTGAAAAGTTTGTATAAATCCGAAATTGATTTCAATGATTCAATTTGTGGAAACTTCCTAAATAGGATCGATTTGCCCAAGATCTCACAGGCAGAACAGGTTGACCTGGATTCCCCATTACAACTAGAGGAGTTGCACAGAGCCCTAAAATGCCTAAATAAAGGTAAATCACCAGGCTTAGATGGCCTTCCACCGGAGCTATTTTTAGAACTTTGGGACATGGTAGGTCCACTTCTACTGAATTCGTTTAACTTGCCATTCACAATGGTACTTTTCACAGAGATCAAAAAACAGCACTTATCACTCTCCTTTTAAAAAGGAAAAAGATCCCTTGAGTGCTCTAGTTTTAGACCAATATCCCTGCTTACAACAGACCTAAAAATTTACGCCAAGGCTCTTGCTCTGCGCCTGGTGAGAGTCATCCATTCTCTGGTTAACGCAGACCAAACAGGATTCATCCAGGGGCGGTTTGCATCTGACAACATGAGAAGGCTGTTGCATGTTGTAGATGTTGCAGATAGTCACCAAACTCCATGCGCAGTATTTTCACTTGATGCGGAGAAAGCCTTTGATAGGCTGGAATGGGATTTCATGTGGGCAGTGTTACATTATTTTGGGTTTGGGTATATAACTTATCGCAATGATTAAGACATTGTACCATTCACCCTTTGCAAGTGTCCTAACAGGAGACCGGATCTCTCCTCCATTTGAATTACAACGCGGAACAAGACAGGGTTGCCCACTTTCCCCTCTTTTATTTTGTCTGTCTTTAGAACCTTTAGCACAGGTCATTAGACAGTCCTCACCTTCTCCTTTGAGAATTGGTGATCACAACCACACCATATCTCTATATGCTGATGACATCATTTTGTTTTTGGACAATTTTGATACCTCTATTCCCCTAATAATTAAAGAATTTGATCATTTTAGTTGCCTCTCAGGCTACAAAATAAATTGGTCAAAATCCACCTTAATGCCTCTGAATAACAAAAGTATAAAAGCCTGTATATCTGCATATGTTCAGGTCAAAAGCTCCTTTACTTACCTGGGCATTAGAATCCATAAGAGCATAAATAAAATAAACAATGACAACTACAGCATTATGTTAAACAAGATAAAGTCAGACATTCAAAGATGGAAGAATCTAAAAACATCTCTTCAAGGTAGAATCAGTACGATTAAAATGAATGTTTTGCCACGGATCAACTTCCTATTCTTTATGCTGCCACTCCCTCCCCCTTCAAATTTTTTCAAAGACATACGTGTTATGGTGTCCAAATTCATTTGGAATGAAAGGAAACCTAGGATCAGTCTGACAACACTACAGCGACCAAAACAGCTGGGTGGTCTGGCAGTGCCGAATTTTGAACTTTACTATTGGTCCTTCCAAATCAGGGCGCTTAGCACTTGGGTTTACCCAGATGCTGCTACAGCATGGAGACTGATTGAGGCTACTAAGGTTGCACCACATAGGCTACAGGACGTGTTGTTTGCCAATATAAGTACCAAAACACTCAACAAATTTGGACCCATCATCGCTAACTCTGTACATGTGTGGAAGAGGGCAGAGCAGTGGATGAGTGGCCCTTTCAAATACTGTAAGAACACACCTTTTATGGCATAATTTGAAGTTATTATGTGGGTAACACACCTTTTTCAACCCTCTTGGTCATCACTTGGTATCAACACATTTGATGATATTTATGACGCTCAAGGCCTTTGCTCTCTGCAGAACTTAAGGACACGATTTTCCTCACATCATCTGCTTACTTTGTATACTTCTCAGTTAAGATCAGCTTTAAAAGCATATGGAGTTCCCTGGGACTCTCCTTCCCTCCCATCCCATGTTTGAATGGATTCTGCCTAGTTTTGGTAGACCATCAGTTTCTGTCATCTACAGAAAATTAACTGAACACAATCTGAAGTCTCTGTCAATTGAATCTGTCTGGAATAGGGAACTGGGAGAATTAGATCTTAATGTAGATTGGGACTCTGTTTGGTCTAACATAAAGTCGACTTCGAAGAACCTGGCTCATCAGCTGATTCACTTTAAAAGCATCCACAGAGCATACATCACACCCTATAAGAGATTCCAAATGAAACTACAGGCTTCATATGACTGTCATACTTGCAACTTCTCCTCACCCGTAACATTCCTACACATGTTTTGGAATTGTCCAACCATATCTCATTTCTGGTCTCATGTAAATTCTGTTTTATCTGAATTGCTTGAAATTTCTTATTTTCCTAACCCTGCCCTTTGTCTCCTTAATGATACCTCTCATGTTTCTCTAAAACCAATCCAAATTAAATTATTATTTGCTGGCTTTACATCTGCAAAGAAAAGTATTACAAAACACTGGTTTACACCTGATATCTGTATGAAATCCTTCTGGTACAAAGTCTTTTAAAATTGTTAACATGGAACTTACTACTGCAAGACTGAATAAAGCTCGACCTGCTACTGTAGAAGCCTGGAAACACTTCTCATTAGATATAATTGCTTGGATGAGACGATAGCTTGTATCACCAGACTTGTGTACTGATCTGTATCATGCAGGTTTTTATTTTGATATATTTTAATTTTACTGTTTGTTGACTTTCACTATTGCTGTATATGGCGATTCTTTTTATGTCTGTAACCCCACCCTCCCCTCCCCTTCCCCCCGTTGAAAATCAATAAAATGTTGATCACAAAAAGAAAGCAACCAAAGAGAATATTGCAGCAGTTGAAGCTACATGGTTAGTGAGTCTCTGGCAGCAAGGAGTAGGCAAGAGAAGCCATGTTCAGAAGAACCGTTCATGATTTTCACTCAATGTTCCATTCATGTTCAGGACACTTCATGTTCAGAAGAAATCAATAAAACTGTTGATGACATTTGAGGACTTTTTTTTTTTTTTTCTTTTTTTTGTGGAATTTCTTATGCAGCCCATCCTCACCCAGACTCTGCCTCCAGCGGCCCCCAGGTAAATTTAGTTTGAGACCCCTGCTTTATAGTGTTTTATATTCAGGCCGAGATCAGCATCAGTGACTCAAATTTCAGCATGATCGGACTAAGCCTGTGCCAATGGGAGCAAATCTTGACATTGAATATTGTCAAAATTTTGTTTGAACTTTGCAACTTTGCCGCACGTAAACCGTGACAGTTTTCAAAAAAATTGAGTTAACTTTTGAAGCCGCACTTCTCTAGATGCTGTACGGTAATTTTCAGCCCTGTGGGTGAAGCGCCTTCAGAGGAGTGCGTTCAAACACAACAAGAGCCAAAATGCGAACTCTGCATTTTGAAGATTTAATTCCAAGATGGCCGCCTTCTGCGTTGTCAGGGGGCGTGGCCATAATATTTTTTGTTTGTCTTCACGTGACGAATACGTGTACCAAATTTCATGGTTAAAGTTGAGCTGGGATGGCCCCCATAGGAGTGGGCGGAGCCTAATAATCGAAGTGGCGTATTATCTCCGTATTTTGATCCCCACGCATGAAACATATAGTTTCTCGAATGTCTCATCATTTCTGAACTTTTGGCAAAGTTTGGTGAGTTTTTGAAGGTGTTTGGGGGACACATTTTATTTCAATCTGTATGGGGCGCAATGCACCAAATTAATTTTTTTCACATTCAGTAGCTTTAGGGCAGAGAGTTTAAGGACTGTGCCAAATTTCAGTGAAATCAGAGTTTGTTTGAGGAAATAGGAGCAATTGGTAAATTTCCAAAAATTTTGTTTATTATTTGTTGCTTCACGGTCAGACGGATTTTGGATGTGGATATTTTTTGATGTTTCACCCCTGGAGATAATGTGGACCAAATCTAAGGTCGTGCGGGTGAGCGCCCGCAGAGGAGTGCATTTCTGCTTCGCAAACTTTAATCCCAGATGGCTGCCTTTTGGTTTGTTAGGGGGCGTGGCCATAATAATACATTTTACTCGTCTTGTCATGATCTGTGTCTGTGTTAAATTTCATTATTCTGTGTGCAAATTTTTTTGGTGTCATTCGTATTCCCTAATGTATTTTTGTGATGTTTAGGGGCGCTGATGAGCCATTTTATTTATTCATTGAAAATGGAAATAGCCAAAAGTTCGAGAGGCAGACTTTTTCACATGTGGCCAAATTTCGTGAGTTTTCGACATTGTTCACTGGGTGAAAAATGGGTGAGTGCGTTAGGAGAAAAAAAGAAGAAGAAGAAGAAGAAGAAGCTCTGGTGCATTGCTACATCATGGCGAGGGTCACTGGTCACTACGGGCGAGTCACGTCGCGTCATTTTAGTTCCTGCTCCCTATGAGCATCGCTATGCAATACTAATAGGCCCTTTGCCAGCCTCTGGCGCTCGGGCCGAAGAAGAAGAAGAAGAAGAAGAAGAAGAAAAAGAAAAAGAAAAAGAAGAAGAAGAAGAAGAAGAAGAAGAAGAAGAAGAAGAAGAAGAAGCAACGAGAACAATGTTCTGCTTTTTTTTGGCCGACAAACTACATTTTCGGAAACCTCTGGCACATTGCTACATCATGGCGAGGGTCCCTGGTCACTACAGGCAAGTCACGTTGCGTCATTTTAGTTCCCGCCCCCTATGAGCATCGCTATGCAATATCAATAGGCCCTTTGCCAGCCTCTGGCGCTCGGGCCTAAAAATACATTACATGGTGGACATGATGGGCATGGTGAATTTTTCACTGTTGGCCACCAGGGGTGCACAGACTCCTCAAAAATCATTTAAAGGTGCACTTTGTCATTTTTCTGATGGATGATGTGTTGGCCTGGGAAATTTGAATCACTAATACATGATCTTGGCCTAAATATAATACTGTACACTATAAAGCATATGAAAAGTGTGGTTGGGGTTTACGGTTATTAGGGTTAGTGTGGGGCATTGCATTTACTGGGTGCAGCGTTTGCACGGTGCGATGTGTAGGGCACGTCATTTGCATGGCACGTCATTTTGTAGGGCACGCCGTTTGTGGGGTGCCGTGTAGGCGCACGCGAGGGCCGATCATCTCCACTTGCGGCTATATTTGACTTTTGTGATCAGGTTGCCAAAACTGTATTTTGTGCAAAATTTCAGAAAATTTGTAAAAACTGATTTTGTTTCTCCCCATATTAAATTTAATTTCATTCTGTAGGGGCTCTAAGGGGAGCTCTAATTTTTCATATTGAAAGACTTTAGGGCAGGGAGTTGATTTCACTGAAATCGATGTTTGTATGTTCAAAGGAGAGTAATTTGTAAAAATTAAAAGTTTCCCAAAACTTTTCTGGACAATTTTTGTCGCTTCACTCCTCAGAGACCGTAGGACGTGTGTCAAAAATGTTGATGAATTTTGATGCCTCGTCCCTTGAGATAATGTGTACCAAATTTTAGCTTGTTCATGTGAATGCCCTAGGAGGAGTGCGTAAAAGTACATTTACACTTACCCTTTTGAATTTTAAATACCACTGAATTTCTAATTTTCTAACTACATATATGTCTGCATATTTTTTATTCTGAAGTATGCATTTTCAATGTTTTTAAAAATTCAGAATAGAAAATTCACATTTTAAATATTCAACATAAATATTTCAAGTCAAAATTCAGGATGTGAAATATGAAAAAATTCAGAGCAAAGATCCAAGATGCCAAGGCCAAGACAAACTATTGTGAGGACAGAGGTAGCTGTTTCCTATTGGCCTTTCTCATCAGTGGGGGGAGTTTACTGTTAAGAAATCCAAAAGATGAAGTTTTGATGAGGCTAATTCAGACTAATCAATGTAGGTTTCCTACTGCATTTCCAGCTTGTTACTAAGTTCGATTGACTCACTTCGGATCAATTGCTTTTGCCTTGGCATGTTGGATCTTTCCTGTGAATTTTTTCACTGCAAATTTTACACTCAGCTTGAAAATATATGTGTTGGATATTTAAAAGGTGTTTTTTTAATTATATATTTATTCCTTAATCACTGAAAATGTTTTTTGTAAAATTTCATCAACTGAAATTCAGATTAAAAAAATATCCAGATACACTTTTTCAGTGTAAAAAGAGTGCTCTACAAGAGTGAAAATTTAAACAGGCGTACATATTTGTTTTGTTTGGGGTCTTTCTAGATGCACCAGGGGCAGTTTTGAGAGAGGCGACTCCTTCAGTAAACAACAGGGCTGTGGATGTCTCCTGGACCCGTCCTGAACAAAATGAAGAACTGATGAATTATGTAACAGAGTGGACCACCCTTCCACCAACAGCACTGCACTGGGAAACTGTGTCCAAACATCACAAAAATACAACTATAACAGGTAGAATCAGCTGAGGTTTAACACTGACCTCTAGTGGCCAACAACAGCATGAGAGACTTCTGTCATGGGGTTTCATTAAAAATGCCTAGCTATAATTCTTGGTTTTTGCTATGCTCAAATCTGTTATCTTAATAGTCCCTGAAAATGTAAAATATTAAATGTGGTAATAATATATTTTGGAAAGCTATAGGTCTTATGTCAAATGTTATATTGTATAGGTCAATATATTGTACTATTAACTAATAACTAGTAACCAATTACTAAGTGGTCATAATTCTTTAAAATCTTTAAAGAAAGAATTTCTTTGTTGTTTTTCCGTAGGTCTGATGCCAGTCCAATCCACTTTATTTATACAGCACATTTCATAAACTGAAAGCGTTTCCAAAGTGCTGCACAAAACCATCATTTAAAATAAACAAATAACCACAGAAACTGTTTAAAATAAACAAGTAATCAAATGCCCTCCCAGAGTGCATACAAATAAATATACCATAAAATAATAAAAACAATAAAAGATAAAAACACTAAAAATTAAATAAAATTAATAAAAAATAAATACTCTATGAACAATAAAATAATTTAAAAAAAAACCTAGAATACAATACAAGACACAGAGGACCACACAACTCACATGGTGTTAAAAGCCAGAGATTAAAATTGGGTCTTAAGACGAGACTTAAAACACTCCACTGTGGGAGCTGCTCGGACATGGGGGGAGGGGCAGGGCGTTCCATAGTTTAAGACCAACCACAGAAAAAGCTCTGTCCCCTCTGGATTTAAGTCTGGTCTTAGGCACCACGAGCTGGAGCTGCCCTCAGACCTCAGAGCACCGGAGTGTAGATTTGGATGAGGTCCGAGATGTAATCCGGGGCCAGTCCATTCAAAGCTTTAAAAACAAACAATAAAATGAAATGTTAAAATCAATTCTAAAATGAACAGGAAGCCAGTGCAAAGACGCAAGAATTGGAGTGATGTGCTCACGTTTTTTGATTCCTGTTAAAAGTCGTGCCGCAGAGTTCTGGACTAACTGTAAGCGTGAAAGAGCATTTTGTGATATGCCAGTGTAAAGAGCATTACAGTAGTCCAGACGCGAAGAAATAAAAGTGTGAACGAAAAGTGCTTAAAACTTAAAAACGGCTTGACTTTGGATAAAAGGCGAAGATGATAAAATCCTGATTTAACGACTGTGTTGATCTGCTTGCTGAGTTTAAAATCCCTGTCCATGGTGACGCCAAGGTTGGTGGCAAAGGGATGAACATTATCTTGAAAGGGGCCCAAGTCCAAAGAGGGATCAGTGGCCCAAAGAGCACAATTTCAGTTTTCCCTTCATTCAAACAGAGAAAATTTTGGGCCAACCAAACCTTGACGTCACCAAGGCAGTTCAACAAGGGTGTCAGGGGGCCTTTCGCGTGCTTAGAAATCGGAAGATAAATTTGGCAGTCATCGGGGTAAAAATGATATAAAATGCCATGCTTTTTAAAAATTGCACCGAGTGGGGGCAGGTAGATGGTAAAAAGAATAGGGCCAAGAATTGACCCCTGGGGGACTCCACAGTGCAACGGAGCAGCAGACGAGGTGGAGTCCCCCAGCCTGGCAGTGCAGGATCTCCCAGAAAGATAAGACCTGAACCAGTTTAGGGCGGTCCCCCTGACACCCACACAGTCTTCAAGGCGGTTTAAAAGAGTTGCATGGTCGACTGTGTCAAAAGCAGCAGTCAGGTCTAAAAGCACTAAAATGGCAGAGCTGCCACCATCAGTCATTAAAAATAGGTCATTAAAAACCTTTAAAAGTGCAGACTCCGTGCTATGCAGGGCTTTGTATCCTGACTGGAAACGCTCTAAAATGCCATGTGCTTTTAAAAAGGGCTGCAATTGACAAAGAACACATTTTTCCAATACTTTAGCCAAAAAAGGAAGCTTAGAGGCTGGACGGAAATTTGAAACATTTGATGAGTCCAAACTTGGTTTCTTAAGGAGAGGTTCGATTACAGCCTTTTTAAAAAATGAAGGTACAACACCAGAGACAAGACTGCTGTTCATAATTTCACATACACTCGAGCCAATTGTTGTCCATACCTCCTTAAATAACCTTGGAGGGACGGGGTCAATAGGACTGGACGAAGCTTTAAGCTCATTAGCTATTTTAGAGAGAAACTCCAAAGACACTGGCTCAAATTTACAAAAAATAGCTGAGCAAGACATGCTTATTCGTGGAACAGCAGAAGGACAGTTTAAGTTGGCTCTAATCAACGCAACTTTCTCTGTGAAATAAGATAAAAACTGTTCACATTTTTCAGAACAAGAATCTAAAATAGTCGATTTGGATGGGTTCAAAACAGACCCAATTGTTTGAAATAAAATATGAGGATTATTGACATTTGTCAAAACCAAGTTTGAAAAATATTTCCTCTGTTCCTCTTTAACAGATTTCTGATACATTTTTAAACTGTCTCTTAAAATTTCATAAGACACTTGCAAATGATCACTTTTCCACTTCCTTTCCGCCTGCCTACATCTGCGCCTGTCCTCACGAGTGGTCTCATTTATCCATGGCACAGGTTTGACTCTGGGGCGTGCAGCTTTTTGTGGAGCTACAGAGTCCATGACTGTAGTGCACGCAGCCATAAAAGAGTTTGTAATGCCAGGTGCGCGGTACAATATTTCTGTCTATGCTGCGACCATAATCATCTTCTCCATCATCTTCTCCATCATCTTCTGTTGTCTACTTCAAATAGCTAAGTGAGTTTTGGCAACTTTGATTTTACCATATCACCTTTATCTTTTACACATCTTTTGACTTGTGCCCAGAGCCACTTTTTGGACCAAGTATGTCAGTTTTGGTTCATGAGTCCAACAAAGTCCTGGTTCAGGGGGATGAGCTGCCAGTGGAGCAGAGGAGAGGCTCTATCACACATTACACTATTTACTATCATGTGTTAGAATCCGGACACTCCCAGCTCATTGGTGAGTGTAGTCCTATACTTGTACATAACTCCAACAGCAAAATATGTCTATCGCCCATTTGCCCATTGTTGAATATAAAATCCTATACAATTATATGCCACGTTTCATGTTTTTGGTAAACATGATCTTTTTGGCCAAAATCTTACACAGTGCTGTATTAGCTGTATTATGTTAATTTTGTGTACACTAAAGCACCATTCCAATCACTTCCTCGTGCACTTGTGTGTGAGAAAATGCAATCACCTATACTAAACTATGTCACAATTTACATCACAGAAAGTGTGCAACCTGCCGTCTGTCTCCCCTCCCACAAAGATTCAGTTTGTCTGCAGGGTTTTTCTTAGCTTATTCCAGTCAAGTGACTCAATCCAACCACTTCTTTACCACTAACTAATGCCAAAATGTGCCTCTAGATACATCAGTTATTCTGAAACCAAGAGCCATTAGGTCTAAAACATAGACATAAAACAAGTGTAAACCCCAGCTTTAAAGGGCTTGTATCATGCTATTTTCTATCTGTATTATATATTTACTGCGTGGTTTCCTTACCAAAAACATGGTTAAAGTGACCACAGGAAGAGTAGCTGATGCAGTATGCTCCAAATGCTACTGGAGATCAAAATAAACATTAACATTGCTGTTATGTTTTGTTTCATTCATACATTACATTAAACACACAAATCGTGCATATTTAGGCAGTGTTCTTCTCACAAACATAAAACAGTAACCAGTAACTTCAAAACAGACAGACTGGTAACTTAATGCCAACCACAATGCACTTCAGTATTGCTGCACATTTTCTCACACCTCGTTCTAGTCACCTTTCCCCAAAAACACCAGACAGGTGTTTTGTGAAAAAGTACACTCCTGGTTCCGTATATTGTGTGGTATATTTCCTATAGTTTTTCCCTTTGTTTTTCTCAGTGTCTGTACCAGCCTCAGGACCCACAGAGTGGGTCCTTCAGGTTATTACTATCACATTTTAGAGTTTTCTGTTTATTAAAAACATAAAATAAAACAAGAGAATGAGAATACGAATATCTATACAAATACAAATGCATATGTGAATAAGGACTGGTCACATAGGGTCTGCAGATCCTCTGTCAGGGCAGTTTGAGGAGAGGAAGAATCAAAAGTGTTCCTCCTCTGTGTTTCTGTTGGTGATTAAGGTGTTCATTCCCTCAAAGTATTTCTTCTGAAGGTCTTCTGCCATTTGCTGACACATATGGTGTAAAAAGCCTGTAAAATCTCAAATGTCCATAGCTAGCTCCTTAACTAGCCCCGTGCACGGTCTCCGTGGATACAGGAAAAACAAATGGTTTATTTGTCACTATCCAACAGTCCCTTACTTTTTTCCATTTGAACTGCACATGCTGCCCTTTTTAGTTGGTTATAATCCCATCATATGATGTTAAAAACTGAACTCAAAATAACAAAAAAGCATTAACTGAGTGTGTGTGGAAGTACCACTGAAGCTGCAGGCTCATTATTGTTTTCTGTCTCATATGTGAATAAACCATTCTCAAAATGTTTTTTTTGTTTTGTTTTCATGAACCAATCCCTCCTCTTTTTTATGTTTTCTAGTTGGCTTTGTGATTGTCTTTGTTATCACCTTCTTCATTGCCATCATAATTAACTTGATGTGCTGGAAATGTGTGCGGAAAAGGTAAATAAATATGAGCGATCATTTTGAATGTTGATGGGTTTTGATTTACCCGTAACAGCACAAGGATGCACTGCGGTGAGTGTAAAAGGTCTTATTGCTTACGCATATGCGCAGTAAACAGTTACTACAATTTGAATTTAAATCATAATAAATAAATTTCCATCAGCAGCATGTGGGTCTGTTTTTGCATATTTGATCATATTTGAGCTCTGATCTTGGGCTTTCTTTTTAATAGGATTAAACAGAAGTGTATTGCATGGGGCCCAGAGTGTCTTAGGGACAACCTGCCAAATGTGGAAAACAGCAAAGCTATCAAACTCTTAGAGGTGAAACTTCTTTATTGGAGGCTTTCCGAATCATTTAATTTATTTTATTTCGCAACATCAGCCTCAAATTGTGACTAGTTTGTTAGCATGAATTAAAATAACTTGAATACACCTTTATTTGAATTTCACTGATCTGGATCATGAGTAGTTTTGACTAGGTTACTAAAAATAGATCTTAAGTAATACTACAGCATGCAAAATCTCTAGAAACAGTACTGGAGTTTTTAAGGCTCTAATGGCGCATCACTTTTTTTTTCCATGTATCAAGCAATAATCAATGAATGCAGGCTTGTTTTTTTCTTTGCAGTTGGACAGGAGTGAGCCATTCTTATTTTCGTCATTCAACGACCCACCAATGTCCCCCATTAGTTTTTTGTCTCAGGATGAGAGGGAGGAACTGTACCCTTTTGTCCATGTGGACATGGAACCGTCACAAACCAACTCAACTCCCTTCCCTTTTCCTGAAAATGAGGAGGAGCTTAAGGACACTGAAGAACAAAGCACATCTTCACATCATTTTGAAGAATTTATTGAAAGATTACTGTCCCATGTATGAGTGGACTTGAATGACTCAAAAACAGAGTTGATTCTGGATGCTGTGCACTGTCCCTCATGGTCTAAAACTGATGACATGACTGATGTTACAATGGACAAAATGGATTTCAAACCAGACCTGCTGCTCATAGAACTGAGTGAAGAGAGCTCAGATATAGCACTAGTTGATTTTTTTGATAACACTGATGGAGCATTGGTTAGTGGCTATTTCGCCCAAATAACTAGTCCTATGTAAGACCCACACAGTGGAATCAACAGAATCATTATTGCACTACTGTGGTGAATACATGAAAAGTAAAAGCATTACTTTCATTTTAGTGTGCTGAGACTATTTGTGCGTAACTGTAATGTAATGAAAGTTATTGTGAATACTTCCCATTGTGAATTAAAGGCCAAATTCTAGGCTGATGCACCAGTTGAACTCCTGACCAGGATCCTAGAGAGATTATGGTATCACCCCGATGCTTCTGACCAGTTACAGTAATGCAGAAGTCACTTTAATAATGAAGAAACAAACCTTAACTTAAAGTGTAAAATAATATTTCTTTTGGGTCTTTAATCTGCAGTGGTCAGTATCTACGCAAAGCACAATGTATTCTCTTTCACTATCAAATTTTCTGAATCAATTGGGATAATTAATGTCAGAATGTTTCTATGGTTGACTGAAAATAAAATTGTCACGGGGTCCTCTTCAAAACACTCAGGCTGAGTCGGGATGCTCGTTTTAGGATGTTTTATTCCACAGTGCAGAACAGGAAAACAGGCGCAAAAATGTGTGCCGGAAATATTTACAGTGAAACAGTGGGGGAAAAAAGGTCTATTTACAGGGCAGGCAAAAAGGTCGACTTCTCCTTCAAGTCTCTCTCTAGTTCTCGCTCCACTCTCCCTTAGTCTCTCAGTCGTTTGCTTGCTCGCTCCCTCCCTCGCTTGTCCAGCGAAACACTACCTTCATTGTAGACAGGACAGGACACGACACGACACGACACGACACGACACGACGAGAGTAGAAACTAGACTGACACAGGTGCTGAGCGGCAGGGCGCACCTTTATACACCCCTCGCCCCTCCCACCTTACGTAACTCCCCTCTAAAAACTTAATTAAATCATTTCTACAACTAAATGATTAATATTACTGGGGCCAACAGTTACACATAGAGAATTGCTTTGATCTCACATCCATAAATGCCCGAAAATGGGTTAAACACAAATAAAACACAGTTAATTGTCCATGCCAGTCACCTGTGGATCACATGACCCCGGAGCGCGCACAACGGATTTAAGCTCCTGACGTGGATGTGTCCGGGTTTGCCAGTGCGCACCGGGATGCGGCAGCGCGAGGGCAAGTAACAGTCGACCACCGCGGGTCTCTGAAGGACAGCTCCGGCGCCTCCAAGTGCGCACCCCCAGTCGCGGCCGAGAACACGCAAAAGCGAAGTCCACTGCGCGCCCGCACCGCAGCGCCCGCAAACAAGGAAACAGGTGAGCACGCGTCTTCCCACGTTTTCCCCCGGGGACCGCGCTCCCAGGGACGGACCCGCTCCGTCACAAAAATAATTAGCATTGACCATTAAATGTTTTTTTCCCCATAGTTTTACTACCTATTACTGCATTAAACCAGATTTTACCATCAAGTAGTAATGTTTTGCTTTATCAACCTGAAACTGTATTCAGATTAAGACATTACCATCAACTTTAAACAAATAAAGTATTGTAAGGTTTCACCCAAACTAAGGGGAAGTCCCTCAGGAATCCTTCAGTGCTGATGCCAAGTATATATGAATGTTGTCTGGTGAGAAAATGTTTCACTTCCTTTTTCATTAACTAGTAGTATGGGCAAATGTCACTGAAATGTATGTAGAGTGGAGCAAATGGGCTAATGCAATATACAGTAGTCAGTGTGACAACCTAAAATACACTAAGCCCTGAATATGAATACATTAGGTGATGCTTTTACATTCCTCTCACCTAGAGTGTGAGCAGCCTTTTAGAGATGATGTTGTCAGGCAGTACCCACCAATCACAGGGTGTTTCGCCCCTGAACCGCAGTACCCTCCAGTGGGCAGTGGGCCAGCAGTGGTCTGCCAACTCACTGCCCATCCCCTCATCCTGGCCTCCAGCTTGTCTCCTCTCTCCTGTCCAATCACTTTGACACACTTCTCCATAGCAAATTTACATTTGCAAAATAGCTCACAGAAAACAGATCTTTTAAATTCAAAACAAAATGTAATCTCAGCAAAATAGACTTTTCTATAGTCATCTCCCAAGTTTACCATCAAACCTCTCAAACATTACGCTTGTGTTTTCTGTGGCCTACGTTTGTGCTTCATTCATCTGACATTGCAGTTCAGAGGTTTTAGTTTTTCTCTCAGTGAGCTCAGAAAATCACTAGTTCATGTAGTCTGCCTTTGGGTTCAGACTCACTTTACACATATAAACTTGGGGCTGGGAAAGCTCTATTGTATTTTGTGAAAATGTAATTTAAATATCGATCTCTGAGAGAAGCGGGGGGAGACGTGACGTACGGGAGCGGGGGTCGTGGCACAGAAGAGAGGGGGAGACGTGGCGTAGCCTACAGGAGGAGACAGTGTACGGCGGTACTGCTGGGACTAAATACTGTCTTTTACTTTCAAAGAAAGGTTTTGTGGACTGGATATTATTACTTGAAGGACAAGTTCTATGGATAATGTGGATGAGATGCTGCACTTTAAATTTACAACTTTAGAAGTGCTGAGTAAAAAAGTCTTCACATAATTTTCGCTATAGGTCTATGAGTATGTATGTTGCGTCTGTTCTCCGTCACTTCACTGCCTCTGACGCTCTGTTTTATTGGCTATTACCGTAGTGTTATTAATGTTTGGTGGTTACGATCTGACACTGACACCACACAAAAAGTCGAGTCACGCCTCTCCGAACTCGGGGAATAGTAAAATGCAGCAAAAATTGAGCAAATTCTCCTGTGATGTGTGGCGGAAGCTAAAGACGCCTACAGCACCAGTCAAGTTATGCAGACTGCATAGGCGGCAACAGGCTACATACTTAACTTACACAAACTTATCACGGTTTTAGTCCAGGAAGCATATTACAAAACAATCACATTACAGAATTTTAAAAAATCTTTCATTTTTTTAAGAATCATTTAAAAATGAATATTTCTACAATTTTTTAAATATATATTTTTATATTAAGTGACGTAGCCTTTAAGTAGGCCTACGTCACATCCGCCTCGTACTTCCTTTTTAAAAAATGGCGCGGAGCAGCTCGCCACACGTGGATTCTGCTGCAAAGTCAAGTCAAAGTACAATCAGTAAGTACCGACACTGCCTCAGCTCAGCAACACACTTCCTACTATTGTTTGGTCTGTTCTGCAGTGACGTGCACAGGAATTTTGAGGGGCAGTTGCTCTGACATGAAGAAAGGACGCATCGCACCGCCCGCCAAAATTGAACGAACTGCAATAAAACTTAGTAGTTTTATTTCCCTGCCATTCTGGCGTTTCCCAATAGAATGCACACTCTAGATACATTGACAAATAAGACTAAATTATCCGAACAGGTCTGTGGCTCAGTGCCCAGGGGTAGAACTATATGTTGAACACGACGCATGGTCCGTAAACCTTCCCATAAAACACTGCGGCCAAGTATACATCTAGTGTGCCGCGCACACTGCCCCTCCTCTTGTACGGCGTAGAAACTGCGCGTGGATCGTGTCTTGTCACTTACACTGTGTGGACCGCTTCCTCCTGTGCTCCTCTAAACCAGAACTATAACACCAGGACTAAGCCAGGTCTAAAGATAGACCGTGTATATATAAGTGGACTAAGCTATCCCGTTAGCCGTGGCGTGCCAAATAGGAAGTGCGCTAGGAGGCTCTTCCGGCTCCTTCTCTCCCTTTTCCCCATTGACTTATGAGATTTTATCGCTCTTCTCTCTGTACCTGTTGCTGTGAGCCGAGCCGGGGTCAGCCCTATTTTCTCACGGCCCAATGGTCCCACAGCCCATTGGTACCACGGCGTTGGGGTTAGTTGTGGAACATAGAGCCTGAATTTGATTTTTTTTCTTAGAAATGTGGGAACATGGAACATTGGGCTGTGGGAACCATTGGGCTGTGGGACCATTGGGCCTAATTTTTTTTTTTTTAAAGTCTTAATGATTTGGGACCAATGGGCTGTGGGACTATTGGGCTGTGGGACCATTGGGCCGTGGGAACATAGGTACGCTCCCCTGTGAGCCTCGTCATTTTGGTCTTAAAATGTTCGTATGAACCCGCTCTACATGATTCTGAATTTTTTTCCGCTATTTTGTCGGTCAGAAAAAATCCTATTCATAACATAGAGCCTGGCTCCAAATCAGCTCTTGTAACCGTTAGCATTACGAGCCTCATTTGTGCGGCGCTAAACGCTTTGCTGACGTCACACTCAGTCCACTTCTTTTATATAGTCTATGGGTCTAAACCAGGTAATTAATGGATTACATGACATACTACATTTTGGGGTCTGTAATCTGTAGGGATTACAGTTTAAAGTCACCTTCCCAACACTCAACAGAATTATCAAATTTGTCACAATGAAACGGAATTCAAAACTTCTGAAACGGAAAATCATTGGCCCTAAATATGGTGCACAAGTTGAATTGAGACGTTTGAATCTGCCACATGTAAATCATTGGATCCTGTAAGTTATTTTCGGTTTAGGCCTATTTGCTGGCCTGATGTAGTCAGACCAGATCACTCCATCCATCTGCTCCTGGTCCGGCCCTTCCATCAAATTTTAGAACCCTTTGTGGCCCTCAAGCCAAAAAGTTTGCCCACCCCTGTGTTAGAAGTTGAAAAAAACTAAACTTTTGAAGTTGGCGGCGGCTCTCCGCGGAACCGGGACTCTCCACGGGGCTTTTGGGTGATCTCTTTTTACTTTGTGCGCAGGCTCGGGTGCTGGTCGTGTGCAGCTCTGTAAAGAGAACTGAGCCCCCCCTCCAGACTCGCACTCACGCAGTGCCCTAATGTAAGTGAATGAGGCGACTATTTTATTTTCAATTAAAATATATATATATATATGTATGTATATGTATGTATATATATGTGTATATATATATGTGTGTGTATATATATATATATGTGTGTGTGTGTGTGTGTATATATATGTGTATATATTTATATATATATAATATATAAATTATATCTATATCTATATCTATATCTATATAATATAAATTTTATATATATATATATATATATATATATATATATATATATATGTGTATATATTTATATATATATAATATATAAATTATATCTATATCTATATCTATATCTATATATATATCTGGTCCGGATGCCTCCTGGACGCCTCCCTCGGGAGGTGTTCCGGGCATGTCCCACCGGTAGGAGGCCCCGGGGAAGACCCAGGACACGCTGGAGGGACTATGTCTCTCAGCTGGCCTGGGAACACCTCGGGGTCCGTCCGGAGGAGCTGGAGGAAGTGGCTGGGGAGAAGGAAGCTTGGGAGCCCCTGCTTAGACTGCTGCCCCCGCTGGATGGATGGATATATATATATATATATATATATTATATACATATATATATATATATATATATATATATATATATATATATATATATATATATATTATATACATATATATCTATCTCTCTCCATCCCTGGAAGGGCAACTTCAGAGGAGGCCAGACGGGGGCAGTGCCCAGGGCTTTGTTTGGTAATGGCGTTTACTCGAAGGAGTTGTCAGTGGCTTGTTTGGTGGTTTGGAGTTGTCGGTGGCTTGTTTGGTGGTTTGGAGTTGTTGGTGGCTTGTTTGGTGGTTTGGAGTTGTCGGTGGCTTGTTTGGTGGTTTGGAGTTGTCGGTGGCTTGTTTGGTGGTTTGGAGTTGTCGGTGGCTTGTTTGGTGGTTTGGAGATGTTGGTGGCTTGTTTGGTAGTGTTTGGAGTTCTCAGTGGCTTGTTTGGTGGTATGGAGATATCGGTGGGTTGTTTGGTGGTTTGGAGATGTCAGTGGCTTGTTTGGTGGTATGGAGATATCGGTGGGTTGTTTGGTGGTTTGGAGATGTCAGTGCATTGTTTACTGGTTTGGAGTTCTGGCTGACTTATTTGGTGGCTTGGAGTTGTCGGTGGCTTGTTTGGTGGTTTGGAGTTGACTGTGGCTTGTTTGGTGGTTTGGAGTTGACTGTGGCTTGTTTGGTGGTTTGGAGAAATCGGTGGGTTGTTTGGTGGTTTGGAGATGTCGGTGGATTGTTTACTGGTTTGGAGTTGTGGCTGACTTATTTGGTGGTTTGGAGTTGTGGCTGACTTATTTGGTGGTTTGGAGTTGTGGCTGACTTATTTGGTGGTTTGGAGTTGACGGTTGCTTGTTTGGTGGTTTGGAGAAATCGGTGGCTTGTTTGATGGTGTTTGGAGTTGTGGGTGACTTCTTTGGTGTCTAGAGCTTGGAATTCAGGATTGCGAGGTTGCTCGGTGGAGGTGGACTTGTAGGATGTTGGTTTTGTGGATTGGGTTACTGTTTGTTGAAATTTTGCCTCTAGTATGTGGTAGGATGTGTGCGCTGGTTCGTTTGGTAGAATGGATCGGTTGGCTGAGTATACAACATAATCAACAAGCACGACTCATTATCAAAAGGATTGTATGGTAGGGTAAGAGGAGGTCAGACAGGTTCATAGATTACATGATGGGAGGCTTCAAGATGGACGGGATGTACAATATGAGGCCTGTATGGTAGGAATGGTTGCAGTAGTAGATCTAGCAATAGCATTAGTATTATATAAGTCTAAGTCTTCAAAATGGATGGGGTTTTCGACATGGTCAAGGACTATTGTAGGGTTACATTTTTTTAGATTTTAAGTAGTGATGGTGTTAGTATTATATTAGTATTAAGACAAGGTAAGAAATAAGGTCACACAGGCTCATGTATGAGGTGGAAGGGGGGTTCAAGATGGACTAGCCCAGCCTGTTGGCCACCTGGGGGGGATTCATCCTGTTTCAAGGCTTTCACTGTCTAATTCTTTTATTTATGTTTCCTCTAGTTACCTTAAACCCAGTACACAAGCACAAACACAACTCACTTGTATGGCAGGGCAAGAGTTGGGGTCACACAGATTAATAGAGTAGGTGAAGGGGGGGCTTCAAGATGGACGGGATCTACAAGATGAGGCCGGTATGGTAGGAATAGTTTCAGTCGTAGGACTAGCAATAGCAGTTGTATTAGTAGTATTAAGATAGGGTAAGGGGGCTTCAAGATGATCGAGGACTGTATTGTAGGGTTACAGTTTTTTAGATAGGAAGTAGTGTTAAGTATTAGCATTAAGATAAGGTAAGAAATAGGGTCAGACAGGCTCATATGGTAGAAAGAGGAGGGAGGTGGGGTTCAAGATGGACGACAACTTTCAAGATGGACTAGCCCACCCTGTTAAGGTCCTGGTCCTGTTCAAGGTAAAAATTGAATTTTTTTTGTTGATTAACCCTGTTTCAAGGCTTTCAATGTCTAATTCTTTTATTTATGTTTCCTCCAGTTACCTTAAACCCAGTACACAAGCACAAACACAACTCACTTGTATGGCAGGGCAAGAGTTGGGGTCAGACAGATTCATAGATTAGGTGAAGAGGGGGCTTCAAGATGGACGGGATCTACAAGATGAGGCCTGTATGGTAGGAATAGTTTCAGTCGTAGGACTAGCAATAGCAGTAGTATTATTGTAGGCTAAGGGGGTGCTTCAAGATGGGCGAGGACTGTATTGTAGGGTTACAGTTTTTTAGATTGGACGTAGCGGTAGTGTTAAGTATTATATTTGTATTACGATAAGGTAAGAAATAGGGTCAGACAGGCTCATATATGGTAGAAAGAGGAGGGAGGTGGGGTTCAAGATGGTCCTGCCCACCCTGTTCAAGGTAAAATGCAATTCTTTTATTGATTCATCCTGTTTCAAGGCTTTCACTGTCTAATTCTTTTATTTATTTTTCCTCCAGTTACCTTAAACCCAGTACACAAGCACTAACACAACTCACTTGTATGGCAGGGCAAGAGTTGGGGTCAGACAGATTAATAGATTAGGTGAAGGGGGGGCTTCAAGATGGACGGGATCTACAAGATGAGGCCTGTATGGTAGGAATAGTTTCAGTCGTAGGACTAGCAATAGCAGTATTAGTGGTAGTATTATGTTAGGCTAAGGGGGGACTTCAAGATGATCGAGGACTGTATTGTAGGGTTACAGTTTTTTAGATCGGAAGTAGTGGTAAGTATTAGTATTAAGATAAGGTAAGAAATAGGGTCAGACAGGCTCACATAAGGTTGAAGAGGGGGAGGAGGGGTTCAAGATGGACGACAACTTTCAAGATGGACGACAACTTTCAAGATGGACTAGCCCACCCTGTTCACGTCCTGGTCCTTGTCCTGTTCAAGGTAAAAATTGAATTTTTTTTGTTGATTAACCCTGTTTCAAGGCTTTCAATGTCTAATTTTTATTTATTGTTTCCTCCAGTTGCTTCAACCCAATACACAACACAAACAACTCACTTGTATGGCAGGGTAAGAGTTGGGGTCAGACAGATTCATAGATTAGGTGAAGGGGGGGCTTCAAGATGGACGGGATCTACAAGATGAGTTCTGTATGCTGGGAATAGTTTGTCGTAGGACTAGCAATAGCAGTAGTATTATTGTAGGCTAAGCGGGGGCTTCAAGATGGGCGAGGACTGTATTGTAGGGTTACAGTTTTTTAGATTGGACGTAGCGGTAGTGTTAAGTATTATATTTGTATTAAGATAAGGTAAGAAATAGGGTCAGAAAGGCTCATATATGGTAGAAAGAGGATGGAGGAGGGGTTCAAGATGGTCCTGCCCACCCTGTTCAAGGTAAAATGCAATTCTTTTATTGATTCATCCTGTTTCAAGGCTTTCACTGTCTAATTCTTTTATTTATTTTTCCTCCAGTTACCTTAAACCCAGTACACAAGCACTAACACAACTCACTTGTATGGCAGGGCAAGAGTTGGGGTCAGACAGATTAATAGATTAGGTGAAGGGGGGGCTTCAAGATGGACGGGATCTACAAGATGAGGTCTGTATGGTAGGAATAGTTTCAGTTGTAGGACTAGCAATAGCAGTAGTATTAGTGGTAGTATTATGTTAGGCTAAGGGGGGGGCTTCAAGATGGGCGAGGACTGTATTGTAGGATTACAGTTTTTTAGATCGGAAGTAGTGGTAAGTATTAGTATTAAGATAAGGTAAGAAATAGGGTCGGACAGGCTCACATAAGGTTGAAGAGGGGGAGGAGGGTTTCAAGATGGACGACAACTTTCAAGATGGACGACAACTTTAAAGATGGACGACAACTTTCAAGATGGACTAGCCCACCCTGTTCACATCCTGGTCCTGTTCAAGGTAAAAATTGATTTTTTAAATTTCATTTATTAACCTTGTTTCAAGGCTTTCAATGTCTAATTTTTATTTATTGTTTCCTCCAGTTGCTTCAACCCAATACACAACACAAACAACTCACTTGTATGGCAGGGTAAGAGTTGGGGTCAGACAGATTCATAGATTAGGTGAAGGGGGGGCTTCAAGATGGACGGGATCTACAAGAGGATTTCTGTATTCTGGGAATAGTTTGTTTGTAGGACTAGCAATAGCATTAGTATTAATGGTAGTATTATGTTAGGCTAAGGGGGGGCTTCAAGATGGGCGAGGACTGTATTGTAGGGTTACAGTTTTTTAGATTGGACGTAGCGGTAGTGTTAAGTATTATATTTGTATTAAGATAAGGTAAGAAATAGGGTCAGACAGGCTCATATATGGTAGAAAGAGGAGGGAGGTCGGGTTCAAGATGGACGACAACTTTCAAGATGGACGACAACTTTCAAGATGGACGACAACTTTCAAGATGGACTAGCCCACCCTGTTCATGTCCTGGTCCTGGTCCTGTTCAAGGTAAAAAATTGCAATTCTTTTATTGATTCATCCTGTTTCAAGGCTTTCACTGTCTAATTCTTTTATTTATTTTTCCTCCAGTTACCTTAAACCCAGTACACAAGCACTAACACAACTCACTTGTATGGCAGGGCAAGAGTTGGGGTCAGACAGATTAATAGATTAGGTGAAGGGGGGGCTTCAAGATGGACGGGATCTACAAGATGAGGCCTGTATGGTAGGAATAGTTTCAGTCGTAGGACTAGCAATAGCAGTAGTATTAGTGGTAGTATTATGTTAGGCTAAGGGGGGGGCTTCAAGATGGGCGAGGACTGTATTGTAGGGTTACAGTTTTTTAGATCGGAAGTAGTGGTAAGTATTAGTATTAAGATAAGGTAAGAAATAGGGTCAGACAGGCTCACATAAGGTTGAAGAGGGGGAGGAGGGGTTCAAGATGGACGACAACTTTCAAGATGGACGACAACGTTCAAGATGGACTAGCCCACCCTGTTCATGTCCTGGTCCTGGTCCTGTTCAAGGTAAAAATTGATTTTTTAAATTTTATTTATTAACCCTGTTTCAAGGCTTTCAATGTCTAATTCTTTTATTTATGTTTCCTCCAGTTACCTTAAACCCAGTACACAAGCACAAACACAACTCACTTGTATGGCAGGGCAAGAGTTGGGGTCAGACAGATTAATAGATTAGGTGAAGGGGGGGCTTCAAGATGGACGGGATCTACAAGATGAGGTCTGTATGGTAGGAATAGTTTCAGTCGTAGGACTAACAATAGTAGTAGTATTATTGTAGGCTAAGGGGGGGCTTCAAGATGGGCGAGGACTGTATTGTAGGGTTACAGTTTTTTAGATTGGACGTAGCGGTAGTGTTAAGTATTATATTTGTATTAAGATAAGGTAAGAAATAGGGTCAGACAGGCTCATATATGGTAGAAAGAGGAGGGAGGTGGGGTTCAAGATGGTCCTGCCCACCCTGTTCAAGGTAAAATGCAATTCTTTTATTGATTCATCCTGTTTCAAGGCTTTCACTGTCTAATTCTTTTATTTATTTTTCCTCCAGTTACCTTAAACCCAGTACACAAGCACAAACACAACTCACTTGTATGGCAGGGCAAGAGTTGGGGTCAGACAGATTAATAGATTAGTTGAAGGGGGGGCTTCAAGATGGACGGGATCTACAAGATAAGGCCTGTATGGTAGGAATAGTTTCAGTCGTAGGACTAGCAATAGCAGTATTAGTGGTAGTATTATGTTAGGCTAAGGCGGCTTCAAGATGGACGGGATCTACAAGATGAGGACTTTATGTTAGGAATAGTTTCAGTCGTAGGACTAGCAATAGCAGTTGTATTATGGTAGGCTAGCCCACCCTGTTCATGTCCTGGTCCTGGTCCTGTTCAAGGTAAAAATTGATTTTTTAAATTTCATTTATTAACCTTGTTTCAAGGCATTCAATGTCTAATTTTTATTTATTGTTTCCTCCAGTTGCTTCAACCCAATACACAACACAAACAACTCACTTGTATGGCAGGGTAAGAGTTGGGGTCAGACAGATTCATAGATTAGGTGAAGGGGGCTTCAAGATGGACGGGATCTACAAGATGAGGCCTTTATGGTAGGAATAGTTTCAGTCGTAGGACTAGCAATAGCAGTATTAGTGGTAGTATTATGTTAGGCTAAGCGGGGCTTCAAGATGATCGAGGACTGTATTGTAGGGTTACAGTTTTTAGATTGGACGTAGTAGTGGTAAGTATTAGTATTAAGACAAGGTAAGAAATAGGGTCAGACAGGCTCACATAAGGTTGAAGAGGAGGGAGGAGGGGTTCAAGATGGACGACAACTTTCAAGATGGACGACAACTTTCAAGATGGACTAGCCCACCCTGTTCACGTCCTGGTCCTTGTCCTGTTCAAGGTAAAAATTGAATTTTTTTTGTTGATTAACCCAGTTTCAAGGCTTTCAATGTCTAATTTTTATTTATTGTTTCCTCCAGTTGCTTCAACCCAATACACAACACAAACAACTCACTTGTATGGCAGGGTAAGAGTTGGGGTCAGACAGATGAATAGATTAGGTGAAGGGGGGCTTCAAGATGGACGGGATCTACAAGATGAGGCCTGTATAGTAGGAATAGTTTCAGTCGTAGGACTAGCAATAGCAGTAGTAATAGTAGTATTATTGTAGGCTAAAGGGGACTTCAAGATGGGCGAAGACTGTATTGTAGGGTTACAGTTTTTTAGATTGGACGTAGCGGTAGTGTTAAGTATTATTTTGGTATTAAGATAAGGTAAGAAATAGGGTCAGACAGGCTCATATATGGTAGAAAGAGGAGGGAGGTGAGGTTCAAGATGGTCCTGCCCACCCTGTTCAAGGTAAAAATTGCAATTCTTTTGTTGATTCATCCTGTTTCAAGGCTTTCACTGTCTAATTCTTTTATTTATTTTTCCTCCAGTTACCTTAAACCCAGTACACAAGCACAAACACAACTCACTTGTATGGCAGGGCAAGAGTTGGGGTCAGACAGATTCATAGATTAGGTGAAGGGGGGGCTTCAAGATGGACGGGATCTACAAGATGAGTTCTGTATGCTGGGAATAGTTTCAGTCGTAGGACTAGCAATAGCAGTAGTAATATTGTAGGCTAAGGGGGGGCTTCAAGATGGGCGAAGACTGTATTGTAGGGTTACAGTTTTTTAGATTGGACGTAGCGGTAGTGTTAAGTATTATTTTTGTATTAAGATAAGGTAAGAAATAGGGTCAGAAAGGCTCATATATGGTAGAAAGAGGAGGGAGGAGGGGTTCAAGATGGTCCTGCCCACCCTGTTCAAGGTAAAATGCAATTCTTTTGTTGATTCATCCTGTTTCAAGGCTTTCAATGTCTAATTTTTATTTATTGTTTCCTCCAGTGGCTTCAACCCAATACACAACACAAACACAACTCACTTGTATGGCAGGGCAAGAGTTGGGGTCAGACAGATTAATAGATTAGGTGAAGGGGGGGCTTCAAGATGGACGGGATCTACAAGATGAGGCCTGTATGGTAGGAATAGTTTCAGTCGTAGGACTAGCAATAGCAGTAGTATTAGTGGTAGTATTATGTTAGGCTAAGGGGGGCTTCAAGATGGGCGAGGACTGTATTGTAGGGTTACAGTTTTTTAGATCGGAAATAGTGGTAAGTATTAGTATTAAGATAAGGTAAGAAATAGGGTCAGACAGGCTCACATAAGGTTGAAGAGGGGGAGGAGGGGTTCAAGATCGACAACAACTTTCAAGATGGACAACAACTTTCAAGATGGACTAGCCCACCCTGTTCATGTCCTGGTCCTGGTCCTGTTCAAGGTAAAAAATTGATTTTTTAAATTTTATTTATTAACCCTGTTTCAAGGCTTTCAATGTCTAATTCTTTTATTTATGTTTCCTCCAGTTACCTTAAACCCAGTACACAAGCACAAACACAACTCACTTGTATGGCAGGGCAAGAGTTGGGGTCAGACAGATTAATAGATTAGGTGAAGGGGGGGCTTCAAGATGGACGGGATCTACAAGATGAGGCCTGTATGGTAGGAACAGTTTCAGTCGTCGGACTAGCAATAGCAGTAGTATTATTGTAGGCTAAGGGGGGACTTCAAGATGATCGAGGACTGTATTGTAGGGTTACAGTTTTTTAGATCGGAAGTAGTGGTAAGTATTAGTATTAAGATAAGGTAAGAAATAGGGTCAGACAGGCTCACATAAGGTTGAAGAGGGGGAGGAGGGGTTCAAGATGGACGACAACTTTCAAGATGGACGACAACTTTCAAGATGGACTAGCCCACCCTGTTCACGTCCTGGTCCTTGTCCTGTTCAAGGTAAAAATTGATTAAAAATTGAATTTTTTTGTTGATTACATCCTGTTTCAAGGCTTTCAATGTCTAATTTTTATTTATTGTTTCCTCCAGTTGCTTCAACCCAATACACAACACAAACAACTCACTTGTATGGCAGGGCAAGAGTTGGGGTCAGACAGATTAATAGATTAGGTGAAGGGGGGGCTTCAAGATGGACGGGATCTACAAGATGAGTTCTGTATGCTGGGAATAGTTTGTCGTAGGACTAGCAATAGCAGTAGTATTATTGTAGGCTAAGGGGGGGCTTCAAGATGGGCGAGGACTGTATTGTAGGGTTACAGTTTTTTAGATTGGACGTAGCGGTAGTGTTAAGTATTATATTTGTATTAAGATAAGGTAAGAAATAGGGTCAGAAAGGCTCATATATGGTAGAAAGAGGAGGGAGGTGGGGTTCAAGATGGTCCTGCCCACCCTGTTCAAGGTAAAATGCAATTCTTTTATTGATTCATCCTGTTTCAAGGCTTTCACTGTCTAATTCTTTTATTTATTTTTCCTCCAGTTACCTTAAACCCAGTACACAAGCACTAACACAACTCACTTGTATGGCAGGGCAAGAGTTGGGGTCAGACAGATAAATAGATTAGGTGAAGGGGGGGCTTCAAGATGGACGGGATCTACAAGATGAGGCCTGTATGGTAGGAATAGTTTCAGTCGTAGGACTAGCAATAGCAGTAGTATTAGTGGTAGTATTATGTTAGGCTAAGGGGGGGCTTCAAGATGGGCGAGGACTGTATTGTAGGGTTACAGTTTTTTAGATTGGACGTAGCGGTAGTGTTAAGCATTAGTATTAAGATAAGGTAAGAAATAGGGTCAGACAGGTTCACATAAGGTTGAAGAGGGGGAGGAGGGGTTCAAGATGGACGACAACTTTCAAGATGGACGACAACTTTCAAGATGGACGACAACTTTCAAGATGGACTAGCCCACCCTGTTCATGTCCTGGTCCTGGTCCTGTTCAAGGTAAAAAATTGATTTTTAAAATTTTATTTATTAACCCTGTTTCAAGGCTTTCAATGTCTAATTTTTATTTATTGTTTCCTCCAGTTGCTTCAACCCAATACACAACACAAACAACTCACTTGTATGGCAGGGTAAGAGTTGGGGTCAGACAGATTAATAGATTAGGTGAAGGGGGGGCTTCAAGATGGACGGGATATAAAAGATGAGGCCTGTATGGTAGGAATAGTTTAAGTCGTAGGAATAGCAATAGCAGTCGTAGTATTGTAGGCTATGGGGGGGCTTCAAGATGATCGAGGACTGTATTGTAGGGTTACAGTTTTTTAGATCGGAAGTAGTGGTAAGTATTAGTATTAAGATAAGGTAAGAAATAGGGTCAGACAGGCTCACATAAGGTTGAAGAGCGGGAGGAGGGGTTCAAGATGGACGACAACTTTCAAGATGGACTAGCCCACCCTGTTCACGTCCTGGTCCTGTTCAAGGTAAAAATTGAATTTTTTTTGTTGATTAACCCTGTTTCAAGGCTTTCAATGTCTAATTTTTATTTATTGTTTCCTCCAGTTGCTTCAACCCAATACACAACACAAACAACTCACTTGTATGGCAGGGTAAGAGTTGGGGTCAGACAGATTAATAGATTAGGTGAAGGGGGGGCTTCAAGATGGACGGGATCTACAAGATGAGGCCTTTATGTTAGGAATAGTTTCAGTCGTAGGACTAGCAATAGCAGTTGTATTATGGTAGGCTAGCCCACCCTGTTCATGTCCTGGTCCTGGTCATGTTCAAGGTAAAAATTGATTTTTTAAATTTCATTTATTAACCTTGTTTCAAGGCATTCAATGTCTAATTCTTTTATTTATGTTTCCTCCAGTTACCTTAAACCCAGTACACAAGCACAAACACAACTCACTTGTATGGCAGGGTAAGAGTTGGGGTCACACAGATTAATAGATTAGGTGAAGGGGGGGCTTCAAGATGGACGGGATCTACAAGATGAGGCCTGTATGGTAGGAACAGTTTCAGTCGTCGGACTAGCAATAGCAGTAGTATTATTGTAGGCTAAGGGGGGACTTCAAGATGATCGAGGACTGTATTGTAGGGTTACAGTTTTTTAGATTGGACGTAGCGGTAGTGTTAAGCATTAGTATTAAGATAAGGTGAGAAATAGGGTCAGACAGGCTCATATATGGTAGAAAGAGGAGGAAGGTGGGGTTCAAGATGGTCCTGCCCACCCTGTTCAAGGTAAAATGCAATTCTTTTATTGATTCATCCTGTTTCAAGGCTTTCACTGTCTAATTCTTTTATTTATTTTTCCTCCAGTTACCTTAAACCCAGTAACCAAGCACAAACACAACTCACTTGTATGGCAGGGCAAGAGTTGGGGTCAGACAGATTAATAGATTAGGTGAAGGGGGGGCTTCAAGATGGAAAGGATCTACAAGATGAGGCCTGTATGGTAGGAATAGTTTCAGTCGTAGGACTAACAATAGTAGTAGTATTATTGTAGGCTAAGGGGGGCTTCAAGATGGACGGGATCTACAATATGAGTTCTGTATGGTAGGAATAGTTTCAGTCATAGAACTAGCAATAGCAGTAGTATTAGTAGTATTATGGTAGGTTAAAGGGGGGCTTCAAGATGGACGGGATCTACAAGATGAGGCCTTTATGGTAGGAATAGTTTCAGTCGTAGGACTAGCAATAGCAGTTGTATTATGGTAGGGTAGCCCACCCTGTTCATGTCCTGGTCCTGGTCCTGTTCAAGGTAAAAATTGATTTTTATTTTTATTGATTCATCCTGTTTCAAGGCTTTCAATGTCTAATTTTTATTTTTTGTTTCCTCCAGTTGCTTCAACCCAATACACAACACAAACAACTCACTTGTATGGCAGGGTAAGAGTTGGGGTCAGACAGATTAATAGATTAGGTGAAGGGGGGGCTTCAAGATGGACGGGATCTACAAGATGAGGCCTGTATGGTAGGAATAGTTTCAGTCGTAGGACTAGCAATAGCAGTCGTATTATTGTAGGCTAAGGGGGGGCTTCAAGATGGGCGAAGACTGTATTGTAGGGTTACAGTTTTTTAGATTGGACGTAGCGGTAGTGTTAAGTATTATATTTGTATTAAGATAAGGTAAGAAATAGGGTCAGACAGGCTCATATATGGTAGAAAGAGGAGGGAGGTGGGGTTCAAGATGGTCCTGCCCACCCTGTTCAAGGTAAAATGCAATTCTTTTATTCATTCATCCTGTTTCAAGGCTTTCACTGTCTAATTCTTTTATTTATTTTTCCTCCAGTTACCTTAAACCCAGTACACAAGCACTAACACAACTCACTTGTATGGCAGGGCAAGAGTTGGGGTCAGACAGATAAATAGATTAGGTGAAGGGGGGGCTTCAAGATGGACGGGATCTACAAGATGAGGCCTGTATAGTAGGAATAGTTTCAGTCGTAGGACTAGCAATAGCAGTAGTATTAGTGGTAGTATTATGTTAGGCTAAGGGGGACTTCAAGATGATCGAGGACTGTATTGTAGGGTTACAGTTTTTAGATCGGAAATAGTGGTAAGTATTAGTATTAAGATAAGGTAAGAAATAGGGTCAGACAGGCTCACATAAGGTTGAAGAGGGGAGGAGGGGTTCAAGATCGACAACAACTTTCAAGATGGACAACAACTTTCAACATGGACTAGCCCACCCTGTTCATGTCCTGGTCCTGGTCCTGTTCAAGGTAAAAAATTGATTTTTTAAATTTTATTTATTAACCCTGTTTCAAGGCTTTCAATGTCTAATTCTTTTATTTATGTTTCCTCCAGTTACCTTAAACCCAGTACACAAGCACTAACACAACTCACTTGTATGGCAGGGCAAGAGTTGGGGTCAGACAGATTAATAGATTAGGTGAAGGGGGGGCTTCAAGATGGACGGGATCTACAAGATGAGGCCTGTATGGTGGGAATAGTTTGTCGTAGGACTAGCAATAGCAGTAGTATTATTGTAGGCTAAGCGGGGCTTCAAGATGGGCGAGGACTTTATTGTAGGGTTACAGTTTTTTAGATTGGACGTAGCGGTAGTGTTAAGTATTATATTTGTATTAAGATAAGGTAAGAAATAGGGTCAGACAGGCTCATATATGGTAGAAAGAGGAGGGAGGTGGGGTTCAAGATGGTCCTGCCCACCCTTTTCAAGGTAAAATGCAATTCTTTTATTGATTCATCCTGTTTCAAGGCTTTCACTGTCTAATTCTTTTATTTATTTTTCCTCCAGTTACCTTAAACCCAGTACACAAGCACTAACACAACTCACTTGTATGGCAGGGTAAGAGTTGGGGTCAGACAGATTAATAGATTAGGTGAAGGGGGGGCTTCAAGATGGACGGGATCTACAAGATGAGGCCTGTATGGTAGGAATAGTTTCAGTCGTAGGACTAGCAATAGCAGTAGTATTAGTGGTAGTATTATGTTAGGCTAAGGGGGGGGCTTCAAGATGGGCGAGGACTGTATTGTAGGGTTACAGTTTTTTAGATCGGAAGTAGTGGTAAGTATTAGTATTAAGATAAGGTAAGAAATAGGGTCGGACAGGCTCACATAAGGTTGAAGAGGGGGAGGAGGGGTTCAAGATGGACGACAACTTTCAAGATGGACGACAACTTTCAAGATGGACTAGCCCACCCTGTTCATGTCCTGGTCCTGGTCCTGTTCAAGGTAAAAATAGATTTTTAAATTTTATGTATTAACCCTGTTTCAAGGCTTTCAATGTCTAATTCTTTTATCTATGTTTCCTCCAGTCACCTCAAACCCAGCCCCCAAGCACACACACAACTCACCTGTATGGCAGGGCAAGAGTTGGGGTCAGACAGATTAATAGATTAGTTGAATGGGGGGCTTCTAGATGGACGTGATCTACAAGATAAGGCCTGTATGGTAGGAACAGTTTCAGTTGTCGGACTAGCAATAGCAGTAGTATTATTGTAGGCTAAGGGGGACTTCAAGATGATCGAGGACTGTATTGTAGGGTTACAGTTTTTAGATCGGAAGTAGTGGTAAGTATTAGTATTAAGATAAGGTAAGAAATAGGGTCAGACAGGCTCACATAAGGTTGAAGAGGGGAGGAGGGGTTCAAGATGGACGACAACTTTCAAGATGTACGACAACGTTCAAGATGGACTAGCCCACCCTGTTCATGTCCTGGTCCTTGTCCTGTTCAAGGTAAAAATTGAATTTTTTTGTTGATTAACCCTGTTTCAAGGCTTTCAATGTCTAATTTTTATTTATTGTTTCCTCCAGTTGCTTCAACCCAATACACAACACAAACAACTCACTTGTATGGCAGGGTAAGAGTTGGGGTCAGACAGATTCATAGATTAGGTGAAGGGGGGGCTTCAAGATGGACGGGATCTACAAGATGAGTTCTGTATGCTGGGAATAGTTTCAGTCGTAGGACTAGCAATAGCAGTAGTAATATTGTAGGCTAAGGGGGGCTTCAAGATGGGCGAGGACTGTATTGTAGGGTTACAGTTTTTTAGATTGGACGTAGCGGTAGTGTTAAGTATTATTTTTGTATTAAGATAAGGTAAGAAATAGGGTCAGACAGGCTCATATATGGTAGAAAGAGGAGGGAGGTGGGGTTCAAGATGGTCCTGCCCACCCTGTTCAAGGTAAAATGCAATTCTTTTGTTGATTCATCCTGTTTCAAGGCTTTCACTGTCTAATTCTTTTATTTATTTTTCCTCCAGTTACCTTAAACCCAGTACACAAGCACTAACACAACTCACTTGTATGGCAGGGCAAGAGTTGGGGTCAGACAGATTAATAGATTAGTTGAAGGGGGGGCTTCAAGATGGACGGGATCTACAAGATAAGGCCTGTATGGTAGGAATAGTTTCAGTCGTAGGACTAGCAATAGCAGTATTAGTGGTAGTATTATGTTAGGCTAAGGGGGGGCTTCAAGATGGACGGGATCTACAAGATGAGGCCTTTATGTTAGGAATAGTTTCAGTCGTAGGACTAGCAATAGCAGTTGTATTATGGTAGGCTAGCCCACCCTGTTCATGTCCTGGTCCTGTTCAAGGTAAAAATTGATTTTTTAAATTTCATTTATTAACCTTGTTTCAAGGCTTTCAATGTCTAATTTTTATTTTTTGTTTCCTCCAGTTGCTTCAACCCAATACACAACACAAACAACTCACTTGTATGGCAGGGTAAGAGTTGGGGTCAGACAGATTCATAGATTAGGTGAAGGGGGGGCTTCAAGATGGACGGGATCTACAAGATGAGGCCTGTATGGTAGGAATAGTTTCAGTCGTAGGACTAGCAATAGCAGTAGTATTAGTGGTAGTATTATGTTAGGCTAAGGGGGGGGGCTTCAAGATGGGCGAGGACTGTATTGTAGGGTTACAGTTTTTTAGATCGGAAGTAGTGGTAAGTATTAGTATTAAGATAAGGTAAGAAATAGGGTCGGACAGGCTCACATAAGGTTGAAGAGGGGGAGGAGGGGTTCAAGATCGACAACAACTTTCAAGATGGACGACAACTTTCAAGATGGACTAGCCCACCCTGTTCATGTCCTGGTCCTGGTCCTGTTCAAGGTAAAAAATTGATTTTTAAAATTTTATTTATTAACCCTGTTTCAAGGCTTTCAATGTCTAATTCTTTTATTTATTTTTCCTCCAGTTACCTTAAACCCAGTACACAAGCACAAACACAACTCACTTGTATGGCAGGGCAAGAGTTGGGGTCAGACAGATTAATAGATTAGGTGAAGGGGGGGCTTCAAGATGGACGGGATCTACAAGATGAGGCCTGTATGGTAGGAACAGTTTCAGTCGTCGGACTAGCAATAGCAGTAGTATTATTGTAGGCTAAGGGGGGACTTCAAGATGATCGAGGACTGTATTGTAGGGTTACAGTTTTTTAGATTGGAAGTAGTGGTAAGTATTAGTATTAAGATAAGGTAAGAAATAGGGTCAGACAGGCTCACATAAGGTTGAAGAGGGGGAGGAGGGTTTCAAGATGGACGACAACTTTCAAGATGGACTAGCCCACCCTGTTCACATCCTGGTCCTGTTCAAGGTAAAAATTGAATTTTTTTTGTTGATTAACCCTGTTTCAAGTCTTTCAATGTCTAATATTTATTTATTGTTTCCTCCAGTTGCTTCAACCCAATACACAACACAAACAACTCACTTGTATGGCAGGGTAAGAGTTGGGGTCAGACAGATTAATAGATTAGGTGAAGGGGGGGCTTCAAGATGGACGGGATCTACAAGATGAGGCCTGTATGGTAGGAATAGTTTCAGTCGTAGGACTAGCAATAGCAGTCGTATTATTGTAGGCTAAGGGGGGGCTTCAAGATGGACGAAGACTGTATTGTAGGGTTACAGTTTTTTAGATCGGACGTAGCGGTAGTGTTAAGTATTATATTTGTATTAAGATAAGGTAAGAAATAGGGTCAGACAGGCTCATATATGGTAGAAAGAGGAGGGAGGTGGGGTTCAAGATGGTCCTGCCCACCCTTTTCAAGGTAAAATGCAATTCTTTTATTGATTCATCCTGTTTCAAGGCTTTCACTGTCTAATTCTTTTATTTATTTTTCCTCCAGTTACCTTAAACCCAGTACACAAGCACTAACACAACTCACTTGTATGGCAGGGCAAGAGTTGGGGTCAGACAGATAAATAGATTAGGTGAAGGGGGGGCTTCAAGATGGACGGGATCTACAAGATGAGGCCTGTATAGTAGGAATAGTTTCAGTCGTAGGACTAGCAATAGCAGTAGTATTAGTAGTATTATGGTAGGCTAAGGGGGGGCTTCAAGATGGACGGGATCTACAAGATGAGGCCTTTATGGTAGGAATAGTTTCAGTCGTAGGACTAGCAATAGCACTTGTATTATGGTAGGCTAGCCCACCCTGGTCATGTCCTGGTCCTAGTCCTGTTCAAGGTAAAAATTGATATTTATTTTTATTGATTAACCCTGTTTCAAGGCTTTCAATGTCTAATTTTTACTTTTTGTTTCCTCCAGTTGCTTCAACCCAATACACAACACAAACAACTCACTTGTATGGCAGGGTAAGAGTTGGGGTCACACAGATGAATAGATTAGGTGAAGGGGGGGCTTCAAGATGGACGGGATCTACAAGATGAGGCCTGTATGGTAGGAATAGTTTCAGTCGTAGGACTAGCAATAGCAGTCGTATTATTGTAGGCTAAGGGGGGGCTTCAAGATGGGCGAAGACTGTATTGTAGGGTTACAGTTTTTTAGATTGGACGTAGCGGTAGTGTTAAGTATTATTTTTGTATTAAGATAAGGTAAGAAATAGGGTCAGACAGGCTCATATATGGTAGAAAGAGGAGGGAGGTGGGGTTCAAGATGGTCCTGCCCACCCTGTTCAAGGTAAAATGCAATTCTTTTATTGATTCATCCTGTTTCAAGGCTTTCACTGTCTAATTCTTTTATTTATTTTTCCTCCAGTTACCTTAAACCCAGTACACAAGCACAAACACAACTCACTTGTATGGCAGGGCAAGAGTTGGGGTCAGACAGATTAATAGATTAGGTGAAGGGGGGGCTTCAAGATGGACGGGATCTACAAGATGAGGTCTGTATGGTAGGAATAGTTTCAGTTGTAGGACTAGCAATAACAGTAGTATTAGTGGTAGTATTATGTTAGGCTAAGGGGGGGGGCTTCAAGATGGGCGAGGACTGTATTGTAGGGTTACAGTTTTTTAGATCGGAAGTAGTGGTAAGTATTAGTATTAAGATAAGGTAAGAAATAGGGTCAGACAGGCTCACATAAGGTTGAAGAGGGGGAGGAGGGGTTCAAGATGGACGACAACTTTCAAGATGGATGACAACTTTCAAGATGGACTAGCCCACCCTGTTCATGTCCTGGTCCTGGTCCTGTTCAAGGTAAAAAATTGATTTTTTAAATTTTATTTATTAACCCTGTTTCAAGGCTTTCAATGTCTAATTCTTTTATTTATGTTTCCTCCAGTTACCTTAAACCCAGTACACAAGCACAAACACAACTCACTTGTATGGCAGGGCAAGAGTTGGGGTCAGACAGATTAATAGATTAGGTGAAGGGGGGGCTTCAAGATGGACGGGATCTACAAGATGAGGCCTGTATGGTAGGAACAGTTTCAGTCGTCGGACTAGCAATAGCAGTAGTATTATTGTAGGCTAAGGGGGGACTTCAAGATGATCGAGGACTGTATTGTAGGGTTACAGTTTTTTAGATTGGAAGTAGTGGTAAGTATTAGTATTAAGATAAGGTAAGAAATAGGGTCAGACAGGCTCACATAAGGTTGAAGAGGGGGAGGAGGGGTTCAAGATGGACGACAACTTTCAAGATGGACGACAACTTTCAAAATGGACTAGCCCACCCTGTTCACGTCCTGGTCCTTGTCCTGTTCAAGGTAAAAATTGAAATTTTTTTTGTTGATTAACCCTGTTTCAAGGCTTTCAATGTCTAATTTTAATTGTTTCCTCCAGTTGCTTCAACCCAATACACAACACAAACAACTCACTTGTATGGCAGGGTAAGAGTTGGGGTCAGACAGATTCATAGATTAGGTGAAGGGGGGGCTTCAAGATGGACGGGATCTACAAGATGAGGCCTGTATGGTGGGAAATGTTTCAGTCGTAGGACTAGCAATAGCAGTAGTATAATTGTAGGCTAAGCGGGGGCTTCAAGATGGGCGAAGACTGTATTGTAGGGTTACTGTTTTTTAGATTGGACGTAGCGGTAGTGTTAAGTATTATATTAGTATTAAGATAAGGTAAGAAATAGGGTCAGACAGGCTCATATATGGTAGAAAGAGGAGGGAGGTGGGGTTCAAGATGGTCCTGCCCACCCTGTTCAAGGTAAAATGCAATTCTTTTATTGATTCATCCTGTTTCAAGGCTTTCACTGTCTAATTCTTTTATTTATTTTTCCTCCAGTTACCTTAAACCCAGTACACAAGCACTAACACAACTCACTTGTATGGCAGGGCAAGAGTTGGGGTCAGACAGATTAATAGATTAGGTGAAGGGGGGGCTTCAAGATGGACGGGATCTACAAGATGAGGCCTGTATGGTAGGAATAGTTTCAGTCGTAGGACTAGCAATAGCAGTAGTATTAGTGGTAGTATTATGTTAGGCTAAGGGGGGGGCTTCAAGATGGGCGAGGACTGTATTGTAGGGTTACAGTTTTTTAGATCGGAAGTAGTGGTAAGTATTAGTATTAAGATAAGGTAAGAAATAGGGTCGGACAGGCTCACATAAGGTTGAAGAGGGGGAGGAGGGGTTCAAGATGGACGACAACTTTCAAGATGGACTAGCCCACCCTGTTGACGTCCTGGTCCTGGTCCTGTTCAAGGCAAAAATTGAATTTTTTTTTGTTGATTAACCCTGTTTCAAGGCTTTCAATGTCTAATTCTTTTATTTATGTTTCCTCCAGTTGCTTCAACCCAATACACAACACAAACAACTCACTTGTATGGCAGGGTAAGAGTTGGGGTCACACAGATTAATAGATTAGGTGAAGGGGGGGCTTCAAGATGGACGGGATCTACAAGATAAGGCCTGTATGGTAGGAATAGTTTCAGTCGTAGGACTAGCAATAGCAGTTGTATTATGGTAGGCTAGCCCACCCTGTTCATGTCCTGGTCCTGGTCCTGTTCAAGGTAAAAATTGATTTTTTAAATTTCATTTATTAACCTTGTTTCAAGGCTTTCAATGTCTAATTTTTACTTTTTGTTTCCTCCAGTTGCTTCAACCCAATACACAACACAAACAACTCACTTGTATGGCAGGGTAAGAGTTGGGGTCAGACAGATTCATAGATTAGGTGAAGGGGGGGCTTCAAGATGGACGGGATCTACAAGATGAGTTCTGTATGGTGGGAATAGTTTCAGTCGTAGGACTAGCAATAGCAGTAGTATTATTGTAGGCTAAGGGGGGGCTTCAAGATGGGCGAAGACTGTATTGTAGGGTTACAGTTTTTTAGATTGGACGTAGCGGTAGTGTTAAGTATTATTTTTGTATTAAGATAAGGTAAGAAATAGGGTCAGACAGGCTCATATATGGTAGAAAGAGGAGGGAGGTGGGGTTCAAGATGGTCCTGCCCACCCTGTTCAAGGTAAAATGCAATTCTTTTATTGATTCATCCTGTTTCAAGGCTTTCACTGTCTAATTCTTTTATTTATTTTTCCTCCAGTTACCTTAAACACAGTACACAAGCACTAACACAACTCACTTGTATGGCAGGGTAAGAGTTGGGGTCAGACAGATTAATAGATTAGGTGAAGGGGGGGCTTCAAGATGGACGGGATCTACAAGATGAGGCCTGTATGGTAGGAATAGTTTCAGTTGTAGGACTAGCAATAGCAGTAGTATTAGTGGTAGTATTATGTTAGGCTAAGGGGGGGGGCTTCAAGATGGGCGAGGACTGTATTGTAGGGTTACAGTTTTTTAGATCGGAAGTAGTGGTAAGTATTAGTATTAAGATAAGGTAAGAAATAGGGTCGGACAGGCTCACATAAGGTTGAAGAGGGGGAGGAGGGGTTCAAGATGGACGACAACTTTCAAGATGGACGACAACTTTCAAGATGGACTAGCCCACCCTGTTCATGTCCTGGTCCTGTTCAAGGTAAAAAATTGATTTTTTAAATTTTATTTATTAACCCTGTTTCAAGGCTTTCAATGTCTAATTCTTTTATTTATGTTTCCTCCAGTTACCTTAAACCCAGTACACAAGCACAAACACAACTCACTTGTATGGCAGGGCAAGAGTTGGGGTCAGACAGATTAATAGATTAGGTGAAGGGGGGGCTTCAAGATGGACGGGATCTACAAGATGAGGCCTGTATGGTAGGAACAGTTTCAGTCGTCGGACTAGCAATAGCAGTAGTATTATTGTAGGCTAAGGGGGGACTTCAAGATGATCGAGGACTGTATTGTAGGGTTACAGTTTTTTAGATTGGAAGTAGTGGTAAGTATTAGTATTAAGATAAGGTAAGAAATAGGGTCAGACAGGCTCACATAAGGTTGAAGAGGGGGAGGAGGGGTTCAAGATGGACGACAACTTTCAAGATGGACTAGCCCACCCTGTTCAGGTCCTGGTCCTGTTCAAGGTAAAAATAGATTTTTTTTTGTTGATTACATCCTGTTTCAAGGCTTTCAATGTCTAATTTTTATTTTTTGTTTCCTCCAGTTGCTTCAACCCAATACACAACACAAACAACTCACTTGTATGGCAGGGTAAGAGTTGGGGTCAGACAGATTAATAGATTAGGTGAAGGGGGGGCTTCAAGATGGACGGGATCTACAAGATGAGGCCTGTATGGTAGGAATAGTTTCAGTCGTAGGACTAGCAATAGCATTAGTATTATTGTAGGCTAAGGGGCGGCTTCAAGATGGGCGAAGACTGTATTGTAGGGTTACAGTTTTTTAGATTGGACGCAGCGGTAGTGTTAAGCATTAGTATTAAGATAAGGTGAGAAATAGGGTCAGACAGGCTCATATATGGTAGAAAGAGGAGGGAGGTGGGGTTCAAGATGGTCCTGCCCACCCTGTTCAAGGTAAAATGCAATTCTTTTATTGATTCATCCTGTTTGAAGGCTTTAACTGTCTAATTCTTTTATTTATGTTTCCTCCAGTTACCTTAAACCCATTACACAAGCACAAACACAACTCACTTTATGGCAGGGCAAGAGTTGGGGTGAGACAGATTAGTAGATTAGGTGAAGGGGGGGATTCAAGATGGACAGGATCTACAAGATGAGGCCTGTTTGGTAGGAATAGTTGCAGTAGCAGGACTAGCAATAGCAGTGGTATTATTGTAGGCTAAGGGGGGACTTCAAGATGATCGAGGACTGTATTGTAGGGTTACAGCTTTTTTAGATCGGAAGTAGTGGTAAGTATTAGTATTAAGATAAGGTAAGAAATAGGGTCAGACAGGCTCACATAAGGTTGAAGAGGGGGAGGAGGGGTTCAAGATGGACGACAACTTTCAAGATGGACGACAACTTTCAAGATGGACTAGCCCACCCTGGTCATGTCCTGGTCCTGGTCCTGTTCAAGGTAAAAAATTTATTTTTTGTTGATTAACCCTGTTTCAAGGATTTCAATGTCTAATTTTTATTTATCGTTTCCTCCAGTTGCTTCAACCCGTTACACAACACAAACAACTCACTTGTATGGCAGGGTAAGAGTTGGGGTCAGACAGATTCATAGATTAGGTGAAGGGGGGGCTTCAAGATGGACGGGATCTACAAGATGAGGCCTGTATGGTAGGAATAGTTTCAGTAGTAGGACTAGCAATAGCAGTGGTATTATTGTAGTCTAAGGGGGGGCTTCAAGATGGACAAGGACTGTATTGTAGGGTTACAGTTTTTTAGATTGGACATAGCGGTAGTGTTAAGTATTATATTTGTATTAAGATAAGGTAAGAAATAGGGTCAGACAGGCTCATATATGGTAGAAAGAGGAGGGAGGTGGGGTTCAAGATGGTCCTGCCCACCCTGTTCAAGGTAAAATGCAATTATTTTGTTGATTCATCCTCTTTCAAGGCTTTCACTGTCTAATTCTTTTATTTATTTTTCCTCCAGTTACCTTAAACCCAGTACACAAGCACTAACACAACTCACTTGTATGGCAGGGCAAGAGTTGGGGTCAGACAGATTAATAGATTAGTTGAAGGGGGGGCTTCAAGATGGACGGGATCTACAAGATAAGGCCTGTATGGTAGGAATAGTTTCAGTCGTAGGACTAGCAATAGCAGTATTAGTGGTAGTATTATGTTAGGCTAAGGGGGGCTTCAAGATGGACGGGATCTACAAGATGAGGCCTTTATGTTAGGAATAGTTTCAGTCGTAGGACTAGCAATAGCAGTTGTATTATGGTAGGCTAGCCCACCCTGTTCATGTCCTGGTCCTGGTCCTGTTCAAGGTAAAAATTGATTTTTTAAATTTCATTTATTAACCTTGTTTCAAGGCATTCAATGTCTAATTTTTACTTTTTGTTTCCTCCAGTTGCTTCAACCCAATACACAACACAAACAACTCACTTGTATGGCAGGGTAAGAGTTGGGGTCAGACAGATTCATAGATTAGGTGAAGGGGGGGCTTCAAGATGGACGGGATCTACAAGATGAGTTCTGTATGGTGGGAATAGTTTCAGTCGTAGAACTAGCAATAGCAGTAGTATTATGGTAGGTTAAAGGGGGCTTCAAGATGGACGGGATCTACAAGATGAGGCCTTTATGGTAGGAATAGTTTCAGTCGTAGGACTAGCAATAGCAGTTGTATTATGGTAGGGTAGCCCACCCTGGTCATGTCCTGGTCCTGGTCCTGTTCAAGGTAAAAATTGAATTTTTTTTGTTGATTAACCCTGTTTCAAGGCTTTCAATGTCTAATTTTTATTTATTGTTTCCTCCAGTTGCTTCAACCCAATACACAACACAAACAACTCACTTGTATGGCAGGGCAAGAGTTGGGGTCAGACAGATTAATAGATTAGGTGAAGGGGGGGCTTCAAGATGGACGGGATCTACAAGATGAGTTCTGTATGCTGGGAATAGTTTGTCGTAGGACTAGCAATAGCAGTAGTATTATTGTAGGCTAAGCGGGGGCTTCAAGATGGGCGAGGACTGTATTGTAGGGTTACAGTTTTTTAGATTGGACGTAGCGGTAGTGTTAAGTATTATATTTGTATTAAGATAAGGTAAGAAATAGGGTCAGAAAGGCTCATATATGGTAGAAAGAGGAGGGAGGTGGGGTTCAAGATGGTCCTGCCCACCCTGTTCAAGGTAAAATGCAATTCTTTTATTGATTCATCCTGTTTCAAGGCTTTCACTGTCTAATTCTTTAATTTATTTTTCCTCCAGTTACCTTAAACCCAGTACACAAGCACTAACACAACTCACTTGTATGGCAGGGCAAGAGTTGGGGTCAGACAGATTAATAGATTAGGTGAAGGGGGCTTCAAGATGGACGGGATCTACAAGATGAGGCCTTTATGGTAGGAATAGTTTCAGTCGTAGGACTAGCAATAGCAGTAGTATTAGTGGTAGTATTATGTTAGGCTAAGGGGGGCTTCAAGATGGGCGAGGACTGTATTGTAGGGTTACAGTTTTTTAGATCTGAAGTAGTGGTAAGTATTAGTATTAAGATAAGGTAAGAAATAGGGTCGGACAGGCTCACATAAGGTTGAAGAGGGGAGGAGGGGTTCAAGATGGACGACAACTTTCAAGATGGACGACAACTTTCAAAATGGACTAGCCCACCCTGTTCACGTCCTGGTCCTGGTCCTGTTCAAGGTAAAAATTGATTTTTTGTTGTTGTTGATTAACCCTGTTTCAAGGATTTCAATGTCTAATTTTTATTTATCGTTTCCTCCAGTTGCTTCAACCCGTTACACAACACAAACAACTCACTTGTATGGCAGGGTAAGAGTTGGGGTCAGACAGATTAATAGATTAGGTGAAGTGGGGGCTTCAAGATGGAGGGGATCTACAAGATGAGGCCTGTATGGTAGGAATAGTTTCAGTCGTAGGACTAGCAATAGCATTAGTATTATTGTAGGCTAAGGGGCGGCTTCAAGATGGGCGAAGACTGTATTGTAGGGTTACAGTTTTTTAGATTGGACGTAGCGGTAGTGTTAAGTATTAGTATTAAGATAAGGTAAGAAATAGGGTCAGACAGGCTCATATATGGTAGAAAGAGGAGGGAGGTGGGGTTCAAGATGGTCCTGCCCACCCTGTTCAAGGTAAAATGCAATTCTTTTATTGATTCATCCTGTTTCAAGGCTTTCACTGTCTAATTCTTTTATTTATGTTTCCTCCAGTTACCTTAAACCCAGTACACAAGCACTAACACAACTCACTTGTATGGCAGGGCAAGAGTTGGGGTCAGACAGATTAATAGATTAGGTGAAGGGGGGGCTTCAAGATGGACGGGATCTACAAGATGAGGCCTCTTTGGTAGGAATAGTTGTAGTAGCAGGACTAGCAATAGCAGTGGTATTATTGTAGGCTAAGGGGGGACTTCAAGATGATCGAGGACTGTATTGTAGGGTTACAGTTTTTAGATTGGAAGTAGTGGTAAGTATTAGTATTAAGATAAGGTAAGAAATAGGGTCGGACAGGCTCACATAAGGTTGAAGAGGGGGAGGAGGGGTTCAAGATGGACGACAACTTTCAAGATGGACGACAACTTTCAAGATGGACTAGCCCACCCTGTTCAGGTCCTGGTCCTGTTCAAGGTAAAAATAGATTTATTTTTTTTTTGTTGATTACATCCTGTTTCAAGGCTTTCAATGTCTAATTTTTATTTTTTGTTTCCTCCAGTTGCTTCAACCCAATACACAACACAAACAACTCACTTGTATGGCAGGGTAAGAGTTGGGGTCACACAGATTAATAGATTAGGTGAAGGGGGGGCTTCAAGATGGACGGGATCTACAAGATGAGGCCTGTATGGTAGGAATAGTTTCAGTCGTAGGACTAGCAATAGCATTAGTATTATTGTAGGCTAAGGGGTGGCTTCAAGATGGGCGAAGACTGTATTGTAGGGTTACAGTTTTTTAGATTGGACGTAGCGGTAGTGTTAAGTATTATATTTGTATTAAGATAAGGTAAGAAATAGGGTCAGAAAGGCTCATATATGGTAGAAAGAGGAGGGAGGTGGGGTTCAAGATGGTCCTGCCCACCCTGTTCAAGGTAAAATGCAATTCTTTTATTGATTCATCCTGTTTCAAGGCTTTCACTGTCTAATTCTTTTATTTATTTTTCCTCCAGTTACCTTAAACCCAGTACACAAGCACTAACACAACTCACTTGTATGGCAGGGCAAGAGTTGGGGTCAGACAGATTAATAGATTAGGTGAAGGGGGGGCTTCAAGATGGACGGGATCTACAAGATGAGGCCTGTATGGTAGGAATAGTTTCAGTCGTAGGACTAACAATAGTAGTAGTATTAGTGGTAGTATTATGTTAGGCTAAGAGGGGGCTTCAAGATGGACAGGATCTACAAGATGAGGCCTGTATGGTAGGAATAGTTTCAGTCGTAGGACTAGCAATAGCAGTAGTATTATTGTAGGCTAAGGGGGGGCTTCAAGATGGGCGAAGACTGTATTGTAGGGTTACAGTTTTTTAGATCGGAAGTAGTGGTAAGTATTAGTATTAAGATAAGGTAAGAAATAGGGTCAGACAGGCTCACATAAGGTTGAAGAGGGGGAGGAGGGGTTCAAGATGGACGACAACTTTCAAGATGGACGACAACTTTCAAGATGGACGACAACTTTCAAGATGGACGACAACTTTCAAGATGGACTAGCCCACCCTGTTCACGTCCTGGTCCTGGTCCTGTTCAAGGTAAAAATTGAATTTTTTTTGTTGATTAACCCTGTTTCAAGGCTTTCGATGTCTAATTGGCCCTCGCCTAACGAAGTGGCGAGGGCTATTGTTCTTGCTCGGTTTCTTTTTATTGGCCCTCGCCTAACGAAGTGGCGAGGGCTATTGTTCTTGCTCGGTTTCTTTATTATTGGCCCTCGCCTAACGAAGTGGCGAGGGCTATTGTTCTTGCTCGGTTTCTTTTTATTATTATTATTATTTTCTTCCGCCAAAATGATCGCATTTTTGACCCCCTGAACATCGACGAAAAGTCTCACATGGGGGTATCAGATCGACCGGCCCAGCGAAAAATTTGATAAAACGGGCATCGCGACAATGCCCAAAGTGCCCCTACTCGACAGCGCCCCCTGGAAAAGTCAAAAATTGAAAGTCTATGGGGAGCTGAAAAGCATATTTTGGCGTAGGCCGACAAAATTCGGGACAGTGATAGAAAACAAGGAGACAAGCAGAAAATGTCATTGTCACACCGCCCTATGACCAACAGGAAGTCGGCCATATTGGATCAAAAATTCAACGCCGTTTTGACTGCGTGTACGCCAAAGTCTTCAAGTGTCTTGGTTTTGGTCCAAACGAGCTCAGATTTGACACGTCACATCTACAGATGTGGCTCCACAAACACATTATTTTTCTAAGCGCAGTTTTTCACAGTTTGTCCGTAGCACGCCGGCGATTTACACCTTCATTTCCTGTTTCTTTGATGACCTCTCACAGCCACAGGCTTTGGCCTACAGAGCTCAAACTCACATCACTATTGTGTGATCCCGGCCTGAATGTGATGAAATATGAAATATAATAAAAGTGAACTCTGTAGCGCCACCTAGTGTATACGTGAAACGTCAACATTATCGGATATGGACCAAATTTGGGGATTAAATTCTATGCATGATTTCAAGCAAAATCTTATATTATGGACATGGTGCAATTTTCATCGTTCACCAGCAGGGGCGCAAAGACTCCCTAAAAAAATAGTATAAAAATGCCTACACACACAGGCTTTGCCTGATCGTTTTGAAATTTGAATTACTAATACCTGATTAGAGCTTGATTATAATAAACTATAAAGCATATGAAAAGTTACTCTATAGCGCCACCTAGCCTATACAAGAAACGTCAACATTATCAGATTTGTACCAAATTTGGGTATTCAATTCTCTGTATTAAAGCAAGCAAATAAATATATTATGGATATGGGGTGTTTCCCACGGTTGGCCAGGAGGGGCGCAAAGACTCCCCCAATAAATAGTTCAAAAATTACTACACGCACAGACTTTGTCTGATTGTGCTGAAATCTGAATCACTAAAGCTTGAACATGGACTGAATATAATAAACTATAAAGTATATGAAAAGTGAACTCTATAGCGCCCCCTATCCAGACATGAAACATCAGCATTATGGGATTTGTACCAAATATGGGTATTAAATTCTATGCGTGTCTACGACCAAAAAAATACATTATGGATATGGGGTATTTTCCATGGTTGGCCACAGAGGGCGCAAATACTCCCCCCCAAAAATATGTTTAAAGGCGCGCTATGTAACTTTTCTGTTGGAGGGTCTGTTTTTATGCACAGTCTTAGTCTGACAGTGCTCTTGATTATAAAAGTCATGTGACCTGTGGCCTAGTTTCTATAATTTGGCTCTAGATCGTTCCCATTTTCAAATATTAAAGGTGCACTATGTAATTTTTCTGGGGGACGAGCTGTCGGGAGGAGAGAGTCGTGCCAGGGCGGTCACGAGACCTCAGCGGTTGCCTGGCATGGGCGTACGCACCGGGGCGAGGGCCATCATTGCCGCCAGCGGCTTTAATTATTATTATTATTATTATTCCTCTTCCGCCAAAATGATCGCATTTTTGACCCCCTGAACATCGACGAAAAGTCTCACATGGGGGTATCAGATCGACCGGCCCGGCGAAAAATTTGATAAAACGGGCATCGCAACAATGCCCAAAGTGCCCCCACTCGACAGCGCCCCCTGGAAAAGTCAAAAATTGAAAGCCTATGGGGAGCTGAAAAGCATATTTTGGCGTAGGCCGACAAAATTCGGGACAGTCATAGATATCAAGGAGACAAGCAGAAAATGTCATTGTCACACCGCCCTGTGACCAACAGGAAGTCGGCCATATTGGATCAAAAATTCACCGCTGTTTTGACTGCGTGTACGCCAAAGTCTTCAAGTGTCTTGGTTTTGGTCCAAACGAGCTCAGATTTGACACGTCACATCTACAGATGTGGGTCCACAAACGCATCATTTTTCTCAGCGCACTTTTTCACGGTTTGTCCGTAGCACGCCGGCGAATAACACCTTCGTTTCCTGTTTCTTTGATGCCCTCTCACGGCCACAGGCTTTGGCCTACAGAGCTCAAACTCACATCACTATTGTGTGATCCCGGCCTGAATGTGATGAAATATGAAATATAATAAAAGTGAACTCTGTAGCGCCACCTAGTGTATACGTGAAACGTCAACATTATCGGATTTGGACCAAATTTGGGGATTAAATTCTATGCATGATTTCAAGCAAAATCTTATATTACGGACATGGTGCAATTTTCATCGTTCGCCAGCAGAGGTGCAAAGACTCAATAAAAAAATAGTTAAAAAATGCCTACACACACAGACTTTGTCTGATCGTGCTGAAATTTGAATCACTAATACCTGATTAGGGCTTGATTATAATACACTATAAAGCATATGAAAAGTTACTCTATAGCGCCACCTAGCCTGTATAAGAAACGTCAACATTATTGGATTTGTACCAAATTTGGGTATTCAATTCTCTGTATCAAAGCAAGCAAATAAATATATTATGGATATGGGGTGTTTCCCACGGTTGGCCAGCAGGGGCGCAAAGACTCCCCCAATAAATAGTTCCAAAATTACTACACGCACAGAGTTCGTCTGATTGTGCTGAAATTTGAATCACTAAAGCTTGAACATGGACTGAATATAATACACTATAAAGTATATGAAAAGTGAACTCTATAGCGCCCCCTACTCAGACATGAAACATCAACATTATCGGATTTGTACCAAATATGGGTATTAAATTCTATGCGTGTCTACGACCAAAAAAATACATTATGGATATGGGGTATTTTCCATGGTTGGCCACAAAGGGCGCAAACACTCCCCCCCAAAATATGTTTAAAGGTGCACTATGTAACTTTTCTGTTGGAGGGTCTGTTTTTATGAACAGTCTTAGTCTGACAGTGCTCTTGATTATAAAAGTCATGTGACCTGTGGCCTAGTTTCTATAATTTGGCTCTAGATCGTTCCCATTTTCAAATATTAAAGGTGCCCTATGTAATTTTTCTGGTGGACGAGCTGTCGGGAGGAGAGAGTCGTGCCAGGGCGGTCACAAGACCTCAGCGGTTGCCTGGGAGGGGCGTTGCGCGCCGGGGCGAGGGCCATCATTGCCGCCAGCAGCTTTAATTGTTTGTTGTTCTTATGTAGACTATATATTTCTATATTTTAGTATCCTAATATATTAGCTTAGTGTTAGCCATAGTTTTTGGATTCTTCTCGTAATGTAATAATATCATATTTTCTTATTTGTATTAAAGATTTTTAATGGGAGCAATGGTCAGCCGAAGTACAACTGTGAATGAAGTTTCTCCTCTATGTGTGGATCCTCCTCTCACTCCCATTCCACCAAATCAGGACACATCAAATTACAGTTGTCCAGGTGAAGACAACATAAGACTGCCTCTTGGAATACCAGAAGAGAATGAAACCCAACTGGAGCATGAGGAAGCAGCAGTGCCATTGAACACGGGCTACTCAGACGGCAAGTACTTGGATAAAAATGAAGAGCAGCCTCCAGCCCGTATTCCATATGAGCCACACAACACTGTCGTAGTGAATAATGTCTGAGAATGCAAACTATCGTTCTTTTACATTCCCCAAACAAATAACATGAATTTGTAATAGTGGAGTCTTTATGCAGATATAACCATACATCATTTATTGGAACATATTTTGGCCAATGAGTATGTATATCTGCTAAAGGATTTTCAAATGTTTGAATTTTATTATTAGTTTATTATTTTTTGTTTTATTCTGTCAAACACTAACATTTCAAAAGATAATGTCACTTTAAATGAGAGCAAGTTCTTATTTGTGTTCTCACCTTGTACCAAAATAATTTAAATAGTGCCTTTTGATTTTTACTGAATAAATCTTAATAATAAGAGTACTTAATGCATTAAACAGTATGAAAACACCATAGATGTAAACTACTGTACTGTTGTGTCTGGAAAGACCCCAAAACTAAAACTCCCAAGTAAATCATTTGCATTTTGAATCATGTTCACTGAAATTTCTCCCAGGTTCAACTAAAACAACATTTCTACACTAAGAGCTGGTATGATCATATACCACTAATTCTCACACAGTGGAACACTGTTTCCATGTACAAGAAATGTCAAGTCACACTGGGCTTAGTGGTTCATTATAGAATCTTATAGAACTTCAAAAGTTGCACGTAACCTTCATTATCAGAGCAGATGTATATTCCTCATCCCTGTGGTGCTGTAAAGGCCAAAGAGCCAAGACGTCTCTGCTCCGAGAGATGGAGTTGGTAAGTTATTGCAGTTGCCTTTTGTGCGTATATCATTTACATATCTTGTCTTATCTGATGCTATGTAATTGGGCTTGTGCCATTAACTTATCATGCGCTTAGAATTGTATGATTTTATTTGTCTGTTTTTGCCTTTTTAATTTCTGTATTTTAATACTGCGAGTTTTGGTATCTTTGTGAATCACTATCCACTATGTTGTGACCCTGCTGTGTCATTAAGTAAGAAAAATGTGTTGTTTTATTATTATTATTATTGTTACTTCTTTCTTTCCTCTGTATTCACACTGTTAATACATGTGCAAAGTTTGTCTACTTCAGGTATAAACGAATGAATGCCCTGCTTATTTACTTGGACTAGACTTGTGTATTTCTTTTCAACATTACATTTCTAGCACTGTAGATGTATACTCACATTCAGTTCACTTAATCATTTATGTAATGGTTAAATTATAAACAAGTAAAGAAGAAGCACGTGTGGTGACATTTTAGGCTTCCATGTTCCTCTGATTAACTGTGACGATGGGGTTGCGTTGACCTTCCTCTTTGCTGCACGTACTGCGTGGGAGTAGGACCTATTTTCCTACTACAGAAGAATATTTTGGTTTATTGTAATAGAAGTGACTCTGCCTGACCATGGCTTCCTGATCTATAATGTCAGTAATTAACTGATTTCACAATGTGGATGTGGACTAACTATATAGGTTAGAGGGGTGTGTAAATGTGCCCTCTGTTAGTCTTGTTAAGATCACAAAAAATGGGAGGGCATCCAATGTGAAATCAAGTGCCTGCTTTAAAACTAAAAAGCCAAAATTAAAAGCTTTTTTGAAGAGTATATGGTCAAATCAAGTGCACATGTCCACCTTTCCCTTTATAATGTGTGTAAAATTATTTTTGTACAATTTAAATATGAATACATGCTAAATATATGACAAAAATATATGAAAAATAATTATTAAAAACCACAACATCAAATATAATATAATATGGCAGATTTTAAAACTTAAACTTTTAAAAACCCAAACAAATACATAATGTATATTGTATAAATAACTGGTCCCACACAGAGCCCCACTTCCACCATAACTTGTATAGCATTTTATCACATGGAGCATTTTCAATCATTGTTCTTCACAGTTCTTCTCAAAAGTTATGAGTCTGCTCATCTTTAAAATACAATGAAAAACAAGGTCTAATACTTCCTATCTCTAACCCTAACCATTATTGCTCAATCATTGTGAGTGCAAAACTTTGTGTATTGCACAACAAAATGTGCATTTCTAGTAAAACAGGACAGTGATCCTTCCGGGAAGCATCGCCTGCAGGGACGTCAGGCCCAGGTATTTAAAATATTTTAAAATACAAGATCAACCTCTTATTGTCTTAACACAATGTGTGTTACATGGAGCTTGAATCAAGTGCACACTGATCACAAAATAAAGGTCCTTTAGTTTTTACAAATTAGCATCCCATTTGTGCCACAGTAAGAGGCTGATCTAGTATTTGAATGTTACTTATTTGTCCTGGAGAAGCACCTGATTTTACACTTAGAGGATCCATGGATGCTCTCTCCTTACTTGCCTAATTTGTATGTTGTGTATGTTTTCTTTAAATTTGCACATTAAAACAGCATTATACAGGTAAGTAAATACTGCAGTCTGTCTTTAGGTACTCCATAAATAAAGCTGCATTTGTTGTACTCAAACCACTTGACCACAGGGCGTGTATTTTGATTCCAGTTAAGTAAAGTGATCCTGGTGAAATCACAAAAAGCCATGCCAGTGTCTTTTGGGTGATCAGAAATGACATATGTGAAACTGTATCCTTATAAGGTGTCCAAAAAAGAGGAAGTGTTAGGCTGCTTGAAAACCCAGTGATGCTTGGAGCTCCAGTCCAGTGTCAGTCTGCATGATAAATATGAGAGCTCTACTGTGGGCCGCTGTGCTGCTGGGGACCATAGGAGCCGGGTTCACTGAACAAGGTATACTTTCAACTTTTTTTTACAATTTAGCCATTTTTAAACAAACTTTCAGGTATATTTTTGTTTGTTAAATTATTAGTTATTTTGTAAGCAACAAAAATAACAGACATTGTTGCTCTGTGTGGGGGAAAGAAACACTAGATAAAAGTAGCTCAAGGTGTAGCCTAAGACTGTGGCAAAATACTGACTTTGTTCTGCATTGTTAAAATAATGTTGTAATTAGTGGTTTTAATTTTTATTTTTTTGTATATGCAGCACTATTACCCCCTTATAATGTGCCAGACCATTTAATTTAATATGTTTATTGTAGTTTTGAAATCATCTCAAAACATTATTTCAACTATACTGATGATTTGGGCTATAATCTTACTTTAATTTTTTAGTGAGTCTTCTGCCTCCTGCCCATTTGAGGTTTGACTTTGAGCTTTCATAGAGTCTTTGAGACGTCTCATTTGTTCTTTTTGTACTTCATAGTTCCTCTTTTCGGTTTTCTCTGCACAGCCCAGGCAATTTGAGTTGTGTAATCAGTTCCTGTGTAACTTTTCATGACAATAGGCACTGGGATATATTTACTTTATGACTAACGGAAGACTGTCAACTTGAATTGGGGCCTTCTCACATTTTTCTATGCCATACATGTTAAGTACCTTTTGTATATAAACATTGAGTATTTATGCTGGTCAAATTTTTGGTGGTCAGTTTTTTGGTCAAGTTTTTTTTGTAGTACTATGGGCAAGTACATTTCCCATGAATCAGCAATACAATAGAGACATATCTAAGACTGCAGTTTTTCTATTATTAATCGCAAGTCAAAACATAGTGATATCATCTGACTCACCCAAAATTCCCCATCAGTGCTTGTCTAACTTAGCTGTAGTATTGACCTGGTCAGCAGTTTTATAATGTTTACTTTGGATGGTGTTAATAATCCCGTATTTACTGTGACCCTTTAAAAATGCTGTAATCACTAAACAGTATCTTGACTAATTTTCTAAGCAGTGCAATAGTTATAGACGAGGAATAACAATCTTGGCCCGTAATAAACAGTAATATAGTTGTTCATTTGTATCAGACATTAGAAAAGAAAGATGGCGTTTTGGCTTGGCTTGACCATCGAAACATGTTCGGGTAATTATTCTTCATAATCTCCTGCCTGTATTGTCTGATATAGATGAGCAAGAAATCAGTAGTGCAGTAGTTATGCTTTTTGAGGCATGAAAGGTCTAATTTGAGCTCCCTTTGAAAGCTGATGTGGTTTGTCATGTGACTTGTGTAACCACAGCCCCGTTACCTCACTTGTGGTTAACACTTTTAACACCCACATCTCAGTGATTTTTCTTTCAATGTCTCATACCTTCATGTGTGTATGCCTCGCTACATTGAGGGTCATTTATCTGCACCAATATTTTCGAAAATGAAAGACAAAGCATTATGACTCAGTACTGAATCAGATGTGGGCAATACCCTTTTCACAATGAAAACCAACACAAACAAAAAGTATTCTGTCATTGAAATAGTTTAGAAAACAGATTTTTTTTATCCCTGAGATGCAATTCAGCATAAAAAGGAACACACACAGACACTCAAACCCAAACCTGTATGTGTCTGTCTATGCTAAAATCATGCCAGGGCTCGCTTTTTTGACCCAGAAAACATGCTATACTATACAGACAGTTTTATTTAACTCAATCTATTACCTGGCCAACCAGAACCACACACTTACATTTACAAAGATGTGTGGGCCTGGAGCTTTTACCTGTCTCCTTGATTTCAGAGGGTGTGATTGACAGGTGATCAGAGAGAGGCATGGCAGGGGACTGAGAAACCATATGGATTTTTGCAGAATCAACAAGCAAAGCCCTAAACTCTTACTTATCTCCAGAAAAAGAAGTTGTATATTTTGTTTTGAATGATACAAGATTGGCGGCACGGTGGCTGAGTGGCAACACTCAGGCCTCACAGCAAGAAGGTTGCGGGTTCGATCCCCGGGTCACCCGGGCCTTTCTGTGTGGAGTTTGCATGTTCCTCCCCGTGTCTGGATGGGTTTCCTCCGGGTGCTCCGGTTTCCCCCATCAACCCAAAACATGCCCGCACCCCTATGAACTAACATCAAGGACCATGTTGTTCACCCTCCTGTGGGCTCACCACCTGCAGAGGGGTTCATAGGGGGTCAGGTGCTATGAGTATTGGGCAGCACGCTGCCCCCGCGACCCAGCCGGATTAAGCGGGAGAAGATGGATGGATGGATGGATGGATGGATGATACAAGATTGCCTTGTGAGGAAAAGTGAGTGAGTTGGCTGAATATTAGGCATTTATATTTAAATTAAATACATAATTCACAAGTTTATTCTGTCTTCATATACATGCATTGTTTCCTCATACTTTTTTCTACAGCTATATTTTTTGTTGAGTGAGGCCAAGATTGAAAAATGGCTTTTTGGTCCAGCTTTTGGTAGGCCTGGAGAAGGCCAGTCCATGATCCTTCCCCTTCTTTGTAAGTGTTATTACACAGTCTTGTTTTTTGTGTTTTTGAAGGTAGTGGGTAATCTGTATTCATAAGAATAAAATATACACTTAATATGTTGATTTAACAGTTAGAGTTCCATTGTTGCACAATAATCAATGAGCAAAGATTTTGGGAGAGTCTGAATATCAATCTGAATGTATTTAGTTGAGATCAATGTTGAGGTTCATGTTTGCTCATCCACTTGATGGTGCTCTAAACAACATAAACAAACCTTAAACACACTGCTCATGTTTAATGGCTCATAGTTTATTTTTGTGTGTAATTACCGTATTTTCTGGACTATAGAGCGCACCTGCATATAAGCCCCATCCACTCTATTAAAAAAAAAAGATATGCAAGCCGCACCGGGATATAAGCCGCTGATATCCATGTTGAAAAATGAGATATTTACTGCATATATATATATATATATATATAATATATATATATATATATATATATATATATACACAGAACGATTTTGTACTATAAATGTTAATTTATGTACCTGAACAGATTCTTTCCGAACAGTGCCTTTCAACACGGCAGCAACTAAGCTGATTAAAACGAGGTCAAAACAGAAAAGAACCAGTAATTGATTACCTTCATTTCTCCTGTGCAGTGAAACCACAAGAGTTTTCTTGTATCTTTGTTTCAACGAATTTGTGAAAGAGTTTATAAATAAAAGTGTTGCACAACAAACAAGAAAACACACGTAGCTACATATATTCAATTGCTTTGATAGCATACAAAACTTCTTAAGGAATTTAGCGTTGGCCAAATAAAGTGCTCAAACGAGGTTAGAAATCAGTAAAGGCGCTCCCATACATGAATATTTAGTTAAATTGCCCAGCGCAAGCGTAACCGGCCCGGGCACGACACCTCCGACCGCGCACGACTCCAGCATTCGAGCTCCGCGTGTGGCCGATATCACTCATACGAACAAACTCAGCTTCAAAACACACCCACGCCCACCTTAAGCGAGGAGCGCACACCGCAGCAGGACCCACACCTGTTCCACCACTCGGTAGACACCCCCGCGCCGCTGGACTTCCTCCTCCAACAAAGCGAGAGATTTGTCCTGGTCGTGTCTCGGACTCGAGCGCACTCGGGGTCTGAATACTGAGTGCGGTCATATTTCATTACGGCCGCTACTGTCTGCAATAAACTCCCGGTGTGCGGGACCTGTGCACTGGAGCCCTCAGACACCGCAGCACCGCCAGTGCGCGGCTTGTCCACAGTGCCACCCTCGTGTACCAGCTTGCATCACAGCGCAGGTTAAACATCCCACCTGTCCATCCGCCTCGTCAAATACGCCAATACTAATTTTATGTCCGTGTCCGCACAGAGCAGACCTTACGGCACAGAGCAGGCGGTATGTGGGCTGAAGTTTTCCAAATAAATCTGTTTGTCACAATGTGCGTTTTGTTTGGTAAATGTGCAGAGGCTAAAAACCACTGTAAAACCAGTAAGAGAATGTAACTCCAGTTATGAATTTGAAAATACAGGTTTAAAAATCCTACCCACTTTTTACACTTTGAAGCAGTTTTGTGTAAAGTGCCAGTGGAAGTTCTCTTAAAGAAGAGGTTCTTAAACAGTGGGTGAGGGTCCAAAAAGGGCCACAGAGTGTTTCAGTGCAGTACAGTTTGTTTGGCTTATTTTAAGTCTAAATATTAATCACATAAAATGAAGATATATTTAGGAAAACATTGCGATCATGCAGGAAAAGTACAGTCATAATTCTTTTGTTTTTTTGTATTAAATTTATTCAGGGTTGGGATTGGTGTGCGCAAGTTCTGCACTGTAATAATCGTTCAAACGAAAACCTACTTGTGCCCCCATTTTTTTTTTTTCTGTGCTCCTAAAATTTTTAACTTAGGGGCATGTGTGCTCCTGAAAAAAAAAGTTAGTGTAGAGCCCTGCTATAATCCGGCTTTGTTACAATAAACACATATAAGCAGTGTAAAAGTTGATTACCTGGGTTTCCACGGGCTAACACGACACTCCGGCAAGGCCCGACCTGTTCACATGTACGGAGGCGCTATGGAGGATCTGAAACGAGCAGTTAGCGACTTTGTTTAATAAAACTTGTTAGCGACACTTTACACAGTTGCAATTTTCTGTGGTAGTTACTTAGATATCAGCAAAAGTGTAACCTTAATATGCGGGAGGAAATGCGCAGATTTACAAAGTTTAGTTACTTTGTAACACCGGCGGCATGTGGCTGAGTGGCAACAGCAAGAAGGTTGCGGGTTTGATTCCCGGGTCGCCCGAGCCTTTCTGTGTGGAGTTTGCATGTTCCTCCCCGTGTCTGGATGGGTTTCCTCTGGGTACTCTGGTTTCCCCCATCAACCTAAAACATGCAGCACCTGAACTAACATCAAGGACCATAATGTCCACCCTCCTGTGGGCTCACCACCCGCAGAGGGGTTCATAGGGAGGGTCAGGTGCTATGAGTATTGGGCAGCCCAGCTGCCCCCACGACCCAGCCGGATTAAGTGGGAGAAGATGGATGGATGGATAGTTACTTTGTTAGAAGTATTCTTAAATGCGGGTTACACTGTACTTAAATGTGATAGGGCCATACATAGTACCTGTACACTGTTACCTACTGTCACTTTGCCTCTGCCCAGGGTCTACACATGAAAATGAGCTTGTAGCTAAATCTGATGTATGCAATACATTTATTGTGCAAAGTCCCTTTCAGATAAAAATAAATAAATAAACAGTTGATCTGAGGGCTTCATTTTGCCCCCCAAGCCATAGTTTGTGCATCCCTAAGTTATTGGTTGTTTTTTGTTAAACAAGTAAAATTCAAGTAATTTGTTTGGCTCCCTCTAGTGTAGTTCAGCTACCATTACATTTGTGTACTAAAATTCATTGTCCTTTTTCACAGTGCTTTCTCCAACTAATGTGACGCTGCATTGCCATAACATGCAGAACACTCTACAGTGGACATATGACCAGCTGTCTGATGATATAGCATTTCACGTGACTGTCAGATCAACTCAAAGGTCAGTTGAAATTCATAGTCAGGATTTCCTTTTTATAAACGTCAACATATAACATATATATTTGTTTCTTTTCATTTAGTGACCTTGTGTTACTGAGCACATCCAATACATCCATTGACCTGTCCAAGTTTTCAGACCCGGACAATGAGTACCAAGTGCAGGTGTCTGCTGTGAAGGGCAGTGAAGAATCTGAGCAAGTACCTAAGGATGGGATTGAGTACAGCTATTTCAAAGACGCCATATCAGCAATGATATGTAAGCTAGAAAAATTATAATTCTTTAACCCTGTAAAGCCCACACCATTAAATAATTGGCAGAAAATTCCAATTCTTTGAACTTGGAGCCTTTATTGGTCTCTCTAAACAAACAAACAAAAAAATTCAAATATCATTTTCCATATATTATTATTTATGGCAATCTTGTATTGTCACTGGAGCACCCTCTAATCAGTGAATCACACCCACTGTTGGATTATTTGTGCACTGCATGTATCTGATTGTACACATCAGGTTTTTCAGGGAAAAAAATGTCACACTGCTCATGTGGAGGGCATGTATCAAATATGATACGTTTGGCGTTATAGGGTTAATTCTTGAATTTATTGAAACATTAGTAAAGTGTATGCATGTTAATTGCACAAGAATGTCTTCTATAAACAAACTGTAAAATGTCCTGCTGTGTGACAAAGGCTTGTATCAAAGAATGTTGTAGTTATTGACAGTAGGTATATAAAATAAGTGTATATATATATATATATATATACATTTTTAAAACTAAAACTAAATAAGTATTATAATGCTGTAACCCAAAGTGATTTTTTATATTATTTTATTTTTTTGTGTGGATGTCCTGGAGGGGGCCTCCTACTTGTCTCCATGGAATAGATGTTGTTCCTTATGGCTATAATATTCTAGCCAGGCTGGCGCCACTTAGTGCCTCCGCTTAATTTCATTTCTCTCCAGCAACTAAACCGACTGATGAATCAGGCTAATAATATTCCACAGTATAGAATAAAACCTAAACTCTAAACTTTCTATTTCTTATATTTCATGAAATCATGCAGTTATGCAAAGTTTTGGAGTATCTCAGTGCTGTATTTCAGTAGATGGAACAGTCATTGAAATGTTGCTTCTTATAGTAGTGTCCTTGCTAAAGAGACAGTACTATGTATGCATGCGTGTTTGTTTGTGCTAAGTGGTAATGGTGGTTTTATGAGTGAGGAGTGAAATAAAAAAAAACTGGTGATGTGAGTAAAAAGAAAAGCCTAAGACAATGTCACACTAGTACTTGCTTCCTGACATCTGTATTTCCTGGTTATTTCATTGACTTAGTAAACAGACTTGCTTCTGCTCGACAGGTAATCTGGACCTTCCCTTAGTCAAGGTAACCAGAGAGGACAAACTCCTCCACTTCAGCTTCACACACCCAGGACTTCTATATCCCACTAGTCATAAATCCAAGAAGAAAAGCCTAGACGCGCAGATGCACCTGCACGACTTTGACTATGACGTACACATCATTAATCAGGTCAGTAATGAATGTTTGTATTAAAATTTTTATTTTTTTCTATTTATTTTTTGTTTTTATTTTTTTCTAATTAGACTTTTTATGCCTCTTGTAGAGGGGGTCACATGAATACACTTGCTCAGAGAGAGTGTGTCAGGACAAGCTCCCAGTGCATGACAGTGAGGAAATCTATTGTTTGAACATCAGTGGAGAGATGAATCAAATGTCTGTACAAGCTACAAGGAAGTACTGTTCAGAGCCTCTGAAAGCTTCAGAAATCAGTTGAGACTTTATTTATTATTTTGTATTGTCCTATATGTATTTTTTTTAGAGCTGTGATCTAATTATTTTGCTGTTCCGTACTACTTTTAGGTGCCCTTGCCTACATTTTACCAATTGTCCTGGTGGTGATTGGTGGTCTCATTGTTTCAATGGTAATTGTCAAGAAAACAAAATCAATGTCTTTGCCTCCATACTCTCTGGTAAGTTCATAGTTCAAATATAAATGCTCTTACATTTGTTTTTTTTGTTTTTATACAAGTTTGTGTAAATTGTCTCTAGATCACATGCATGGATGAATGTTTTGTTTACTTTTAGCTGTGGGGCTACTAATTGGCCCTCGCCTAACGAAGTGGCGAGGGCTATTGTTCTTGCTCGGTTTCTTTATTATTGGCCCTCGCCAGTTAACGAAGTTAATGGCGAGGGGTATTGTTCTTGCTCGGTTTCTTTTTATTGGCCCTCGCCTAACGAAGTGGCGAGGGCTATTGTTCTTCACCGGTTTCTTACGCTATATTTGGCCCTCGCCTAACGAAGTGGCGAGGGCTATTGTTCTTCGTTGGTTTCTTTTTATTATTATTATTATTATTATTGGCCCTCGCCTAACGAAGTGGCGAGGGCTATTGTTCTTCGTTGGTTTCTTTTTATTATTATTATTATTATTATTCTTCCGCCAAAATGATCGCATTTTTGACCCCCTGAACATCGACGAAAAGTCTCACATGGGGGTATCAGATCGACCGGCCCGGCGAAAAATTTGATAAAACGGGCATCGCAACAATGCCCAAAGTGCCCCTACTCGACAGCGCCCCTGAAAAAGTCAAAAATTGAAAGCCTATGGGGAGCTGAAAAGCATATTTTGGCGTAGGCCGACAAAATTCAGGACAGTGATAGAAAACAAGGAGACAAGCAGAAAATGTCATTGTCACACTGCCCTATGACCAACAGGAAGTCGGCCATATTGGATCAAAAATTCACCGCCCTTTTGACTGCGTGTACGCCAAAGTCTTCAAGTGTCTTGGTTTTGGTCCAAACGAGCTCAGATTTGACACGTCACATCTACAGATGTGGGTCCACAAATGCATCATTTTTCCCTGCGCACTTTTTCACGGTTTGTCCGTAGCACGCCGGCGAATAACGCCTTCGTTTCCTGTTTCTTTGATGCCCTCTCACGGCCACAGGCTTTGGCCTACAGAGCTCAAACTCACATCACTATTGTGTGATCCCGGCCTGAATGTGATGAAATATGAAATATAATAAAAGTGAACTCTGTAGCGCCACCTAGTGTATACGTGAAACGTCAACATTATCGGATTTGGACCAAATTTGGGGATTAAATTCCATGCATGATTTCAAGCAAAATCTTATATTGTGGAAACGGTGCAATTTTCATTGTTCGCCACCAGGGGCGCAAAGACTCCCTAAAAAAATAGTAAAAAAATGCCTACACACACAGGCTTTGTCTGATCGTGCTGAAATTTGAATCACTAATGCCTGATTAGGGCTTGATTATAATAAACTATAAAGCATATGAAAAGTTACTCTATAGCGCCACCTAGCCTATACAAGAAACGTCAACATTATCGGATTTGTACCAAATTTGGGTATTCAATTCTCTGTATCAAAGCAAGCAAAAAAATATATTACGGATATGGGGTGTTTCCCACGGTTGGCCAGCAGGGGCTCAAAGACTCCCCCAATAAATAGTTCCAAAATTACTACACGCACAGACTTTCTCTGATTCTGCTGAAATTTGAATCACTAAAGCTTGAACATGGACTGAATATAATACACTACAAAGTATATGAAAAGTGAACTCTATAGCGCCCCCTATCCAGACATGAAACATCAACATTATCGGATTTGTACCAAATATGGGTATTAAATTCTATGCGTGTCTACGACCAAAAAAATACATTATGGATATGGGGTATTTTCCATGGTTGGCCACAAAGGGGCAAATACTCCCCCCCCAAAATATGTTTAAAGGTGCACTATGAAACTTTTCTGTTGGAGGGTCTGTTTTTATGCAGTCTTAGTCTGACAGTGCTCTTGATTATAAAAGTCATGTGACCTGTGGCCTAGTTTCTATAATTTGGCTCTAGATCGTTCCCATTTTCAAATATTAAAGGTGCCCTATGTAATTTTTCTGGTGGACGAGCTGTCGGGAGGAGAGAGTCGTGTCAGGGCGGTCACGAGACCTCAGCGGTTGCCTGGCATGGGCGTGCGTGCCGGGGCGAGGGCCATCATTGCCGCGAGCGGCTTTAATTATTATTATTATTCTTCCGCCAAAATGATCGCATTTTTGACCCCCTGAACATCGACGAAAAGTCTCACATGGGGGTATCAGATCGACCGGCCCGGCGAAAAATTTGATAAAACGGGCATCGCGACAATGCCCAAAGTGCCCCTACTCGACAGCGCCCCCTGGAAAAGTCAAAAATTGAAAGTCTATGGGGAGCTGAAAAGCATATTTTGGCGTAGGCCGACAAAATTCAGGACAGTGATAGAAAACAAGGAGACAAGCAGAAAATGTCATTGTCACACCGCCCTGTGACCAACAGGAAGTCGGCCATATTGGATCAAAAATTCACCGCCGTTTTGACTGCGTGTACGCCAAAGTCTTCAAGTGTCTTGGTTTTGGTCCAAACGAGCTCAGATTTGACACGTCACATCTACAGATGTGGGTCCACAAACGCATCATTTTTCTCAGCGCAGTTTTTCACGGTTTGTCCGTAACATGCCGGCGAATAACACCTTCGTTTCCTGTTTCTTTGATGCCCTCTCACGGCCACAGGCTTTGGCCTACAGAGCTCAAACTCACATCACTATTGTGTGATCACGGCCTGAATGTGATGAAATATGAAATATAATAAAAGTGAACTCTGTAGCGCCACCTAGTGTATACGTGAAACGTCAACATTATCGGATTTGTACCAAATTTGGGGATTAAATTCTATGCATGATTTCAAGCAAAATCTTATATTATGGAAATGGTGCAATTTTCATTGTTCGCCACCAGGGGCGCAAAGACTCAATAAAAAAATAGTAAAAAAATGCCTGCACACACAGGCTTTGTCTGATCGTGCTGAAATTTGAATCACTAATACCTGATTAGGGCTTGATTATAATAAACTATAAAGCATATGAAAAGTTACTCTATAGCGCCACCTAGCCTATACAAGAAACGTCAACATTATCGGATTTGTACCAAATTTGGGGATTAAATTCTATGCATGATTTCAAGCAAAATCTTATATTATGGACATGGTGCAATTTTCATTTTTTGCCACCATGGGCGCAAATTCTACCTTAAAAAATTTTTTAAAAATGCCTACACACACAGGCTTTGTCTGATCGTGCTGAAATTTGAATTACTAATACCTGATTAGAGCTTGATTATAATAAACTATAAAGCATATGAAAAGTTACTCTATAGCGCCACCTAGCCTATACAAGAAACATCAACATTATCGGATTTGTACCACATTTGGGTATTCAATTCTCTGTATCAAAGCAAGCAAATAAATATATTATGGATATGGGGTGTTTCCCACGGTTGGCCAGCAGGGGCGCAAAGACTCCCCCAATAAATAGTTCAAAAATTACTACACGCACAGACTTTGTCTGATTGTGCTGAAATCTGAATCACTAAAGCTTGAACATGGACTGAATATAATACACTGTAAAGTATATGAAAAGTGAACTCTATAGCGCCCCTTATCCAGACATGAAACATCAACATTATCGGATTTGTACCAAATATGGGTATTAAATTCTACGCGTGTCTACGACCAAAAAAATACATTACGGATATGGGGTATTGTCCATGGTTGGCCACAAAGGGGCAAATACTCCCCCCCAAAATATGTTTAAAGGCGCACTATGTAACTTTTCTGTTGGAGGGTCTGTTTTTATGCACAGTCTTAGTCTGACAGTGCTCTTGATTATAAAAGTCATGTGACCTGTGTCCTAGTTTCTATAATTTGGCTCTAGATCGTTCCCATTTTCAAATATTAAAGGTGCCCTATATTTTTCTGGGGGACGAGCTGTCGGGAGGAGAGAGTCGTGCCAGGGCGGTCACAAGACCTCAGCGGTTGCCTGGCATGGGCGTGCGCACCGGGGCGAGGGCCATCATTGCCGCGAGCGGCTTTAATTATTATTATTATTGGCCCTCGCCTAACGAAGTGGCGAGGGCTATTGTTCTTCGTTGGTTTCTTTATTGGCCCTCGCCTAACGAAGTGGCGAGGGCTATTGTTCTTCGTTGGTTTCTTTTTATTATTATTATTATTATTATTATTTTCTTCCGCCAAAATGATCGCATTTTTGACCCCCTGAACATCGACGAAAAGTCTCACATGGGGGTATCAGATCGACCGGCCCGGCGAAAAATTTGATAAAACGGGCATCGCGACAATGCCCAAAGTGACCCTACTCGACAGCGCCCCCTGAAAAAGTCAAAAATTGAAAGTCTATGGGGAGCTGAAAAGCATATTTTGGCGTAGGCTGACAAAATTCAGGACAGTGATAGAAAACAAGGAGACAAGCAGAAAATGTCATTGTCACACCGCCCTATGACCAACAGGAAGTCGGCCATATTGGATCAAAAATTCACCGCCGTTTTGACTGCGTGTACGCCAAAGTCTTCAAGTGTCTTGGTTTTGGTCCAAACGAGCTCAGATTTGACATGTCACATCTACAGATGTGGCTCCACAAACGCCATCATTTTTCTCAGCGCAGTTTGTCACGGTTTGTCCGTAGCACGCCGGCGAATAACACCTTCGTTTCCTGTTTCTTTCATGCCCTCTCACGGCCACAGGCTTTGGCCTACAGAGCTCAAACTCACATCACTATTGTGTGATCCCGGCCTGAATGTGATGAAATATGAAATATAATAAAAGTGAACTCTGTAGCGCCACCTAGTGTATACGTGAAACGTCAACATTATCGGATATGGACCAAATTTGGGGATTAAATTCTATGCATGATTTCAAGCAAAATCTTATATTATGGACATGGTGCAATTTTCATCGTTCGCCAGCAGGGGCGCAAAGACTCCCTAAAAAAATAGTAAAAAAATGCCTACACACACAGGCTTTGCCTGATCGTTTTGAAATTTGAATCACTAATGCCTGATTAGAGCTTGATTATAATAAACTATAAAGCATATGAAAAGTTACTCTATAGCGCCACCTAGCCTATACAAGAAACGTCAACATTATCAGATTTGTACCAAATTTGGGTATTCAATTCTCTGTATTAAAGCAAGCAAATAAATATATTATGGATATGGGGTGTTTCCCACGGTTGGCCAGGAGGGGCGCAAAGACTCCCCCAATAAATAGTTCAAAAATTACTACACGCACAGACTTTGTCTGATTGTGCTGAAATTTGAATCACTAAAGCTTGAACATGGACTGAATATAATACACTATAAAGTATATGAAAAGTGAACTCTATAGCGCCCCCTATCCAGACATGAAACATCAGCATTATGGGATTTGTACCAAATATGGGTATTAAATTCTATGCGTGTCTACGACCAAAAAAATACATTATGGATATGGGGTATTTTCCATGGTTGGCCACAGAGGGCGCAAATACTCCCCCCCAAAAATATGTTTAAAGGCGCGCTATGTAACTTTTCTGTTGGAGGGTCTGTTTTTATGCACAGTCTTAGTCTGACAGTGCTCTTGATTATAAAAGTCATGTGACCTGTGGCCTAGTTTCTATAATTTGGCTCTAGATCGTTCCCATTTTCAAATATTAAAGGTGCCCTATGTAATTTTTCTGGGGGACGAGCTGTCGGGAGGAGAGAGTCGTGCCAGGGCGGTCACAAGACCTCAGCGGTTGCCTGGCATGGGCGTGCGCGCCGGGGCGAGGGCCATCATTGCCGCGAGCGGCTTTAATTATTATTATTATTATTATTATTATTATTATTATTATTATTATTATTATTCCTCTTCCGCCAAAATGATCGCATTTTTGACCCCCTGAACGTCGACGAAAAGTCTCACATGGGGGTATAGAATCGACCGGCCCGGCAAAAAATTCGATAAAACGGAGATCGCAACAATGACCAAAGTGACCCCACTCAACGGCGCCCCCTAGAATTGGACCCCTATGGGAGAGGGGACAAGCAAAGTTTGTCGCAGGGAAACGAAATTCGGGACAGTGACAGAGAACCATGAGACAAGCCAAAAGATGAATTGGAGCACGTCTCTATGACCAACAGGAAGTCGGCCATATTGGATCAAAAATTCACCGCCGTTTTGACTGCGTGTACGCCAAAGTCTTCAAGTGTCTTGGTTTTGGTCCAAACGAGCTCAGATTTGACACGTCACATCTACAGATGTGGCTCCACAAACGCCATCATTTTTCTCAGCGCACTTTTTCACAGTTTGTCCGTAGCACGCCGGCGAATAACACCTTCGTTTCCTGTTTCTTTGATGCCCTCTCACGGCCACAGGCTTTGGCCTACAGAGCTCAAACTCACATCACTATTGTGTGATCCCGGCCTGAATGTGATGAAATATGAAATATAATAAAAGTGAACTCTGTAGCGCCACCTAGTGTATACGTGAAACGTCAACATTATCGAATGTGGACCAAATTTGGGGATTAAATTCTATGCATGATTTCAAGCAAAATCTTATATTATGGACATGGTGCAATTTTCATTGTTCGCCACCAGGGGCGCAAAGACTCCCTAAAAAAATTGTTTAAAAATGCCTACACACACAGGTTTTGTCTGATCGTGCTGAAATTTGAATCACTAATGCCTGATTAGGGCTTGATTATAATAAACTATAAAGCATATGAAAAGTTACTCTATAGCGCCACCTAGCCTATACAAGAAACGTCAACATTATCGGATTTGTACCAAATTTGGGTATTCAATTCTCTGTATCAAAGCAAGCAAAAAAATATATTATGGATATGGGGTGTTTCCCACGGTTGGCCAGGAGGGGCTCAAAGACTCTTCCAATAAATAGTTAAAAAATTACTACACGCACAGACTTTCTCTGATTGTGCTGAAATCTGAATCACTAAAGCTTGAACATGGACTGAATATAATACACTATAAAGTATATGAAAAGTGAACTCTATAGCGCCCCCTATCCAGACATGAAACATCAACATTATCGGATTTGTACCAAATATGGGTATTAAATTCTATGCGTGTCTACGACCAAAAAAATACATTATGGATATGGGGTATTTTCCATGGTTGGCCACAAAGGGCGCAAATACTCCCCCCCAAAATATGTTTAAAGGTGCACTATGAAACTTTTCTGGTGGAGGGTCTGTTTTTATGCACAGTCTTAGTCTGACAGTGCTCTTGATTATAAAAGTCATGTGACCTGTGGCCTAGTTTCTATAATTTGGCTCTAGATCGTTCCCATTTTCAAATATTAAAGGTGCCCTATGTAATTTTTCTGGGGGACGAGCTGTCGGGAGGAGAGAGTCGTGCCAGGGCGGTCACGAGACCTCAGCGGTTGCCTGGGAGGGGCGTGCGCACCGGGGCGAGGGCCATCATTGCCGCGAGCGGCTTTAATTGGCCCTCGCCTAACGAAGTGGCGAGGGCTATTGTTCTTCGTTGGTTTCTTTATTATTATTATTATTATTATTCCTCTTCCGCCAAAATGATCGCATTTTTGACCCCCTGAACGTCGACGAAAAGTCTCACATGGGGGTATAGAATCGACCGGCCCGGCGAAAAATTCGATAAAACGGAGATCGCAACAATGACCAAAGTGACCCCACTCAACGGCGCCCCCTAGAATTGGACCCCTATGGGAGAGGGGACAAGCAAAGTTTGTCGCAGGGAAACGAAATTCGGGACAGTGACAGAGAACCATGAGACAAGCCAAAAGATGAATTGGAGCACGTCTCTATGACCAACAGGAAGTCGGCCATATTGGATCAAAAACTCGCCGCTGTTTTGACTGCGTGTACGCCAAAGTCTTCAAGTGTCTTGGTTTTGGTCCAAACAAGCTCAGATTTGACACGTCACATCTACAGATGTGGTTCCACAAACGCATCATTTTTCTCAGCGCACTTTTTCACGGTTTGTCCGTAGCACGCCGGCAAATAACACCTTCGTTTCCTGTTTCTTTGATGACCTCTCACGGTCACAGGCTTTGGCCTACAGAGCTCAAACTCACATCACTATTGTGTGATCCCGGCCTGAATGTGATGAAATATGAAATATAATAAAAGTGAACTCTGTAGCGCCACCTAGTGTATACGTGAAACGTCAACATTATCGGATTTGTACCAAATTTGGGGATTAAATTCTATCCATGATTTCAAGCAAAATCTTATATTATGGAAATGGTGCAATTTTCATTTTTCGCCACCAGGGCGAAAAGACTCAATAAAAAAATAGTAAAAAAATGCCTGCACACACAGGCTTTGTCTGATCGTGCTGAAATTTGAATCACTAATACCTGATTAGGACTTGATTATAATAAACTATAAAGCATATGAAAAGTTACTCTATAGCGCCACCTAGCCTATACAAGAAACGTCAACATTATCGGATTTGTACCAAATTTGGGTATTCAATTCTCTGTATCAAAGCAAGCAAATAAATATATTATGGATATGGGGTGTTTCCCACGGTTGGCCAGCAGGGGCTCAAAGACTCCCCCAATAAATAGTTCAAAAATTACTACACGCACAGACTTTCTCTGATTGTGCTGAAATTTGAATCACTAAAGCTTGAACATGGACTGAATATAATAAACTATAAAGTATATGAAAAGTGAACTCTATAGCGCCCCCTACTCAGACATGAAACATCAGCATTATGGGATTTGTACCAAATATGGGTATTAAATTCTATGCGTGTCTACAACCAAAAAAATACATTATGGATATGGGGTATTTTCCATGGTTGGCCACAAAGGGGCAAATACTCCCCCCCAAAAATATCTTTAAAGGTGCACTATGTAACTTTTCTGTTGGAGGGTCTGTTTTTATGCACAGTCTTTCACATTCACATTCTGACAGTGCTCTTGATTATAAAAGTCATGTGACCTGTGGCCTAGTTTCTATAATTTGGCTCTAGATCGTTCCAATTTTCAAATATTAAAGGTGCCCTATGTAATTTTTCTGGTGGACGAGCTGTCGGGAGGAGAGAGTCGTGCCAGGGCGGTCACAAGACCTCAGCGGTTGCCTGGGAGGGGCGTGCGTCCCGGGGCGAGGGCCATCATTGCCGCGAGCGGCTTTAATTATTATTATTATTCCTCTTCCGCCAAAATGATCGCATTTTTGACCCCCTGAACGTCGACGAAAAGTCTCACATGGGGGTATAGAATCGACCGGCCCGGCGAAAAATTCAATAAAACGGAGATCGCAACAATGACCAAAGTGACCCCACTCAACGGCGCCCCCTAGAATTGGACCCCTATGGGAGAGGGGACAAGCAAAGTTTGTCGCAGGGAAACGAAATTCGGGACAGTGACAGAGAACCATGAGACAAGCCAAAAGATGAATTGGAGCACGTCTCTATGACCAACAGGAAGTCGGCCATATTGGATCAAAAATTCACCGCCGTTTTGACTGCGTGTACGCCAAAGTCTTCAAGTGTCTTGGTTTTGGTCCAAACGAGCTCAGATTTGACACGTCACATCTACAGATGTGGGTCCACAAACGCCATCATTTTTCTCAGCGCAGTTTTTCACGGTTTGTCCGTAGCACGCCGGCGAATAACACCTTCGTTTCCTGTTTCTTTGATGACCTCTCACGGCCACAGGCTTTGGCCTACAGAGCTCAAACTCACATCACTATTGTGTGATCCCGGCCTGAATGTGATGAAATATGAAATATAATAAAAGTGAACTCTGTAGCGCCACCTAGTGTATACGTGAAACATCAACATTATCGAATTTGGACCAAATTTGGGGATTAAATTCTATGCATGATTTCAACCAAAATCTTATATTATGGAAATGGTGCAATTTTCATTGTTCGCCACCAGGGCGCAAAGACTCAATAAAAAAATAGTAAAAAATTCCTACACACACAGGCTTTGTCTGATCGTGCTGAAATTTGAATCACTAATACCTGATTAGGGCTTGATTATAATAAACTATAAAGCATATGAAAAGTTACTCTATAGCGCCACCTAGCCTATACAAGAAATGTCAACATTATCGGATTTGGACCAAATTTGGGGATTAAATTCTATACATGATTTCAAGGAAAATCTTATATTACGGACATGGTGCAATTGTCATCGTTCGCCACCAGGGCGCAAAGACTCAATAAAAAAATTGTTAAAAAATGCCTACACACACAGGCTTTGTTTGATCGTGCTGAAATTTGAATCACTAATACCTGATTAGGGCTTGATTATAATAAACTATAAAGCATATGAAAAGTTACTCTATAGCGCCACCTAGCCTATACAAGAAACGTCAACATTATCGGATTTGGACCAAATTTGGGGATTAAATTCTACGTATGATTTCAAGGAAAATCTTACAATATGGACATGGTGCAATTTTCATCGTTTGCCAGCAGAGGCGCAAAGTCTACCTAAAAAAATAGTTAAAAAATGCCGACACACACAGGCTTTGTCTGATTGTGCTGAAATTTGAATCACTAAAGCCTGAACATGGCCTGAATATAATAAACAATAAAGTATATGAAAAGTGAACTCTATAGCGCCCCCTACTCAGACATGAAACATCAACATTATCGGATTTGTACCAAATATGGGTATTAAATTCTATGCGTGTCTACGACCAAAAAAATACATTATGGATATGGGGTATTTTCCATGGTTGGCCACAAAGGGGCAAATACTCCCCCCCAAAATATGTTTAAAGGTGCACTATGTAACTTTTCTGGTGGAGGGTCTGTTTTTATGCACAGTCTTAGTCTGACAGTGCTCTTGATTATAAAAGTCATGTGACCTGTGGCCTAGTTTCTATAATTTGGCTCTAGATCGTTCCCATTTTCAAATATTAAAGGTGCCCTATGTAATTTTTCTGGTGGACGAGCTGTCGGGAGGAGAGAGTCGTGCCAGGGCGGTCACAAGACCTCAGCGGTTGCCTGGGAGGGGCGTGCGCGCCGGGGCGAGGGCCATCATTGCCGCGAGCGGCTTTAATTATTATTATTATTCCTCTTCCGCCAAAATGATCGCATTTTTGACCCCCTGAACGTCAACGAAAAGTCTCACATGGGGGTATAGAATCGACCGGCCCGGCGAAAAATTCGATAATATGGAGATCGCAACAATGACCAAAGTGACCCCACTCAACGGCGCCCCCTAGAATTGGACCCCTATGGGAGAGGGGACAAGCAAAGTTTGTCGCAGGGAAATGAAATTCGGGACAGTGACAGAGAACCATGAGACAAGCCAAAAGATGAATTGGAGCACGTCTCTATGACCAACAGGAAGTCGGCCATATTGGATCAAAAATTCACCGCCGTTTTGACTGCGTGTACGCCAAAGTCTTCAAGTGTCTTGGCTTTGGTCCAAACGAGCTCAGATTTGACACGTCACATCTACAGATGTGGGTCCACAAAAATCTTATTTTTCTAAGCGCACTTTTTCACGGTTTGTCCGTAGCACGCCGGCGAATAACACCTTCGTTTCCTGTTTCTTTGATGACCTCTCACGGCCACAGGCTTTGGCCTACAGAGCTCAAACTCACATCACTATTGTGTGATCCCGGCCTGAATGTGATGAAATATGAAATATAATAAAAGTGAACTCTGTAGCGCCACCTAGTGTATACGTGAAACGTCAACATTATCGGATTTGGACCAAATTTGGGGATTAAATTCCATGCATGATTTCAAGCAAAATCTTATATTGTGGAAACGGTGCAATTTTCATTGTTCGCCACCAGGGGTGCAAAGACTCCCTAAAAAAATAGTAAAAAAATGCCTACACACACAGGCTTTGTCTGATCGTGCTGAAATTTGAATCACTAATACCTGATTAGGGCTTGATTATAATAAACTATAAAGCATATGAAAAGTTACTCTATAGCGCCACCTAGCCTATACAAGAAACGTCAACATTATCGGATTTGTACCAAATTTGGGTATTCAATTCTCTGTATCAAAGCAAGCAAAAAAATATATTATGGATATGGGGTGTTTCCCACGGTTGGCCAGCAGGGGCTCAAAGACTCCCCCAATAAATAGTTCAAAAATTACTACACGCACAGACTTTGTCTGATTGTGCTGAAATTTGAATCACTAAAGCTTGAACATGGACTGAATATAATACACTATAAAGTATATGAAAAGTGAACTCTATAGCGCCCCCTACTCAGACATGAAACATCAACATTATCGGATTTGTACCAAATATGGGTATTAAATTCTATGCGTGTCTACGACCAAAAAAATACATTATGGATATGGGGTATTTTCCATGGTTGGCCACAAAGGGCGCAAATACTCCCCCCCAAAATATGTTTAAAGGTGCACTATGTAACTTTTCTGTTGGAGGATCTGTTTTTATGCACAGTCTTAGTCTGACAGTGCTCTTGATTATAAAAGTCATGTGACCTGTGTCCTAGTTTCTATAATTTGGCTCTAGATCGTTCCCATTTTCAAATATTAAAGGTGCCCTATGTAATTTTTCTGGTGGACGAGCTGTCGGGAGGAGAGAGTTGTGCCAGGGCGGTCACGAGTCCTCGGCGGTTGCCTGGGAGGGGCGTGCGCGCCGGGGCGAGGGCCATCATTGCCGCGAGCGGCTTTAATTATTATTATTATTATTTTCTTCCGCCAAAATGATCGCATTTTTGACCCCCTGAACATCGACGAAAAGTCTCACATGGGGGTATCAGATCGATTGGCCTGGCAAAAAATTTGATAAAACGGGCATCGCGACAATGCCCAAAGTGCCCCCACTCGACAGCGCCCCCTGGAAAAGGCAAAAATTGAAAGTCTATGGGGAGCTGAAAAGCATATTTTGGCGTAGGCCGACAAAATTCAGGACAGTGATAGAAAACAAGGAGACAAGCAGAAAATGTCATTGTTACACCGCCCTATGACCAACAGGAAGTCGGCCATATTGGATCAAAAATTCACCGCCGTTTTGACTGCGTGTATGCCAAAGTCTTCAAGTGTCTTGGTTTTGGTCCAAACGAGCTCAGATTTGACACGTCACATCTACAGTTGTGGCTCCACAAACGCATCATTTTTCTCAGCGCACTTTTTCACGGTTTGTCCGTAGCACGCCGGCGAATAACACCTTCGTTTCCTGTTTCTTTGATGACCTCTCACGGCCACAGGCTTTGGCCTACAGAGCTCAAACTCACATCACTATTGTGTGATCCCGGCCTGAATGTGATGAAATATGAAATATAATAAAAGTGAACTCTGTAGCGCCACCTAGTGTATACGTGAAACGTCAACATTATCGGATTTGGACCAAATTTGGGGATTAAATTCCATGCATGATTTCAAGCAAAATCTTATATTGTGGAAACGGTGCAATTTTCATTGTTCGCCACCAGGGGTGCAAAGACTCCCTAAAAAAATAGTAAAAAAATGCCTACACACACAGGCTTTGTCTGATCGTGCTGAAATTTGAATCACTAATACCTGATTAGGGCTTGATTATAATAAACTATAAAGCATATGAAAAGTTACTCTATAGCGCCACCTAGCCTGTACAAGAAACGTCAACATTATCGGATTTGTACCAAATTTGGGTATTCAATTCTCTGTATCAAAGCAAGCAAAAAAATATATTATGGATATGGGGTGTTTCCCACGGTTGGCCAGCAGGGGCTCAAAGACTCCCCCAATAAATAGTTCAAAAATTACTACACGCACAGACTTTCTCTGATTGTGCTGAAATTTGAATCACTAAAGCTTGAACATGGACTGAATATAATACACTATAAAGTATATGAAAAGTGAACTCTATAGCGCCCCTACTCAGACATGAAACATCAACATTTTCGGATTTGTACCAAATATGGGTATTAAATTCTATGCGTGTCTACGACCAAAAAAATACATTATGGAAATGGGGTATTTTCCATGGTTGGCCACAAAGGGCGCAAATACTCCCCCACAAAATATGTTTAAAGGTGCACTATGTAACTTTTCTGTTGGAGGGTCTGTTTTTATGCACAGTCTTAGTCTGACAGTGCTCTTGATTATAAAAGTCATGTGACCTGTGTCCTAGTTTCTATAATTTGGCTCTAGATCGTTCCCATTTTCAAATATTAAAGGTGCCCTATGTAATTTTTCTGGTGGACGAGCTGTCGGGAGGAGAGAGTCGTACCAGGGCGGTCACGAGTCCTCGGCGGTTGCCTGGGAGGGGCGTGCGCGCCGGGGCGAGGGCCATCATTGCCGCGAGCGGCTTTAATTGGCCCTCGCCTAACGAAGTGGCGAGGGCTATTGTTCTTCGTTGGTTTCTTTTTATTATTATTATTATTATTATTATTCTTCCGCCAAAATGATCGCATTTTTGACCCCCTGAACATCGACGAAAAGTCTCACATGGGGGTATCAGATCGACCGGCCCGGCGAAAAATTTGATAAAACGGGCATCGCGACAATGCCCAAAGTGCCCCTACTCGACAGCGCCCCCTGGAAAAGTCAAAAATTGAAAGCCTATGGGGAGCTGAAAAGCATATTTTGGCGTAGCCCGACAAAATTCGGGACAGTGATAGAAAACAAGGAGACAAGCAGAAAATGTCATTGTTACACCGCCCTATGACCAACAGGAAGTCGGCCATATTGGATCAAAAATTCAACGCCGTTTTGACTGCGTGTACGCCAAAGTCTTCAAGTGTCTTGTTTTTGGTCCAAACGAGCTCAGATTTGACACGTCACATCTACAGATGTGGGTCCACAAACGCCATCATTTTTCTCAGCGCACTTTTTCACGGTTTGTCCGTAGCACGCCGGCGAATAACACCTTCGTTTCCTGTTTCTTTGATGCCCTCTCACGGTCACAGGCTTTGGCCTACAGAGCTCAAACTCACATCACTATTGTGTGATCCCAGCCTGAATGTGATGAAATATGAAATATAATAAAAGTGAACTCTGTAGCGCCACCTAGTGTATACGTGAAACGTCAACATTATCGGATTTGTACCAAATTTGGGGATTAAATTCTATGCATGATTTCAAGCAAAATCTTATATTATGGAAATGGTGCAATTTTCATTGTTCGCCACCAGGGGCGCAAAGACTCAATAAAAAAATAGTAAAAAAATGCCTACACACACAGGCTTTGTCTGATCGTGCTGAAATTTGAATCACTAATACCTGATTAGGGCTTGATTATAATAAACTATAAAGCATATGAAAAGTTACTCTATAGCGCCACCTAGCCTAGGCAAGAAACGTCAACATTATCGGATTTGTACCAAATTTGGGTATTAAATTCTCTGTATCAAAGCAAGCAAAAAAATATATTATGGATATGGGGTGTTTCCCACGGTTGGCCAGGAGGGGCGCAAAGACTCCCCCAATAAATAGTTCAAAAATTACTACACGCACAGACTTTGTCTGATTGTGCTGAAATTTGAATCACTAAAGCTTGAACATGGACTGAATATAATACACTATAAAGTATATGAAAAGTGAACTCTATAGCGCCCCCTACTCAGACATGAAACATCAACATTATCGGATTTGTACCAGATTTGGGGAATACATTCTATGCATGTCTCCGACCAAAAATATACATTATGGATATGGGGTATTTTCCATGGTTGGCCACAAAGGGGGCAAATACTCCCCCCCAAAATATGTTTAAAGGCGCACTATGTAACTTTTCTGTTGGAGGGTCTGTTTTTATGCAGTCTTAGTCTGACAGTGCTCTTGATTATAAAAGTCATGTGACCTGTGTCCTAGTTTCTATAATTTGGCTCTAGATCGTTCCCATTTTCAAATATTAAAGGTGCCCTATGTAATTTTTCTGGGGGACGAGCTGTCGGGAGGAGAGAGTCGTGCCAGGGCGGGCACAAGACCTCAGCGGTTGCCTGGGAGGGGCGTGCGCACCGGGGCGAGGGCCATCATTGCCGCGAGCGGCTTTAATTATTATTATTATTATTTTCTTCCGCCAAAATGATCGCATTTTTGACCCCCTGAACATCGCCGAAAAGTCTCACATGGGGGTATCAGATCGATTGGCCTGGCAAAAAATTTGATAAAACGGGCATCGCGACAATGCCCAAAGTGCCCCCACTCGACAGCGCCCCCTGGAAAAGGCAAAAATTGAAAGTCTATGGGGAGCTGAAAAGCATATTTTGGCGTAGGCCGACAAAATTCAGGACAGTGATAGAAAACAAGGAGACAAGCAGAAAATGTCATTGTTACACCGCCCTGTGACCAACAGGAAGTCGGCCATATTGAATCAAAAATTCACCGCCGTTTTGACTGCGTGTACGCCAAAGTCTTCAAGTGTCTTGGTTTTGGTCCAAACGAGCTCAGATTTGACACGTCACATCTACAGATGTGGCTCCACAAACGCCATCATTTTTCTCAGCGCACTTTTTCACGGTTTGTCCGTAGCACGCCGGCGAATAACGCCTTCGTTTCCTGTTTCTTTGATGCCCTCTCACGGCCACAGGCTTTGGCCTACAGAGCTCAAACTCACATCACTATTGTGTGATCCCGGCCTGAATGTGATGAAATATGAAATATAATAAAAGTGAACTCTGTAGCGCCACCTAGTGTATACGTGAAATGTCAACATAATCGGATTTGGACCAAATTTGGGGATTAAATTCTATGCATGATTTCAAGCAAAATCTTATATTATGGACATGGTGCAATTTTCATTGTTCGCCACCAGGGGCGCAAAGACTCAATAAAAAAATTGTTAAACAATGCCTACACACACAGGCTTTGTCTGATCGTGCTGAAATTTGAATCACTAATACCTGATTAGGGCTTGATTATAATAAACTATAAAGCATATGAAAAGTTACTCTATAGCGCCACCTAGCCTATACAAGAAACGTCAACATTATCGGATTTGGACCAAATTTGGGGATTAAATTCTACGTATGATTTCAAGGAAAATCTTACAATATGGACATGGTGCAATTTTCATCGTTTGCCAGCAGAGGCGCAAAGTCTACCTAAAAAAATAGTTAAAAAATGCCGACACACACAGGCTTTGTCTGATTGTGCTGAAATTTGAATCACTAAAGCCTGAACATGGTCTGAATATAATAAACTATAAAGTATATGAAAAGTGAACTCTATAGCGCCCCCTACTCAGACATGAAACATCAACATTATCGGATTTGTACCAAATATGGGTATTAAATTCTATGCGTGTCTACGACCAAAAAATACATTATCGATATGGGGTATTTTCCATGGTTGGCCACAAAGGGCAAATACTCCCCCCCAAAATATGTTTAAAGGTGCACTATGTAACTTTTCTGGTGGAGGGTCTGTTTTTATGCACAGTCTTAGTCTGACAGTGCTCTTGATTATAAAAGTCATGTGACCTGTGGCCTAGTTTCTATAATTTGGCTCTAGATCGTTCCCATTTTCAAATATTAAAGGTGCCCTATGTAATTTTTCTGGTGGACGAGCTGTCGGGAGGAGAGAGTCGTGCCAGGGCGGTCACAAGACCTCAGCGGTTGCCTGGGAGGGGCGTGCGCGCCGGGGCGAGGGCCATCATTGCCGCGAGCGGCTTTAATTATTATTATTATTCCTCTTCCGCCAAAATGATCGCATTTTTGACCCCCTGAACGTCGACGAAAAGTCTCACATGGGGGTATAGAATCGACCGGCCCGGCGAAAAATTCGATAATATGGAGATCGCAACAATGACCAAAGTGACCCCACTCAACGGCGCCCCCTAGAATTGGACCCCTATGGGAGAGGGGACAAGCAAAGTTTGTCGCAGGGAAATGAAATTCGGGACAGTGACAGAGAACCATGAGACAAGCCAAAAGATGAATTGGAGCACGTCTCTATGACCAACAGGAAGTCGGCCATATTGGATCAAAAATTCACCGCCGTTTTGACTGCGTGTACGCCAAAGTCTTCAAGTGTCTTGGTTTTGGTCCAAACAAGCTCAGATTTGACACGTCACATCTACAGTTGTGGGTCCACAAAAATCTTATTTTTCTAAGCGCACTTTTTCACGGTTTGTCCGTAGCACGCCGGCGAATAACACCTTCGTTTCCTGTTTCTTTGATGACCTCTCACGGCCACAGGCTTTGGCCTACAGAGCTCAAACTCACATCACTATTGTGTGATCCCGGCCTGAATGTGATGAAATATGAAATATAATAAAAGTGAACTCTGTAGCGCCACCTAGTGTATACGTGAAACGTCAACATTATCGGATTTGGACCAAATTTGGGGATTAAATTCCATGCATGATTTCAAGCAAAATCTTATATTGTGGAAACGGTGCAATTTTCATTGTTCGCCTCCAGGGGTGCAAAGACTCCCTAAAAAAATAGTAAAAAAATGCCTACACACACAGGCTTTGTCTGATCGTGCTGAAATTTGAATCACTAATACCTGATTAGGGCTTGATTATAATAAACTATAAAGCATATGAAAAGTTACTCTATAGCGCCACCTAGCCTATACAAGAAACGTCAACATTATCGGATTTGTACCAAATTTGGGTATTCAATTCTCTGTATCAAAGCAAGCAAAAAATATATTATGGATATGGGGTGTTTCCACGGTTGGCCAGCAGGGGCTCAAAGACTCCCCCAATAAATAGTTCAAAAATTACTACACGCACAGACTTTCTCTGATTGTGCTGAAATTTGAATCACTAAAGCTTGAACATGGACTGAATATAATACACTATAAAGTATATGAAAAGTGAACTCTATAGCGCCCCCTACTCAGACATGAAACATCAACATTATCGGATTTGTACCAAATATGGGTATTAAATTCTATGCGTGTCTACGACCAAAAAATACATTATGGATATGGGGTATTTTCCATGGTTGGCCACAAAGGGCGCAAATACTCCCCCCCAAAATATGTTTAAAGGTGCACTATGTAACTTTTCTGTTGGAGGGTCTGTTTTTATGCACAGTCTTAGTCTGACAGTGCTCTTGATTATAAAAGTCATGTGACCTGTGTCCTAGTTTCTATAATTTGGCTCTAGATCGTTCCCATTTTCAAATATTAAAGGTGCCCTATGTAATTTTTCTGGTGGACGAGCTGTCGGGAGGAGAGAGTCGTACCAGGGCGGTCACGAGTCCTCGGCGGTTGCCTGGGAGGGGCGTGCGCACCGGGGCGAGGGCCATCATTGCCGCGAGCGGCTTTAATTATTATTATTATTATTTTCTTCCGCCAAAATGATCGCATTTTTGACCCCCTGAACATCGCCGAAAAGTCTCACATGGGGGTATCAGATCGATTGGCCTGGCAAAAAATTTGATAAAACGGGCATCGCGACAATGCCCAAAGTGCCCCCACTCGACAGCGCCCCCTGGAAAAGGCAAAAATTGAAAGTCTATGGGGAGCTGAAAAGCATATTTTGGCGTAGGCCGACAAAATTCAGGACAGTGATAGAAAACAAGGAGACAAGCAGAAAATGTCATTGTTACACCGCCCTGTGACCAACAGGAAGTCGGCCATATTGAATCAAAAATTCACCGCCGTTTTGACTGCGTGTACGCCAAAGTCTTCAAGTGTCTTGGTTTTGGTCCAAACGAGCTCAGATTTGACACGTCACATCTACAGATGTGGCTCCACAAACGCCATCATTTTTCTCAGCGCACTTTTTCACGGTTTGTCCGTAGCACGCCGGCGAATAACGCCTTCGTTTCCTGTTTCTTTGATGCCCTCTCACGGCCACAGGCTTTGGCCTACAGAGCTCAAACTCACATCACTATTGTGTGATCCCGGCCTGAATGTGATGAAATATGAAATATAATAAAAGTGAACTCTGTAGCGCCACCTAGTGTATACGTGAAATGTCAACATAATCGGATTTGGACCAAATTTGGGGATTAAATTCTATGCATGATTTCAAGCAAAATCTTATATTATGGACATGGTGCAATTTTCATTGTTCGCCACCAAGGGCGCAAAGACTCAATAAAAAAATTGTTAAACAATGCCTACACACACAGGCTTTGTCTGATCGTGCTGAAATTTGAATCACTAATACCTGATTAGGGCTTGATTATAATAAACTATAAAGCATATGAAAAGTTACTCTATAGCGCCACCTAGCCTATGCAAGACACGTCAACATTATCGGATTTGTACCAAATTTGGGTATTCAATTCTCTGTATCAAACCAAGCAAAAAATATATTATGGATATGGGGTGTTTCCCACGGTTGGCCAGCAGGCATGCAAAGACTCCAATAAATAGTTCCAAAATTACTACACGCACAGACTTTCTCTGATTGTGCTGAAATTTGAATCATAAATGCCTGACCATGGCCTGAATATAATACACTATAAAGTCTATGAAAAGTTACACTATAGCGCCCCCTATAATAGAGATGACACGTCAACATTATCAGATTTGTATTTAATTTGGGGATTAAATTCTATGCCTGACTACAAGCAAAAGACAATAAAAATTACGGACATGGGGTATTTTCCACAGTTGACCAGCAGGGGTGCAAAGATGCCCCCAAAGACGATGACACACATTCATGTAGTCTGATTGTGCTGAAATTTCAAACACTAATGCCTGAGTAAGGACTAATTATAATACATGTTGAGAATGTTTGAGAGAAATGGTAATATTGTGTATCTGGAATGAATTTTAGATCTTTGAGTCCATCTCATGACAAATGGGAGCAAAAACAAAAGTGTTGCGTTTATATTTTTGTTGTGTGTGTGTATGTATATATATATATATATATATATATATATATATATATATATATATATATATATATGTATATATATATATGTATATGTATATATATATATGTATATATATATATGTATATATGTATATGTATATATGTATATGTATATATGTCATGAGCGGCTGGTTAGCTCAATGGGTTAGTCACTGGACTTTCCCATGGGGGACCCGGGATCGAATCCACCCCCAAGGGCATTAGGAGCGAAACCAGTGTGGGTCCTTGGGCAAGACCCTTTACGCTACTGCCCACCTCATACAATGATGAGAGGCGATAAAACTTACGAGATGCCGGCTCAGACGTCGCCCGGCCAAACAAGGTCTGCGTCAGGTGTTGAGGAACCAGGACACCTTGATGAGAAATGGGCTACTGGAACAAGACGGAAATGGGCGAGATGCGAGAACCAGGCTCTGTTGGAGCTACTACTCCAGTAACCCTAGTCAGAGGGGTTACATGAACAGGATGTGGGAGAAATGGTTACTACGATACCCACAGTCCAAGCTAACGGCCAAACAACTAGTAGCTCAGTGTTCCAACATCCACAAACGGCAACTGCTATCACAACTAGAGATTGACGAGGTACAACACAAATGCTACGGCAAGGGGGAGCCAGGACGCCAGGTCAGAGGGGAGTTAACACTAACTCCCCAACCAGAGATTGGGAAGGAAGCCCCAATAAGTATCACGCTGAGCGAGGCAGCGACTGACCTGAAAGACAAGATCATGGCCCGGATGAACACAAGGCAACCCCGACGCCAGCTACCATCTGAAAGTCTGCTAGAGGATGTGAATGCAGCACTCAGAGCGATCCCTACCACAACCATCACTGAAACCAATGAGCTGATCTACACTTCAGCAGCAGTGATCCTAGAGGTGTTGGGCTATAAGAGCAACCATGGGAGCCATGAGATACGATACCCACCATGGAAAAGACGGTTAGAGGCTAAAATCAAGGAAGTGCAGAGAGAAGTGAGCCAACTGTCAGAGGCCCAGAAAGGTGCAATGAAAAAAAAGCGAGTACCCAAGAGGTACAGCCAGATGCCCATACCTGAAGCACTCGAAACTGCCAAACAAAGGCTCCAAGCCTTGGCCAGCCGCCTAAAGAGGTACACGAGAGAGAATGAAGCCAGGCGAATAAACCGCCTGTTCGCAACACAACCTGCGAAAGTGTACGCTCAATGGCAGGGTAATAATAGCAGAAGGCTGGAGACTGAGAGGTACTGGAAAGACATATGGGAAAGAGAAGCATCACATAACACCGATGCACAGTGGCTGGTGGCTCTGAGAGCAGACCACAGCAACCTCCCTGAACAGAATCCAGTTACCATCTCAGTGGCAGACATCCAGGGAAGAGTCTCAGGCATGAAAAGTTGGACAGCACCAGGCCCTGACATGATCCACGCATACTGGCTAAAGAAGCTCACTGCTCTCCACGAGCGCCTAGCAGCACAAATGAACCAGCTGCTAAGGGATGGGACTCACCCTGAATGGCTAACCCAAGGGCGTACGATCCTGATCCTGAAGGATCCCTCAAAGGGTACAGTCCCATCCAACTATCGGCCAATAACCTGTCTCTCCACAACATGGAAACTCATGTCAGGCATCATCGCGGCTAAGATAAGCGGGCACATGGATCAATACATGAGTGCAGCACAGAAGGGCATCGGCAAAAACACCAGGGGAGCCAAACACCAACTCCTGGTTGACCAAACAGTCGCTCGTGACTGCAGAACCCGTCAGACCAACCTGTGCACTGCCTGGATTGATTACAAGAAAGCCTATGACTCAATGCCACACACATGGATCACTGAGTGCCTGGAGCAGTACAATATCAACCACTGTACAATATCAACCACTCTAAGGGCGTTCATTGCAAACTCGATGCGGTTGTGGAAAACGACCCTTGAAGCCAATGGCAAGCCACTTGCACAAGTGACCATCAAATGTGGCATATTCCAAGGAGATGCACTGTCCCCACTGCTGTTCTGCATAGGTCTGAACCCCCTCAGCCAAATAATCGACCGCACTGGCTATGGATACTGACTCAGAAACGGGGCCACCATCAGTCACCTCCTCTACATGGATGACATCAAGCTGTACGCTAAGAGCGAGCGAGACATCGACTCACTGATCCACACCACCAGGATCTACAGCACAGACATTGGAATGTCATTCGGGCTCGAGAAGTGTAGTAGGATGGTGACAAAGAGAGGGAAGGTAGTCCACACAGAGGGGGTCTCACTCCCAGAGGGAACAATAACAGACATTGAGGACAGCTACAAGTACCTTGGTATCCCACAGGCAAATGGCAACCTTGACGAGGCAACAAGGAAAGCGGCGACAGCCAAATACCTGCAAAGAGTACGGCAGGTCCTAAGAAGCCAGCTCAATGGCAAGAACAAGGCGCAGGCAATAAACAGCTACGCCCTGCCAGTGATCAGATACCCAGCAGGAATCATAAGTTGGCCAAAGGAGGAGATACAGACCACAGATGTTAAGACACGAAAGCTCCTGACCATGCATGGAGGGTTCCATCCCAAGTCCAGCACCCTGAGACTGTACACGAGCCGGAAGGAAGGAGGCCGAGGACTAGTGAGTGTGGGAACCACTGTCCAGGATGAAACATCCAAGCTCCACAAGTACATCAGTGACAAGGCCCAGACTGATGACGCTCAGAGAATGTCTCAGACAGTGGGGCGCAGAGGAAGAGGTGCTGGAGGGACCATCATGGCAGGACAAACCCCTACACGGGGCGTACCACCGGAACATAACTGAAGTGGCTGATATCAAGAAATCCTACCAATGGCTGGAGAGGGCTGGTCTGAAGGACAGCACAGAGGCACTCATCCTGGCTGCACAGGAGCCTTGAGCACCCGAGCAATAGAGGCCCAGATCTACCACACCAGACAAGACCCAAGGTGTAGGTTGTGCAAAGAAGTGCCTGAGACAGTCCAGCACATAACTGCAGGGTGTAAGATGCTGGTAGGGAAAGCGTACAAGGAGTGACATAACCAAGTAGCGGGCATAGTGTACAGAAACATCTGTGCAGAGTACGGGCTGGAAACCCCAGGATCAAGGTGGGAAACGCCTCCAAAGGTTGTGGAGAATGAGCGGGCCAAGATCCTGTGGGACTTCCAAATACAGACTGACAGAATGGTGATGGCGAACCAACCAGACATCGTGGTTCTGGATAAGCGGGAGAACCGAGCCGTGGTGGTGGACATTGCAATACCGAGCGATGGCAATGTCAGGAAAAAGGAACACGAGAAACTAGAGAAATACCAGGGGCTCAAAGAAGAGCTGGAGAGAGCCTGGAAAGTGAAAGCATTGGTGGTGCCTGTGGTGATCGGAGCACTCGGGGCCGTGACCCCAAACTAGAGGAGTGGTTGCAGCAGATCCCAGGAAGGACAACAGACATCTGAGTCCAGAAAAGTGCAGTACTGGGAACAGCAAAGATACTGCGCAGAACTCTCAAGCTCCCAGGCCTCTGGTAGAGGACCCGAGCTGATGAGGGTGAGAGAGACCAACCACCGTGGAAGGTGAGAAATGCGTTTTTTATATATATATATATATAAATTTATTTCTAAGGCTATACAAATCTTACTGAATGATCTATCAATGCATTTCCAGCAGATATTGATCACATGACCAGAGCTGTTTACTGTCTGTTTGCACCAAGGCAAGTGGATGGCAACAAGAACGCTCTAGGACAGGGGTGCCCAATACGTCGATCGCGATCGACCAGTTGATCGCCAAGGTAGTGTCGGTAGATCGCCAAGGTAGATCGTAATGTAGTTCTCGAGACCGTTTCTTTAAGGTCTTGGACCGCGTTGGGACTCGGTCTTGAAGGCGTTTGGACTCGGTCTTGTCTCGGACTCGAGATATGACACACGTCGAGTGATGCACGATCATTACAGCCGCTGCAATAAACTCGTCCCGGTGTGCGGGAGCGCGGGCCGTCTCTCTGCAGCCTGTGCGCTCGTCCGGAGCCCGCGTCACCACGGACTGCCAGCATGCGCAGCGTGTCCACAACATGTGTGTGGCCTCGCGTAACAGTGCACATCACTGGGCAGGTTAAACTTCTTAAAACATCCTACCTGTCCATCTGCCTCCTCCCCAAGTAGAGCGCACACAGGCTCCCTCCTCAATGCGCGCTGATTCGAATACCAAATATGCGTATTAAATTCTATGCGTGTCTACGACCAAAAAAATACATTATGGATATGGGGTATTTTCCATGGTTGGCCACAAAGGGCGCAAATACTCCCCCCCAAAATATGTTTAAAGGTGCACTATGTAACTTTTCTGTTGGAGGGTCTGTTTTTATGCACAGTCTTAGTCTGACAGTGCTCTTGATTATAAAAGTCATGTGACCTGTGGCCTAGTTTCTATAATTTGGCTCTAGATCGTTCCCATTTTCAAATATTAAAGGTGCCCTATGTAATTTTTCTGGTGGACGAGCTGTCGGGAGGAGAGAGTCATGCCAGGGCGGTCACGAGACCTCGGCGGTTGCCTGGGAGGGGCGTGCGCGCCGGGGCGAGGGCCATCATTGCCGCGAGCGGCTTTAATTATTATTATTATTATTTTCTTCCGCCAAAATGATCGCATTTTTGACCCCCTGAACATCGCCGAAAAGTCTCACATGGGGGTATCAGATCGATTGGCCTGGCAAAAAATTTGATAAAACGGGCATCGCGACAATGCCCAAAGTGCCCCCACTCGACAGCGCCCCCTGGAAAAGGCAAAAATTGAAAGTCTATGGGGAGCTGAAAAGCATATTTTGGCGTAGGCCGACAAAATTCAGGACAGTGATAGAAAACAAGGAGACAAGCAGAAAATGTCATTGTTACACCGCCCTGTGACCAACAGGAAGTCGGCCATATTGAATCAAAAATTCACCGCCGTTTTGACTGCGTGTACGCCAAAGTCTTCAAGTGTCTTGGTTTTGGTCCAAACGAGCTCAGATTTGACACGTCACATCTACAGATGTGGCTCCACAAACGCCATCATTTTTCTCAGCGCACTTTTTCACGGTTTGTCCGTAGCACGCCGGCGAATAACGCCTTCGTTTCCTGTTTCTTTGATGCCCTCTCACGGCCACAGGCTTTGGCCTACAGAGCTCAAACTCACATCACTATTGTGTGATCCCGGCCTGAATGTGATGAAATATGAAATATAATAAAAGTGAACTCTGTAGCGCCACCTAGTGTATACGTGAAATGTCAACATAATCGGATTTGGACCAAATTTGGGGATTAAATTCTATGCATGATTTCAAGCAAAATCTTATATTATGGACATGGTGCAATTTTCATTGTTCGCCACCAAAGGCGCAAAGACTCAATAAAAAAATTGTTAAACAATGCCTACACACACAGGCTTTGTCTGATCGTGCTGAAATTTGAATCACTAATACCTGATTAGGGCTTGATTATAATAAACTATAAAGCATATGAAAAGTTACTCTATAGCGCCACCTAGCCTATACAAGAAACGTCAACATTATCGGATTTGGACTAAATTTGGGGATTAAATTCTACGTATGATTTCAAGGAAAATCTTACAATATGGACATGGTGCAATTTTCATCGTTTGCCAGCAGAGGCGCAAAGTCCACCTAAAAAAATAGTTAAAAAATGCCGACACACACAGGCTTTGTCTGATTGTGCTGAAATTTGAATCACTAAAGCCTGAACATGGCCTGAATATAATAAACAATAAAGTATATGAAAAGTGAACTCTATAGCGCCCCCTACTCAGACATGAAACATCAACATTATCGGATTTGTACCAAATATGGGTATTAAATTCTATGCGTGTCTAAGACCAAAATATACATTATGGATATGGGGTATTTTCCATGGTTGGCCACAAAGGCAAATACTCCCCCCCAAAATATGTTTAAAGGTGCACTATGTAACTTTTCTGGTGGAGGGTCTGTTTTTATGCACAGTCTTAGTCTGACAGTGCTCTTGATTATAAAAGTCATGTGACCTGTGGCCTAGTTTCTATAATTTGGCTCTAGATCGTTCCCATTTTCAAATATTAAAGGTGCCCTATGTAATTTTTCTGGTGGACGAGCTGTCGGGAGGAGAGAGTCGTGCCAGGGCGGTCACAAGACCTCAGCGGTTGCCTGGGAGGGGCGTGCGCGCCGGGGCGAGGGCCATCATTGCCGCGAGCGGCTTTAATTATTATTATTATTCCTCTTCCGCCAAAATGATCGCATTTTTGACCCCCTGAACGTCGACGAAAAGTCTCACATGGGGGTATAGAATCGACCGGCCCGGCGAAAAATTCGATAATATGGAGATCGCAACAATGACCAAAGTGACCCCACTCAACGGCGCCCCCTAGAATTGGACCCCTATGGGAGAGGGGACAAGCAAAGTTTGTCGCAGGGAAATGAAATTCGGGACAGTGACAGAGAACCATGAGACAAGCCAAAAGATGAATTGGAGCACGTCTCTATGACCAACAGGAAGTCGGCCATATTGGATCAAAAATTCACCGCCGTTTTGACTGCGTGTACGCCAAAGTCTTCAAGTGTCTTGGCTTTGGTCCAAACGAGCTCAGATTTGACACGTCACATCTACAGTTGTGGGTCCACAAAATCTTATTTTTCTAAGCGCACTTTTTCACGGTTTGTCCGTAGCACGCCGGCGAATAACACCTTCGTTTCCTGTTTCTTTGATGACCTCTCACGGCCACAGGCTTTGGCCTACAGAGCTCAAACTCACATCACTATTGTGTGATCCCGGCCTGAATGTGATGAAATATGAAATATAATAAAAGTGAACTCTGTAGCGCCACCTAGTGTATACGTGAAACGTCAACATTATCGGATTTGGACCAAATTTGGGGATTAAATTCCATGCATGATTTCAAGCAAAATCTTATATTGTGGAAACGGTGCAATTTTCATTGTTCGCCACCAGGGGTGCAAAGACTCCCTAAAAAGTAGTTAAAAAATGCCTACACACACAGGCTTTGTCTGATCGTGCTGAAATTTGAATCACTAATACCTGATTAGGGCTTGATTATAATAAACTATAAAGCATATGAAAAGTTACTCTATAGCGCCACCTAGCCTATACAAGAAACGTCAACATTATCGGATTTGTACCAAATTTGGGTATTCAATTCTCTGTATCAAAGCAAGCAAAAAAATATATTATGGATATGGGGTGTTTCCCACGGTTGGCCAGCAGGGGCTCAAAGACTCCCCCAATAAATAGTTCAAAAATTACTACACGCACAGACTTTCTCTGATTGTGCTGAAATTTGAATCACTAAAGCTTGAACATGGACTGAATATAATACACTATAAAGTATATGAAAAGTGAACTCTATAGCGCCCCTACTCAGACATGAAACATCAACATTATCGGATTTGTACCAAATATGGGTATTAAATTCTATGCGTGTCTACGACCAAAAAAATACATTATGGATATGGGGTATTTTCCATGGTTGGCCACAAAGGGCGCAAATACTCCCCCCCAAAATATGTTTAAAGGTGCACTATGTAACTTTTCTGTTGGAGGATCTGTTTTTATGCACAGTCTTAGTCTGACAGTGCTCTTGATTATAAAAGTCATGTGACCTGTGTCCTAGTTTCTATAATTTGGCTCTAGATCGTTCCCATTTTCAAATATTAAAGGTGCCCTATGTAATTTTTCTGGTGGACGAGCTGTCGGGAGGAGAGAGTCGTACCAGGGCGGTCACGAGTCCTCGGCGGTTGCCTGGGAGGGGCGTGCGCGCCGGGGCGAGGGCCATCATTGCCGCGAGCGGCTTTAATTATTATTATTATTATTTTCTTCCGCCAAAATGATCGCATTTTTGACCCCTGAACATCGACGAAAAGTCTCACATGGGGGTATCAGATCGATTGGCCTGGCAAAAATTTGATAAAACGGGCATCGCGACAATGCCCAAAGTGCCCCCACTCGACAGCGCCCTGGAAAAGGCAAAAATTGAAAGTCTATGGGGAGCTGAAAAGCATATTTTGGCGTAGGCCGACAAAATTCAGGACAGTGATAGAAAACAAGGAGACAAGCAGAAAATGTCATTGTTACACCGCCCTGTGACCAACAGGAAGTCGGCCATATTGAATCAAAAATTCACCGCCGTTTTGACTGCGTGTACGCCAAAGTCTTCAAGTGTCTTGGTTTTGGTCCAAACGAGCTCAGATTTGACACGTCACATCTACAGATGTGGCTCCACAAACGCCATCATTTTTCTCAGCGCACTTTTTCACGGTTTGTCCGTAGCACGCCGGCGAATAACGCCTTCGTTTCCTGTTTCTTTGATGCCCTCTCACGGCCACAGGCTTTGGCCTACAGAGCTCAAACTCACATCACTATTGTGTGATCCCGGCCTGAATGTGATGAAATATGAAATATAATAAAAGTGAACTCTGTAGCGCCACCTAGTGTATACGTGAAATGTCAACATAATCGGATTTGGACCAAATTTGGGGATTAAATTCTATGCATGATTTCAAGCAAAATCTTATATTATGGACATGGTGCAATTTTCATTGTTCGCCACCAAGGGCGCAAAGACTCAATAAAAAAATTGTTAAACAATGCCTACACACACAGGCTTTGTCTGATCGTGCTGAAATTTGAATCACTAATACCTGATTAGGGCTTGATTATAATAAACTATAAAGCATATGAAAAGTTACTCTATAGCGCCACCTAGCCTATGCAAGAAACGTCAACATTATCGGATTTGTACCAAATTTGGGTATTCAATTCTCTGTATCAAACCAAGCAAAAAATATATTATGGATATGGGGTGTTTCCCACGGTTGGCCAGCAGGCACGCAAAGACTCCCCCAATAAATAGTTCCAAAATTACTACACGCACAGACTTTCTCTGATTGTGCTGAAATTTGAATCATAAATGCCTGACCATGGCCTGAATATAATACACTATAAAGTCTATGAAAAGTTACACTATAGCGCCCCCTATAATAGAGATGACACGTCAACATTATCAGATTTGTATTTAATTTGGGGATTAAATTCTATGCCTGACTACAAGCAAAAGACAATAAAAATTACGGACATGGGGTATTTTCCACAGTTGACCAGCAGGGGTGCAAAGATGCCCCCAAAGACGATGACACACATTCATGTAGTCTGATTGTGCTGAAATTTCAATCACTAATGCCTGAGTAAGGACTAATTATAATACATGTTGAGAATGTTTGAGAGAAATGGTAATATTGTGTATCTGGAATGAATTTTAGATCTTTGAGTCCATCTCATGACAAATGGGAGCAAAAACAAAAGTGTTGCGTTTATATTTTTGTTGTGTGTGTGTATGTATATATATATATATATATATATATATATATGTTTATGTATATATGTATATGTATATATATATATGTGTATATATATATATATATATGTATATGTGTGTATATATATATGTATATATGTATATGTATATATGTCATGAGCGGCTGGTTAGCTCAATGGGTTAGTCACTGGACTTTCCCATGGGGGACCCGGGATCGAATCCACCCCCAAGGGCATTAGGAGCGAAACCAGTGTGGGTCCTTGGGCAAGACCCTTTACGCTACTGCCCACCTCATACAATGATGAGAGGCGATAAAACTTACGAGATGCCGGCTCAGACGTCGCCCGGCCAAACAAGGTCTGCGTCAGGTGTTGAGGAACCAGGACACCTTGATGAGAAATGGGCTACTGGAACAAGACGGAAATGGGCGAGATGCGAGAACCAGGCTCTGTTGGAGCTACTACTCCAGTAACCCTAATCAGAGGGATACATGAACAGGATGTGGGAGAAATGGTTACTACGATACCCACAGTCCAAGCTAACGGCCAAACAACTAGTAGCTCAGTGTTCCAACATCCACAAACGGCAACTGCTATCACAACTAGAGATTGACGAGGTACAACACAAATGCTACGGCAAGGGGGAGCCAGGACGCCAGGCCAGAGGGGAGTTAACACTAACTCCCCAACCAGAGATTGGGAAGGAAGCCCCAATAAGTATCACGCTGAGCGAGGCAGCGACTGACCTGAAAGACAAGATCATGGCCCGGATGAACACAAGGCAACCCCGACGCCAGCTACACAGGCTAAGTGAAGTACCATCTGAAAGTCTGCTAGAGGATGTGAATGCAGCACTCAGAGCGATCCCTACCACAACCATCACTGAAACCAATGAGCTGATCTACACTTCAGCAGCAGTGATCCTAGAGGTGTTGGGCTATAAGAGCAACCATGGGAGCCATGAGATACGATACCCACCATGGAAAAGACGGTTAGAGGCTAAAATCAAGGAAGTGCAGAGAGAAGTGAGCCAACTGTCAGAGGCCCAGAAAGGTGCAATGAAAAAAAAGCGAGTACCCAAGAGGTACAGCCAGATGCCCATACCTGAAGCACTCGAAACTGCCAAACAAAGGCTCCAAGCCTTGGCCAGCCGCCTAAAGAGGTACACGAGAGAGAATGAAGCCAGGCGAATAAACCGCCTGTTCGCAACACAACCTGCGAAAGTGTACGCTCAATGGCAGGGTAATAATAGCAGAAGGCTGGAGACTGAGAGGTACTGGAAAGACATATGGGAAAGAGAAGCATCACATAACACCGATGCACAGTGGCTGGTGGCTCTGAGAGCAGACCACAGCAACCTCCCTGAACAGAATCCAGTTACCATCTCAGTGGCAGACATCCAGGGAAGAGTCTCAGGCATGAAAAGTTGGACAGCACCAGGCCCTGACATGATCCACGCATACTGGCTAAAGAAGCTCACTGCTCTCCACGAGCGCCTAGCAGCACAAATGAACCAGCTGCTAAGGGATGGGACTCACCCTGAATGGCTAACCCAAGGGCGTACGATCCTGATCCTGAAGGATCCCTCAAAGGGTACAGTCCCATCCAACTATCGGCCAATAACCTGTCTCTCCACAACATGGAAGCTCATGTCAGGCATCATCGCGGCTAAGATAAGCGGGCACATGGATCAATACATGAGCGCAGCACAGAAGGGCATCGGCAAAAACACCAGGGGAGCCAAACACCAACTCCTGGTTGACCAAACAGTCGCTCGTGACTGCAGAACCCGTCAGACCAACCTGTGCACTGCCTGGATTGATTACAAGAAAGCCTATGACTCAATGCCACACACATGGATCACTGAGTGCCTGGAGCAGTACAATATCAACCACTGTACAATATCAACCACTCTAAGGGCGTTCATTGCAAACTCGATGCGGTTGTGGAAAACCACCCTTGAAGCCAATGGCAAGCCACTTGCACAAGTGACCATCAAATGTGGCATATTCCAAGGAGATGCACTATCCCCACTGCTGTTCTGCATAGGTCTGAACCCCTCAGCCAAATAATCAACCGCACTGGCTATGGATACTGACTCAGAAACGGGGCCACCATCAGTCACCTCCTCTACATGGATGACATCAAGCTGTACGCTAAGAGCGAGCGAGACATCGACTCACTGATCCACACCACCAGGATCTACAGCACAGACATTGGAATGTCATTCGGGCTCGAGAAGTGTAGTAGGATGGTGACAAAGAGAGGGAAGGTAGTCCACACAGAGGGGTCTCACTCCCAGAGGGAACAATAACAGACATTGAGGACAGCTACAAGTACCTTGGTATCCCACAGGCAAATGGCAACCTTGACGAGGCAACAAGGAAAGCGGCGACAGCCAAATACCTGCAAAGAGTACGGCAGGTCCTAAGAAGCCAGCTCAATGGCAAGAACAAGGCGCAGGCAATAAACAGCTACGCCCTGCCAGTGATCAGATACCCAGCAGGAATCATAAGTTGGCCAAAGGAGGAGATACAGACCACAGATGTTAAGACACGAAAGCTCCTGACCATGCATGGAGGGTTCCATCCCAAGTCCAGCACCCTGAGACTGTACACGAGCCGGAAGGAAGGAGGCCGAGGACTAGTGAGTGTGGGAACCACTGTCCAGGATGAAACATCCAAGCTCCACAAGTACATCAGTGACAAGGCCCAGACTGATGACGCTCAGAGAATGTCTCAGACAGTGGGGCGCAGAGGAAGAGGTGCTGGAGGGACCATCATGGCAGGACAAACCCCTACACGGGGCGTACCACCGGAACATAACTGAAGTGGCTGATATCAAGAAATCCTACCAATGGCTGGAGAGGGCTGGTCTGAAGGACAGCACAGAGGCACTCATCCTGGCTGCACAGGAGCAGGCCTTGAGCACCCGAGCAATAGAGGCCCAGATCTACCACACCAGACAAGACCCAAAGTGTAGGTTGTGCAAAGAAGTGCCTGAGACAGTCCAGCACATAACTGCAGGGTGTAAGATGCTGGCAGGGAAAGCGTACATGGAGCGACATAACCAAGTAGCGGGCATAGTGTACAGAAACATCTGTGCAGAGTACGGGCTGGAAACCCCAGGATCAAGGTGGGAAACGCCTCCAAAGGTTGTGGAGAATGAGCGGGCCAAGATCCTGTGGGACTTCCAAATACAGACTGACAGAATGGTGATGGCGAACCAACCAGACATCGTGGTTCTGGATAAGCGGGAGAACCGAGCCGTGGTGGTGGACATTGCAATACCGAGCGATGGCAATGTCAGGAAAAAGGAACACGAGAAACTAGAGAAATACCAGGGGCTCAAAGAAGAGCTGGAGAGAGCCTGGAAAGTGAAAGCATCGGTGGTGCCTGTGGTGATCGGAGCACTCGGGGCCGTGACCCCCAAACTAGAGGAGTGGTTGCAGCAGATCCCAGGAAGGACAACAGACATCTGAGTCCAGAAAAGTGCAGTACTGGGAACAGCAAAGATACTGCGCAGAACTCTCAAGCTCCCAGGCCTCTGGTAGAGGACCCGAGCTGATGAGGGTGATAGACCAACCACAGTGTAAGGTGAGAAATGCGTATATATATATATATATATATATATATATATATATATATATATAAATTTATTTCTAAGGCTATACAAATCTTACTGAATGATCTATCAATGCATTTCCAGCAGATATTGATCACATGACCAGAGCTGTTTACTGTCTGTTTGCACCAAGGCAAGTGGATGGCAACAAGAACGCTCTAGGACAGGGGTGCCCAATACGTCGATCGCGATCGACCAGTTGATCGCCAAGGTAGTGTCGGTAGATCGCCAAGGTAGATCGTAATGTAGTTCTCGAGACCGTTTCTTTAAGGTCTTGGACCGCGTTGGGACTCGGTCTTGAAGGCGTTTGGACTCGGTCTTGTCTCGGACTCGAGATATGACACACGTCGAGTGATGCACGATCATTACAGCCGCTGCAATAAACTCGTCCCGGTGTGCGGGAGCGCGGGCCGTCTCTCTGCAGCCTGTGCGCTCGTCCGGAGCCCGCGTCACCACGGACTGCCAGCATGCGCAGCGTGTCCACAACATGTGTGTGGCCTCGCGTAACAGTGCACATCACTGGGCAGGTTAAACTTCTTAAAACATCCTACCTGTCCATCTGCCTCCTCCCCAAGTAGAGCGCACACAGGCTCCCTCCTCAATGCGCGCTGATTCGAAGGGTGACGAAACGCGACGCAAAAACTAATCAAAATTTATGTTACTGTATTGGCACAGAGCAGGCCTACAGCACAGAGCAGGCCTACAGCACAAAGCAGGCCTACAGCACAAAGCAGGCCTACCGTGATGCGTGGAGTTTCACGAAATGCCACAAATGCATCTGTACATGTGCATTTGGTCAATGTGCAGAGGCTGCTCAATATCACTGCAAAACCAGTAAGATAATGTAACTCCAGGTTTAAAAATCCTACACACTTTCTTCACAGTTTTCTGTAAAGTGCCAGTGGCCAGCTCTTAAAGAAGGGTTGTCAAACTGTGGTTGAGGGTCCAAATAGGGGTAGAGAGTGTTCAGTACAGTTTGTCTTATTTTAAGCTTAAATTAACATTTATCAGATGAAATGTAGATAAATCTATAAAAACTTATTTATGTGAGTCGGCCTTTTCCCACATGAAGATCATTAAGTCCAAGTACTGTTCCACATTGACTGATTTTCAATATATTTATAAATAAAGAAATTATTAGCATTTTTGTAGTAGGTAGATCATTTTGACTTGGTAACTTTATAAGTAGCTCACATGCTGAAAAAGTGTGGGCACCCCTGCTCTAGGACATAGATTTTTTTGTACACATCATGTTTAAGGTATAGTGTTGATATATGCATTTGTTATTACTCAACTTTGTTTAATGTGGTCATAGAACTCAACACCCGGCAACAATAGTGACCGGCGGGACAGCCCATTGTATCTACATGCTAATACACACAGGCTACACACAACCACATGGACAAATAAACACACACAAACACACACAAACTTGACAAACACACATGCACACACACAAATATACATAAACGCACACACACACACAAACATACACAGACGCGCACACAACAAACACAGAAACGCGCGCGCACACGCACACACAGACACACACACAGTTAAGAACTGTTCTAAATCAAATGCTCTGTCATTAGATGTAGAAGAAGAAAAAGAAGACCAGGCTGGAGCGTCATGCTCCATGTTGTCCACAAATCCCCCCTAGTGACCGAGTCCCTGAAGAAGCTGATGGTAATTAACTTTTCATGATTTTAACCCAATTTTGCCCAAATTTTTCCCAGACACAAAAATATTAAAATAACAAACACACTCAAACACACACACACACACACACTTCACAAACACACATGTACACAGACAAACACAAACTCACATGCACACGAACATGCACACACACAAACACAAAGAAACACAGGCACACACACAAACACACACACAAACACACACACGCACGCACACACACAAACACGCACACACACAAACACAAACACAAACACAAACACACACACACACGCACACACACAAACACGCACACACACAAACACACACACACACAAACACACACACACACAAACACACACACAAACACACACACACACAAACACAAAGAAACACAGGCACACACACATACACACACACACAAACACACACACTGCACAGGTCAAATAGACCTATATTCAGTCGGTCCAATGGTTGATACAACACAGTATCACACTGGTCACAATTGTGACCGATCATAAAACACCCTTTTTTCCACACACTTTTCCATCAAAATTTCTAATAATTATGACTGATTGTTTCAAAGGGATACTAATGAGAAATTATTTTAATATTTTTGTGTCTGGGAAAAATTTGGGAATAATTGGGTTAAAATCATGAAAAGTTAATTACCATCAGCTTCTTCAGGGACTCGGTCACTGTGGCTCACACTCTCTCCGGGCTCCTTAGGAGACACCACAGGTGCAGAGGGGGGATTTGTGAACAACAGGGAGCATGACGCTCCAGCCTGGTCTTCTTTTTCTTCTTCTACATCTAATCACAGAGCATTTGATTGAGAACAGTTCTTATTTAAAGTTGCAATTAAAAATTAAAAAATTACCATTGGCAAAAACACTTTCCAAGACGTCTGTCATGACCTGTGCTCCCCTCCTTCCCGTGTGTGTGTGTGTGTGTGTGTGTGTGTGTCTGTGTGTGTGTGTGTGTGTGTGTGTGTGTCTGTGTCTGTGTGTGTGTGTCTGTGTGTGTGTCTGTGTGTGTGTGTGTGTCTGTGTCTGTGTGTGTGTGTGTGTGTGTGTGTGTGTGTGTGTGTGTGTGTGTGTGTGTGTGTGTGTGTGTGTGTGTGTGTGTGTGTGTGTGTGTGTGTGTGGGAGTGGGAGTGGGAGTGGAGTCTCCTGGTCCTGATTCAGTTCACCTGCTGCAATCAAGCTCGGGACTACTTAGCTCCTGTTTCTCCAGTGAGACTCTGCCAGATTGTTTTCTACCTCCACACGGTGAAACTCTTGGCTCCTCAAGTTTTGATCCTGTCTTGACATTTTTGGACTTGCCTGTTTTTGCTCCTCCAGTGATCCTTGTCATCTCCTGTCTTGCTCCTACCTGTTTCGGCCCTGCTCCAGTCCTGCTCTGGTCCTGCTTCAGTCTTACTCCAGTCCGGTTCCAGTTTGTTCAATAAACCCCTTTTTCTTGTTCATTCCTTGTGATCTGTTGTCCAGTTTTTGGGTCCTTCCATTATCGAGCCGTAACAACGTCTTGATATTTATCCTTTAGTGTGTGTGGTTTTTGTTGTTTTTTTTACAAATCTCCTCCTCTTCTCTTTTTAGGTGACATATAATATTGTCATATATTTGAAGAAAGTCAGAGCTATAATTGTAAAACAGCTCTGACTTCTCAAAGTTGCTCAGTATTAGATCATGTATTTCGTACTGTAAAACAGAAACACACAAATTAAATTAAGACAAGTTACAGATTTGATAAAAATAGGAATTTGCACAAATGCATTACTTTAGTCAAAACAACTTACATTTAGCAGAACCAACTTTTTTCGAATACTGTGGGATAATTTACCACATGCTGGTGGCAGTTCACTTGTGGTAAATGTTGCCATTCTGATTTTACAAAAATAGACACATTACATTAAACTAATCAAGTCAAAATCATTGAAATAATTTAGAAAGAGGCAAAACATACCTTATGCTGTACAGGTGAGTCTTCCTGCTTGTCTTGTTGGGTCTTAGGTGTCTCCTTCTTGTGTTCGTGGCACTTTCATTCTCTCCTTTATAGGTCTGACATAATGACCCCCTGATATATTTCCTGAAGCAAGTTTGGATGGGGAAAAAGAGGTGGACTTTGCATTTGACTTTTTATTGTTTACAACCAATATGTGTTGTTATCTGACAATTTATTCTTTCATATCAAATACCAAAAAATATTGCAGTATTAAACAAATGTTTTGGATCACAGATCCCTACACATGCTTTACTGTTCACTGATTTCACCACATGTAGCATATTGTGCAGAAATTTGGACAATGACTATAGAACCCCAATAGAACCATTATTGAAACAAAAAAACAAACAAAACAAAAACAAAAACAACCAATAAGAACTATTTATAATGCCAGATTTCATGACTTTACTAATCCATTGTTTAATCACGTCAAATTAGTCAAACTGAATGATTTGATTCTGTACCGCACTTTGAAGGATTTCCTGTTGTTCCATTATGTGACTCCACAAACAGATACAAAATACTGATAACCAAAACTTTCATCAAACAGACATGTTCATATTCCAAACTGTGTAAGTGCATTACACTTACAAATATAACTGCTCACATTAAAATACATGTAATGGCACTGAGAGGGAGACATTCAGTTTGTCACCTGGACAAAGGTTTATTTAGTCCAACACATTCCACAAACTCATCCAATTTGCTTCTTCACTTCTTTAGACCAAATAAACTTTTTCTCCCTTTGCCACGGGTTCTGTCTGCAAGACATGGATTTTACACACACACAAAAAACAGGCTATTCAGAAACTTTAAAAAAAACAGAACGATGGAGCAAAAGTTGACATAAAACAAATTAACTACACTTTTGCACATGAGTAGGAAATATTATTGTAGGAAATTACTACATTATAATAAAATAATGTTAAATAGTGCTATAAATTATAAACCACAAGCAGATGGGGTATACTACATTCTTTACACATAACACAGGAATATAACATGGAAGAGTATTTCACTAAAATGATTACTGTTATTTACCATCACTACCTATGCCTACACAAAAATAACTGCTTACATTAAAATACATGTAATTGCACTGGTAGAATTTGGACAAAATGCAGTTTCTAAAAGTTGTCTCAACAATTGCACCAACAGCCTTCATAAACATGTGAAAAGCCCTATTCAGGGAGCCGGACAGCACCATCAGACAGCACTCAATTACCTGTATTATAAAGTGAATAGACAACACTTCTGTGTACCTATTCACGTGATAATAGAGGTAACTGCCTTAGACTGTTACAATAATTGTCTCTGTTCTCACTACTGAAGACTGCAGCCTATAAACAATATTTGAAATACACAAAGTGCATACGATGAATTTATACAAATATTTCTACAATTATATCATGGAATTTGTCCAATTATGTTTTCTGAAACTGTATTTTTTTAAAGAAAGAGGTCAGCAGCACACGTCAAGAATATTACAAAACTCAAAATACTTTACAAAATGCAAACAATTGGAGCAAATCATTTAAATCTAAAATGCAACAATATTTCATAAATTGTCAAATATTATAAAGTGCATAGATTAATACGGTGACTGAGTGGCAACACTCAGGCCTCACAGCAAGAAGGTTGCGGGTTCGATCCCCGGGTTGCCCGGGCCTTTCTGTGTGGAGTTTGCATGTTCTCCCCATGTCTGGATGGGTTTCCTCCAGGTGCTCCGGTTTCCCCCATCAACTCAAAAAACATGCAGCACCTGAACTAACATCAAGGACCATGTTGTCCACCCTCCTGTGGCTCCACCTGCAGAGGGGTTCATAGGGGGGGTCAGGTGCTATGAGGATTGGGCAGCAAACTGCCCCTGTGACCCAGCTGGATTAAGCGGGAGAAGATGGATGGATGGATGGTATTTGTAACAGTCAAGCACTCAGAATCACACTTTTCTACTTAAAATGTGAAAATACATTTTGCTACACTTAAAACTGTTAAAGAAGTGTGGAAAATATGAAACAGTGTTATAACTAATAGACTAAAAGTGGAAATCTAGGGTAAACTAAATGCTTTACACATAACAACACAGAGGAATATAACATGGAAGAGTATTTCACTAAAAAGCTTAATTCTTTACCATTACTATATGTGTTTACATTTAGAAAAATAACTGCTTAAATTAGAATGCAGAAGTCTTACTATTTCTGTATACCTCATGCTGATGTCATTACAGCAAACTTAAAGATTTCATGAAGTACTCTATTGCAAAAGAGAAGAATGATTAACTTAGTGCTTTTGATTAAACAGACACATTTAAAGTTTGCATGGTTTTATTTTACACTCAACAATTTTACAAAATACAGTAGCTAAACATTAATGTCTTGTTCAACATTCACATTTGAGGTTTTGTAGTTTCTTGTAGCGTCTTGTTCAAAGAAGTATCTAAGGAGAGACAGTTTAAAGAGTTGAACAAAGCTGTACAACATTCAGTTTTGTATACCAATATATACTATTAAATACTCACTTGACTCTTGGAGCTCCTCTTGTTTTTGAATTTCGTGATCCAAAAACGCCAGCCGTTGTTCATTTGCTTTCATTCTCCTCTCTAATCTTTTCATAACATTCAAGTGATGTTTCGACATTTCCAGGACTGCCGCTTGCTTGTTTCTTAGTGGTATCTGAACATCTCTCATTTTGTACTGTAAAGAAATCAATAAAATAAACATTATTTCAGGACTAAAATCTCTGTTTTCCCCACTCTCTTTTAACTTACATTTAATTCTTGTAATTCCTGTCGAATTTCTTCGCCTTCTTTGCAGCATGCCCCAGGTAATTTACTCGGTGAAGGTAATGCAGCCATCGAACAACTCTGAAACATGTAAAACAAAGCATTTTCAGTATAAAACCGTGATCCACAGCAATTACAGTTGTGCATTAAACATAACAGTCAAGCGTACCTTGTTCAGTCAGAAGATCTTGTTCAATCTGAAGACCACAATCACGTGGAAATACCAAATGCTGTATCTCTTGTTACTGCCTAATTTATGATTTAAATTCACTGAAGTGTTCACGCCTCTTTTTTTGCCAGTTACTGTGATTGGCTAATGACTGAACCAATCAACTTGCCTCTTTTTCAACTAGATTTACACAATTTACGCCCTCAAATGAATATTTCAAATACATGCAAATGGTCCAATCATAATTTCTTTCTATGTCAGGTCCCTATCAGTACTTACATCAGATATTGTAGTTTATATTTCATATATTTTCAGACTTGGACTAAGCCTTTACTGATCCCTTTCTAAAGGCCTGTAAAGCGAAAAATAGCAAAAGGAGACATTCAGTTTGTCACCTGGACAAAGGTTTATTTAGTCCAACACATTCCACAAACTCATCCAATTTGCTTCTTCACTTCTTTAGACCAAATAAACTTTTTCCCACTTGACAAATTCTCCCTTTGCCACAGGTTCTGTCTGCAAGACATGGATTTTACACACACACAAAAACAGGTTATTCAGAAACTTAAAAAAAAAGAGAACAATGGAGCAAGAGACTAGACATAAAACAAATTAACTTTTGCAAATGAGTAGGAAATATTATTGTAGCAAATTACTACATTATAATAAAACAATTTTAATTGTGCTATAAATTATAAACCACAAGCACATTGAACTATACTACATTCTTTACACATAACAAGTTTGATTACTGGTATGAGATTTACTCAACTACCCTTCGAGAATCCACACTAACAACAAACTTTTAATTTGGAAGGGTTCCTGTTCCTACATAAAAAAATATATACTCTATTACACATTTACTATCTCACAAATAGTTTAAATTTACCAATCAATGGTCACTGATTTTCCTGTGAGGACGTGATTGAAGACGTGGGATGGATTAACAGTTAACTCCGCCTCTACATTATTGCACTAACCAATCACATTCGATCTACCTACCACCTACAGGACAGGTCTATAAAAGGAGAACACTGAACCATTGAATGCTGTTTGCCTTTCCTCAAAAAAGGTGGATCATCAAGACTATTGTTGCAAATCTTTTGCTAAGACCTTCTGTTTAATTTGTGATTTTGGACTTCCGCCACCATCAGGAGACCTGAGTGGCGTCTTTGTGCACACGGTAATTAATTAATCACTATTACATGTTTTCTTCCACAATAGCATAATATCATAATCAAGTTCTATAATAACATTATTACTTTGTGCCCATACAGTTGACAGAGACTACATCCCCATGCAGCCCACAAGCTCAACAGTCAAGCTCTGATGAAGACAGCAAAGTTAAGTCACGTTATGCTATTGATGGCCGCCGTGCCGCAGATGTTATAGCAAGCTGCTCTGTCTTGGGTGTTACTGCTGGCCGCCGTGCCATTCCTTCATTAGAAGTAACTGATGTTGAAATGCTAACGGCTGTCAATCAGGGTGACATTACATTTCAGATTTCTGATGCTGAAATGCTTGCTGTTGCTGGTGGTCATAATAGCAGTACAGTTGACGTCACAGATGAGGAAATGCTGGCTGTTGAAAATCCTCCTTCATGTTTTGCTACAGACAATCAGAATAGGCCTTGTCTTTCTGTCCCACACAAAATAATGGGGTTCTTTTCACCAGGGTGTCGAGTTTTTGCTGCACCCTGGTACTCAGTGCATGCCCATAGCTTTAGTTGCCACTGCCCAGAATAAAAGGAAAAGTGTTTAGACCATGTAATTTGTTTGGGTGATCAAATGTACGCTAAGCATCATAAGCCTGATAAACCTACTTTTATGTCTGTTGGTGATTTGCCAAAGGACGACATTATTGATGGGCAGCACATTACATTTACATTTGGTGATGACGTAACAGGAAATGTAGATGTAAATGATAGTGAGTTATTTCGAGCTGGTGCATGTTTTAACTTAAGAGATGGTTTAGCCAAGATTGTTTCACAGTATGATTCTTGCCTTCTTACACTAAGTAGCAACACTTGTGCTATCATTGAAAGTAATGGTTGCTATGCAGTTGTTGATTCTCATTGCCGCAATGTTGATGGTGAAACTGATCCTGAGGGCAAAAGCATTGTGGCATATTTTGGTTGTTTTGAACATTTATATGAACGCATTTGCAAATTGGCTGCATGCTTTAAAAACAGGCAGTTTGAAATTCAAGGTGTGGTTGTTAACTTGACCACTACACATCCTTCCATTGGTAGTCAGATGCAAAATGTTGCCGTGTTTGATTCGGATGTACAGTTTACTGGAGAGACCATCACTCCCATGTTCTTTAACCCTTTACATGAACAAGTCTGTAGACAGCTGTGCGAGACCTTGAAAGTGGATTATGAAAAAAATGATTCTCCTCCAGTTGACATTATTGGTTGTCTGGGCCATCCGTGTAAAAATGACAGTATTGTTGCTGATGGTAACTGTTTTTTTCCGTGCAATTTCTCAGGCAGTTTGTGGCACACAAAAAACCACAGAAGATTTCGATTATTTAAGAAAATATCCTAATCTATACATAAATTTATGTGAAGGTTATTCTTCTGTTCAAGAAAAAAAACCAAGATGGCGCCGGAGTGTCTGGCTTGCCGTTTGGCTCTCTCATTGTTGGGGTGTTTTATTGTGTTTTTAAGCTGTTTTGGGGGGATCACACACTCACTGCTGGTGTATGAGCGTCAGAACTTATTAAAAATCAAAGATTATGTGGATAATTGCGCGGAATATCGTTATGATGAGACAAACAAGCCGCGTGCCACTAACCTGGCTAACGTCGCGCATTACCTTCTCCGGGTGAAGGCCCTGCTGCCCAAGAAACGCAGGCGGCGTGGAGTACGCAGCGGCCGGCTGGCCAGACTGAAGTGCTGGCTGGTCCTTTGTCCAGAACTTTTACAGTGTCCAGCGAACATCCCCCAGGATAATGCAGCCTGTTATCGCCGCTTTCTTGCGCGTCGGAAACTTGCCCCCATCACCGTCGCTGCTTGTGTACTGCCGGTTTGTGGACGAGGGGATGACCCAACGCTGGTGCGCCTTCGCCGGTCTCGTCTATGGGGATCAAGCTGCGTGGATCCCGGCAACCTCCAGCCCCTGAGTCGGGCTGCTCCGGCTGACCACATGATCCAGACTTCATTTTAACTTTTAAATGCAAGATCTGTGGTTAACAAGACTTTTGTTGTCCAGGATTATTTCACTTCTCACTCGCTGGATGCGCTTTTCCTCACGGAGCCCTGGATTAATTCCGGTGAGTCCGCCGCTCTTACAGAACTGTTACCTCCAGACTGTGTTTTTATTAATGCACCGAGATCCACGGGACGTGGAGGTGGCATCGCTTCAGTTTTTAGGAAAAGCGTAAGCTACAAGCCACTGACGACAGACTTTTTCGCTTCGTTTGAGGTGAGCTGCTTTGAACTTTGTGAAAAAAATCCCATGTTTTGCGCGGTGATTTACAGACCACCGAAGTATAACAAAGACTTTATCAGTGAATTTTCACATTTCATTGCTCCTGTGTTGACAAACTATGATAACATTTTATTGGTTGGTGATTTTAATTTGCATATTTCTTGTCTTTCTGCGCCTATGGCAAAAGATTTTATGGAATTGATTGATGGTTTTAACTTGGTGCAACATATGGAAGAACCCACGCAGATACATGGCCACACATTGGATCTGGTGATCTCATGCAATTTGTCCATTAACAATGTATTGGTAGGGGATGCTGTCATGTCTGACCATTGTCCTATTTTGTTTGATTTTATTCCGCGCGACTGTCTGAAGCCTATTTCAGTGCGTCACTGCCGCGTCCTAAAACCGGACACTGCGGCGTCATTTTCGTCTTTTTTTATGAAAAATGTGCCAGACCTGGGTGACGCCGGCTTTCAGGACACTGAAGAAATTACAAACTCTTTTATGGCTGCGTGCACTACAGTCATGGACTCTGTAGCTCCACAAAAAGCTGCACGCCCCAGAGTCAAACCGGTGCCATGGATAAATGACACCACTCGCAGATGTAGGCAGGCGGAAAGGAAGTGGAAAAGTGATAATTTGCAAGTGTCTTATGAAATTTTAAGAGACAGTTTAAAAATGTATCAGAAATCTGTTAAAGAGGAACAGAGGAAATATTTTTCAAACTTGGTTTTGACAAATGTCAATAATCCTCGTATTTTATTTCAAACAATTGGGTCTGTTTTGAACCCATCCAAATCCACTATTTTAGATTCTTGTTCTGAAAAATGTGAACAGTTTTTATCTTATTTCACAGAGAAGGTTGCATTGATTAGAGCCAACTTAAACTGTCCTTCTGCTGTTCCACGAATAAGCATGTCTTGCTCAGCTATTTTTTGTAAATTTGAGCCAGTGTCTTTGGAGTTTCATCCAGTCCTATTGACCCCGTCCCTCCAAGGTTATTTAAGGAGGTATGGACGACAACTGGCTCGAGTGTATCTGAAATTATGAACAGCAGTCTTGTCTCTGGTGTTGTACCTTCATTTTTAAAAAAGGCTGTAATCGAACCTCTCCTTAAGAAACCAAGTTTGGACTCATCAAATGTTTCAAATTTTCGTCCAATCTCTAAGCTTCCTTTTTTGGCTAAAGTATTGGAAAAATGTGTTCTTTGTCAATTGCAGCCCTTTTTAAAAGCACATGGCATTTTAGAGCGTTTCCTGTCAGGATACAAAGCCCTGCATAGCACGGAGTCTGCACTTTTAAAGGTTTTTAATGACCTATTTTTAATGACTGATGGTGGTAGCTCTGCCATTTTAGTGCTTTTAGACCTGACTGCTGCTTTTGACACAGTCGACCATGCAACTCTTTTAAACCGCCTTGAAGACTGTGTGGGTGTCAGGGGGACCGCCCTAAACTGGTTCAGGTCTTATCTTTCTGGGAGATCCTGCACTGTCAGGCTGGGGGACTCCACCTCGTCTGCTGCTCCGTTGCACTGTGGAGTCCCCCAGGGGTCAATTCTTGGCCCTATTCTTTTTACCATCTACCTGCTCCCACTCGGTGAAATTTTTAAAAAGCATGGCATTTTATATCATTTTTACGCTGATGACTGCCAAATTTATCTTCCGATTTCTAAGCATGTGAAAGGCCCCCTGACACCCTTGTTGAACTGCCTTGGTGACGTCAAGGTTTGGTTGGCCCAAAATTTTCTCTGTTTGAATGAAGGGAAAACTGAAATTGTGCTCTTTCGGCCCACTGATCCCTCATTGGACTTGGGCCCCTTTAAAGATAATGTTCATCCCTTCGCCACCAACCTTGGCGTCACCATGGACAGGGATTTTAAACTCAGCAAGCAGATCAACACAGTCGTTAAATCAGGCTTTTATCATCTTCGCCTTTTATCCAAAGTTAAGCCGTTTTTAAGTTTTAAGCACTTTGAACAAGTCATTCACGCTTTTATTTCTTTGCGTCTGGACGACTGTAATGCTCTTTATACTGGCATATCACAAAATGCTCTTTCACGCTTACAGTTAGTCCAGAACTCTGCGGCACGACTTTTAACAGGAATCAAAAAACGTGAGCACATCACCCCAATTCTTGCGTCTTTGCACTGGCTTCCTGTTCATTTTAGAATTGATTTTAAAATTTTATTGTTTGTTTTTAAAGCTTTGAATGGACTGGCCCCGGATTACATCTCGGACCTCATCCAAATCTACACTCCGGCTCGGTCTGAGGGCCAGCTCCAGCTTGTGGTGCCTAAGACAAGACTGAAATCCAGAGGGGACAGAGCTTTTTCTGTGGTTGGTCCTAAACTATGGAACTAAACTATGGTTGTGTGGTCCTCTGTGTCTTTTATTATATTTTAGGGTTTTTTATTATTTTATTGTTCTTAGAGTATTTATTTTTTATTAATTTTTTTTTTTGTGTGTGTTTTTATCTTTTATTGTTTTTATTATTTTATGGTATATTTATTTGTATGCACTCTGGTAGGGCATTTGATTACTTGTTTATTTTAAACAGTTTCTGCAGTTATTTGTTTATTTTAAATGATGGTTTTGTGCAGCACTTTGGAAACACTTTCAGTTTATGAAATGTGCTATATAAATAAAGTGGATTGGATTGGATTGGATTGGAAGAATACACACAGAAAACTAACATGGATAAAATTCACAATTGGGCCACTCAAGTTGAAATCCAAGCAATGGCTGATTGTTTGGGTGTCAATATCTATACTTATACAAGTAATCGCTGGCTTAAGTATAGTTGTAACACTGGACAATTGTCAGATGCTGGCATTTATTTGAACCATTGTAATGAAAATCACTATGAAACTGTCATCTGTGTTTCTCAACCTAATGGACAGGGTTGCTATAGCTTGTGCAAAGATATTAATGTACCACGCTACAACACTCGATCTAAAAAATCTGCAGACAAGGAAAGCAACTCAACTTATGTACAAAAACAGTTGATAGAGCCATACTCAGTCACGCATTCGCAATACAAAATTAAGAAACGAAATCTACTTTACAAAGCAAAATATGAATCAGACCATTTGGTACAAAATAAAAAAATACAAACATTTTTAGAGAAATATAACAATCCGGAATACCAACAAAGGCTTAAAATAAAGAGCAAACAAAAATATTCTCAAAATTTAGTATACAGAGAAAAAAAGGGAACAAAGTATCTACAATTACAACACAAATGAAACCCATAGACAATTTGTTAAAAATCAAAGCATTGAGAAGTATAAGGTGAATCCAGTCCATAGACAAATTGTTATAAATAAAAGCTTTCATAAATATAAGACAGATGAAAACCACCGCAACTACCTCAAAAATTTAAGTAAACACAAATATAGCAACCCTGAACATAACCAACGTGTTATATCCAGAAGCCTAAGCAGAAAACAACTAAAGGAAAAATCCAAACTTTTGGACCATGTTAGGGAAACTTTCATGAATAGAATACAATGTGACCCACAGTTTGTCTGTTGTGTGTGCCACAAATGCTTCTTCCTAACTGGTGTTATGGTTTGCCAAAGGTCACCATCCATCCATCCTCTCCCGCTTAATCCAGCTGGGTCGCGGGGGCAGCTCGCTGCCCAATCCTCATAGCACCTGACCCCCCCTATGAACCCCTCTGCAGGTGGTGAGCCCACAGGAGGGTGGACAACATGGTCCTTTATGTTAGTTCATAGGGGTGCTGCATGTTTTAGGTTGATGGGGGAAACCGGAGAACCTGGAGGAAACCCATCAAGACACGGGGAGGAACATGCAAACTCCACACAGAAAGGCCCGGGTGACCCTGGGATCGAACCCGCAACATTCTTGCTGTGAGGCCTAAGTGTTGCCACTCAGCCACCGTGCCGCCTTTGCCAAAGGTCACATTATGTGAAAATGTCAGAATCAGATCTAGATTTTTGTATTTCATATAAGTATGTACATGTGTGTGACACAACTTGCCCTATGCCTTGTAACATGCAAGTCTACAGGGGAAAGTTAAACATATGCTACACTTGTAACTGTAAAATGATTAGAGGTAATGTTCCAGCTGAGTGTGCTGGGAATAATCTGGAACTCCCACCAGTACCAGAGGAACTTGCACGACTGAACAGTGTAGAAACCCATCTTGTTTCACCAAACATTATGTTTTGTAAATACATGACTTTGCCAAAGACAAAACAGTGAGGAATCAGAGGGCCTATTGTCTGTGTAAGGAGTGAAGTGGCTCAATGCTGTGAGAAGCTGTTGCCGCGCACTGGCTCCGCTGGTTTAGTGCAGGTGAAACTTAAGCGCAAAATGGTTTATAAAGGTCATTATGAGCATCAATTTGTGAACACTCAGCATTTGAGAGAAGCTTTGGTCTGGCTCAAACAGAATAACATCCACTTTGAGGACATCGACTTTAATGAAGACTGGATCAATGATTTCAGTGAAGAAGACCCTGAAGGCATCGAAGACGAAGAACAAGACGAGGAAGAAACTGTCGAACCAGCTGTTGAAGGTACAAATCCACCATCACAAGAAGCCACACAAGATGAGCATCTGTACGATAACCAACAGCACGGCGTCTTCAATGACTCGTGTTCTATGCCTCTAGACTTGGGCCAAGAAACATTAGACCAATATCTGGATAATGTAATTAGTGTTGCTCCAGCTGAAACAACCCAGTGAGCACACTAAATGATCACACAAATGAAGCCAAATGCTTTCCTGCCATTTTTGTAAACGGTACAAATACATACCATACCCCCAGAAAATATCCACTCACTTTAGCAAAATACTTCAAGTTAAGACTTTTGAATGCTGACACTAGATTTGCAAACAATCTAGAATACCTTTTAATGCGGACGGCACGTTGATTTTGTATAATGTAATTTCTTGTGTGTCTATTGCAACACGTAAAGGACATTTTTATAAGACCGGCACAAGTGAATCTCAGGACAATGACTGCAACCCTTTAAGACACATTGTTCAGTTTAATGGTGGTTTTCGTTTTTTGTCACCTATACTCGGTTCACCTGCGTTTTGGAGAAAATCTAGGATTTAAATCTTCGCCATGATACGTCAGCTGGGAATCCCAACGTGGTTCTGTTCTTTTAGTGCAGCTGACCTTCGCTGGCAAAATTTACTTGAAGCGCTTTTGATCCAAGAGGGGAGAACACAGACGGTTGAAGATTTGAACTGGGCTGAACGGTGTAACCTTTTGAGGAAGAATTCTGTTGTTGCTGCTCAAATGTTCGACTATAGATGGCGTTCTTTTATGAGACTGGTTCTCATGTCTTCTGCTAATCCCCTTGGAAAAATTGTTGATTATTTTTACCGGGCAGAGTTCCAGGCAAGAGGCTCTGCCCACATCCACGCCCTTTTCTGGGTTCAAGATGCCCCCAGAATTGATCAAAATACGGACGAGGAAGTCATTGCTTTTGTAGACAAACATGTAACCTGCCAGCTTCCAGAAAATGATCCCAAACTATTGGAAATGGTTAAAGCTCTACAGAGCCACTCAAAACATCACTCTAAAACTTGTCGCAAAAACAAGACCGTCTGCAGATTTAAATTCCCACGCCCACCATCTCGGAGAACATTCATCAAAAGAGCACGGCAAACACCCATTTGTCCAAAATGCCATTTGAAAAATGAAGAGGCACAGTGTGTGTGTCCACCAGATGACCCAACTCGCATGTCCAAAGAAAATGCACAAACCATCATGAGCATTGTTTGCAAGGTGAGCATTGTTTGTTGATAGGACAATGCTCACCTTAAAATCTGCTCTCGATGTTGCAGCTCCGCTAAAACAGAAAAGCATTAAACCAAGACCTCCGGCTCCTTGGTATACTCCAGAATTGCGATCACTCAAACAACACGTAAGACGCACAGAGAAGCTCTGGCGCCGCTCGCGCTCCGAGCAGTCTCTGAAGGCATGGAAGCTCTGCCTGCTCTCTTATAAGGCCGCTCTGTGAAAAGCACAAACCAGATACTATTCAAACCTAATAGAAGTAAACAAAAGCAACTCCAGATTTCTGTTCAGCACTGTAGCCAGGCTGACAAACTCGCATACTGCCCCTGAGTCTCTTCTCCCTTCGAAGTTCAGTTGTGATGACTTTCTTGAATTCTTCGATTACAAAATTTATAACCATTAGAGACAAGATCAACGAAGCCACTCCAAAAATCAGCCCCGAGCAAATTCAGCAAATCCAGTCTGTAACACCAATATCCCACATAAATCCTCTAACAGAATTAGACAAATTTACTCCTGTCGATGAGGCGGAGATTACCTCAGTCATCATGTCGTCCAAACCATCAACTTGTTTGCTCGACCCTATTCCAGTCAAACTCCTCAAAGAAGCTCTCCACTTAATAATAGGTTCCATCCATAACATAATAAATATGTCATTAGAAAATGGCTTTGTTCCTCAGTCCTTTAAATATGCTGTAATTAAAGCGCTTTTGAAAAAACCTAGCTTAAATCCTGATGAACTAGCCAACTACAGACCTATCTCGAATCTTCCATTTCTCTCAAAGATTCTGGAACGAGTTGTGGTGAAACAGCTTTGTCACCATCTGCAGGGCAATAATTTATATGAAAAATTTCAGTCTGGTTTCAGAGCTCACCACAGCACAGAAACTGCTCTGCTTAAAGTGACAAATGATTTGCTACTAGCTGCTGATAACGGGCTGGCTTCAGTCCTGGTCCTACTGGACCTCAGTGCAGCGTTTGACACCATTGATCACAACATTCTACTGCAGAGGTTAGAATGTGACATAGGTGTCAGAGGGACCGCCCTCAAATGGTTTAAATCCTATCTATCAGATAGGTACCAGTTTGTTAGTGTAAACCAGTGCACCTCTCCCTGCTCTAAAGTAGCTTGTGGTGTTCCACAAGGATCTGTGCTTGGTCCAATCCTGTTTACTCTGTATATGTTGCCATTAGGTAACATTATCAGAAAACATGGCATTAATTTCCACTGCTATGCTGATGACACTCAGCTGTACTTATCAATGAAACCTAATCAGACCGATCAAATCGATAAGCTCAGTGCCTGTGTGAAGGACATCAAAACCTGGATGACCCTGAATTACCTGCTCTTAAACCCTGAAAAAACAGAGGTCATTGTTGTCGGTCCTAAAGGTCAGAGAGATTCTCTGTCAGACCAGATAATCTCACTTGAGTATAGCCTCTCGCTCTATTGTAAAAAACCTTGGAGTCGTATTTGACCAAAATCTCTCATTCACAGCTCATATAAACCAAGCTTGTAAAACTGCATATTTTCACCTGCGAAACATAACTAAAATCAGAAAAATTTTGCCTAAAAATGATGCCGAAAAACTTATCCATGCATTTGTTACATCCAGACTAGATTACTGTAATTCTCTGCTCACCGTCTGCACTAAAGGTACTTTAAGAAGCTTCCAGTTGGTCCAAAATGCAGCGGCCAGGGTCCTAACAGGAACTAAAAGACGTGATCACATCAGTCCTGTGTTAAAATCACTTCACTGGCTTCCTGTCGAGTTTAGAATTAAATTCAAAGTTCTCCTCCTGACATACAAAGCCTTAAACAATATGGCCCAATCATATCTTCAGGATGCCATTGTCCCCTATCAGCCAAATAGAGCACTTCGCTCTCAGAATGCAGGATTATTAGTGGTTCCTAGAGTGTCTAAAAGTACAGTGGGGGGGAGAGCCTTCAGTTACCAAGCTCCTGTGTTATGGAATCAACTCCCTGTTGATGTTAAACAGGCTCCACAGTCTCTTTATTTAAGACCAGGCTTAAAACCTTCCTCTTCAGAATAGCTTATGACCAGGTTACTTAGTTGATGTCACTAAGATAAGCTGCCGCAGGAGATAACAAGCTGGGGAAAGTGTGGCAACCTGAGCACTGTCCTCTGTTTCCTCCCATTTTCTCATCAGCATCACTTACTATGTTCTCATCTGTAGTTTGTTCATTGCTATTCACATGTTGTCCCCTGTCCCACTCCCCCTGTGGAGTGGAACTCTTTCAGACGCCTGATGGCAGCTGGACCTCTCTCCTCCTCCTCGCCTGGCTCCTCCTCTTCGCCTGGCTCCTCCTCCTCGCCTGGCTCCTCCTCCTCGCCTGGCTCCTCCTCTTCGCCGGCTCCCCCTCCTCGCCCGGCTCCTCCTCCTCGCCCCTCTTCTCCTCCTCCTCGCCCGGCTCTTCCCCACCTGGGTAGCTGTGGTCATACTGAACTGGCCCACGGGCCTGGACATCTATAGCCTGTCCGTCCATGGGAGTGGATCTCTCCTTCACTGTAGTTCTCCCCGAGGTTTCTTCTTTTTCCCAGGACCCTGGGTTTTTTGGAGTTTTTCCTTGCTGAGAAGGAGGGTCTAAGGACAGGGGATGACTGGACAATGTTTCATTTGCTGCTTTACATGAATGTTGTTTATTCCTGTTTTGATATGTCTGTGTGTATGTTTGGCTCATCCATATCTTGGAACGCCCTTAGAGGAAACTGTTGTTGCGATTTTGGGCGCTACAAAATAAATTGAAAATAAATTGAATCATGTCTGATTTACAAAATGGTCTTCAGAATGAAATTGCAAAGAATACTGCTGAATTGCACGCAAAAGTCGGAATAACACAGCATATTTTTGAAGAAGCATATCAGGCTTTAGATGGGCATACATGTATTGTTTTAAACAGGGAAGTGTGTGAAGTATGGATCAACCAAGGTAACTGGTATTTGTTGTCGCTATGGGAGGCCAATATTGATATTCAATATGTTGTTGATGGCTATGCATGTGCGGCTTACATTGTGAGCTACATTTCAAAGGATGAGAAAGAAGTTGGCTTGTTGCTTGGAAATGCACAAAAGGAAGCATTGGAAGGTAATGAGAGTGCTAAAGATGCTATGAAGAAACTGGGCAGTGTTTATATAAACAATCATGAGGTGTCAGCACAGGAAGCTGCATATCGAGTGACTGGAATGCATCTCAAAGAGTTCTCCCGGCAAGTGTCTTTTATTCCTACAGGTGATAATATTGTCCGTCTTACAAAACCCATCAGACAGATTGAAAGCAGTTCATCTGAAGACATTTGGATGACTAACATCACAGACCGTTATAAGAATAGACCAGGGGCCTGTTCCAGAAAGCGGGTTATGTGAAAACTCTGAGTAAGTTAACCCCGAGTTGAGGGAAAGTCTGGGTTTTCTGTTCCAGAAAGCGAGGTAACTGAAACACTGAGTCAGTCACCGCGGTAACAGACTCTGTGAACATAACCTGCTCGGGGGCAGGTTTACTTGAAATAACCCTGAGTTTTTCCGCTCCTCTCGCATGAAAATCGCTTTGACACAACATGGCTTGTCCATTCCTCCCAAACCCAATAGACATGGAAGCACAAATTATTCGAAACGCTTTGCGCCGCGAGAGAATCTTTGGGCCCAGGCTGGATATTCTGTCATTTCCAGATGAATATCTGTTTGAGCGCTGCCGCTTTTCATCAAACGGGATCATTTATCTTAAAGTCTCCTCCGGCCTCATATTACAAACTTCACCCACCGCGGACGTGCGCTCACTTCCCTTCAAATCCTGTGCATCGCGCTACGTTTTTATGCAAACGGGAGTTTTCTGTACAATATTGGCGACGCGGAGCAACTATGGCAAGGCCACACAGAGCGGTGAGGAAAGTGACCCTGGCACTGAAACGCCTGTTGCCGGTGATGGTGGTGTTCCCCGGACACAAACCCACCCGCAACATCAAGGAGGAATTCCACAGGATTGCAGGTAATTGATGTAGAAATAATATAGGCCTATTCATTTAATTTATTTTTTTGGTTATTTCTTTACATTCTGCTGCTACCTCAGTCAGTCAGATTAGTTAACTTAATTAAATGTAATTTTGCAGGGCTTCCTAATATAATAGGTGCATAGATGGGACCCACATTCCCATCACTGCACCTACAGAGAATGAGGCGGATTATGTTAACAGAAAATCTTTTCACAGCATCAATGTACAGGTATATGATCTATAATCTTAAAAAATATGTAGGCTGTATGAAAATGTAGGCTACAGTACAATACAACTAACTCATGTCATTCTCTGCACTGTGAAGATCATATCCGATGCAACCTACATTACAAATGTAGAAGCCAAGTGGCCTGGCTCTGTCCATGATTCTCGGATCTACAGGGAGTCTAGTCTGAGCAACAGACTTGCACGTGGTGAGGAAGCTGAAGCTTTGTACAAATGTTCTTTGTCTCTTTTTAAATGCACTCAAATGTGTCCTCTATAATTACAGGGGAGTTTAATGGCTACCTATTAGGGGATCGAGGCTACCCATGCCAGCCCACTCTGTTGACCCCTGACCCTGACCCGGGGCCCCAACAGCGTTTTAATGTGGCCCACTGCAGGACTAGAGCCCGGGTTGAGATGACCATTGGCCTACTCAAATCCTGGTTCCAGTGCCTGCACAAGCTCAGGGTCACTCCAGAGAGGGCAGGTGACATCATTGTGGCCTGTGTTGTTCTCCATAATATTGCAGTTATTAGGGGAGAGCAACACCCTGCTGTACAAATCAATGACCCAGAGGATGACCACCCCATCCACCCTGAAGATGTCTGGGATGGAAGAGCTGTGAGAGACCTCATTTGTAGGAACTACTTCTGAAAATAAAACACATATTCAAATGTGATTTGGTTCATCTTTATTCCCTACAGTACAAAAGCAACAGTTAGGATTTATAATAGTTCCAATTATTAACATATTCCTCCATTTCACCAATGCACCACCTCAACTGGCGTTCCAGTAACTGAATTTCCAGATCTGCCTTCCTTATCTGCAGATCTAGATAGGTCATTTCCTTTTCTGTTTTTTTATTTTCTTTATCAGGTGCACCCTGTACAACTCTTTGGCTGGTAACTGTGAAACATATGCACAACATTTAAGTGCTGCAGTTCTACATACAGATTTCACAGGAAAATCTCACTGTATGAAGCTGTGCGGCTGAACTTGATGGAGCTGCTCATGATGCCCAGCCATGTCCTGTTGTGCCCCTAACCCTAACCCATCAAAATGTACTTAGTCGTTTGTCCACTCATCACTTCAGTGCACATGAAACTATATTTCACTCAACAGTGTAAAGAAATGTGAATGGGCCTCATGGCTCTGCAGTAACTTCACATCATATTAACACATACTTCAGTTGGCCCCTCTGGATCTATCCCTGAGACAGCAGTCAGCGTCTCCTCCTCCTCCTCCTCCTCCTCCTCCTCCTCCTCCTCCTGTGATAGAGAGAGAGAGACTGTTTCAGTACTTTCAACTACCACCTGAGGCAGGATCTGAGTATGGAATAGTTACAGCTGCAGGGTGTTGTATTGGGTGGGGAGGCTGCACCAGGCAGAGGACACCATCCTCAACTGTTGGGTGAATAAAATAGGATATATCTATTGGTCTTATTTTATTTGATTAAATGCAGACAGAAGTGTTTACTTGCATCTGATGTAGGCACTTGTGTCCATGGGGGTGCTGGGCTCAGAAGAGCTTCCCCCAGGGCCCTCAGCCACTGGCCAGGGAGCGTTTTGGCTGAGGGCCTCACCTCAGCCTCGGTCAAACTCGTCCTCGTCTTTTTGGCCTCTCCCTTCTTTCTGTTGGCTGAGCAGAACTCAGATGATTTTTTGTCATGTGCACAGTCACATTTCAAATGCAGCCTATTAAACTATAAATGTATAGGCTAAACAAATAAAGTTTTCATTTACTTTAAATGGGAGGGCATGTTTAAACAGCATTTTGTTAATAATTAGCATTACTATTTGAAGTAGCCACTGAATTAACATTTACTTTAACAACCTACGGCATTTAAAAAAAAACATGCCTTGCCGCTTTGTACGATATTTTTATATTTCATTTTTAGCTGCTTCCAAGTTCTTCTCTCCCCTGTTGGATTGCACCTAAACGAAAATCAGATTTTATTCCTATTTAACTCAGCAAATAAGCGATTATCTTACAGTTGAATGTTAACTTAATTAAACAATTTAAACTCACGCATTGACTCGGGCTGCAATTTCTTCCCACGCGCCTCTCTCTCCTTTGCCGCTGCAGCGGTGTTTGATTTACGCTGGAAAATCTGTTCTTTCTCCGCGTATGCCTCCATTAGGACTTCGAGCTCAAGCGGGCTGAAGTAGGTGGATCGCTTTTTCGTAGTTGTCATGGTGACGCTCATGGTTTCGGGGATCCATTGACTATGGCTTTTTATAGTAGTCGTGCACGCGCGTAACTCGAGGTAAACCTACTCAGAGTTGATTAACCTCATTCATATCACCTGTTCTGGAACCGAAAACTCAGGGTTTCCCGTCTCAGGGTAAGTCAACCCAGAGCTCATGGTTAAACTCAGAGTATGTTTGAACCCGCTTTCTGGAACAGGCCCCAGATGACAGTACATTTAACGACATGTGCATTGCTGTTTTTGTATCAGAATATCGTGTATTATGCAAAGGTCAAACCAGCCGAAACCCAATTCTTCTCCAAAATTCTCTCGGTGCCATAACTAAGCGAATTAATACACAACCTGCTGTTATTCGTTATGCCCGTTTCTCTCAAACTGAACATCCAGAACAGTTCTTCTTTTCAGAGTATGTTACAGTTGTTTCTCCCCTATCGTGCAGACAGCGATCTCATGCCTCCACCATATACTGCATTTGAAGAATTTTACAATAATGGAGAGATAATTCTTTCCAATGGATTAGTGTGTTCTGTTAAATCTGTAGTTGATGAAAATAAAGAGAGATTTGACAAACATACTGATGACTTGGAAAAAATTCAAAACAAAGTCAGCATGAATGCAAATTTGGAAGATGCGTGGTGTGCTCTCTGCCCAGCCCAAGAATGTGAAAGGCTGGAAGATAAGGAAGAGGGTGTGGAAAGAGATGAGGGGGAAGTCCATGCCAAGTTATTAGAAATTCCTGAATTGGCTGTTAAAAAAGATGACGTCCTCCAATTTGAAAAGGCAAAAACATTAACCAGACAAGAGGGTTTAAGTTTAATCAGATCCTTAAATAAGCAACAGATGGCCTTTTTCACCCAAATTCGACAGTGGTGTTTGCAGAAAATTACAAATCAAAACCCAGAGCCACTTCACACATTTATAACTGGTGGAGCAGGCACTGGAAAAAGCCATCTAATTAGAGCAATACAATATGAAGCAACAAGACTTTTTGCACTTTTATGCTCTACTCCAGATGGTGTTAGCGTTTTGCTAACTGCACCTACTGGAATAGCAGCATATAATCTAAAGGCTACAACCATCCACTCTACATTTAGCATTGGCATGGACTCCCGCCTCCCCTATGTACCACTAGGTGAAGACAAACTCAATAGAGTTCAGTTCAATGATGTTCAAATTATAATCACAGACGAAGTTTCAATGGTTTCCTACAACTTGTTGGTTTACATTCACAGTAGATTACGACAGATAAAACAAAGTGGCGATTCCCCATTTGGAAACATTAGTGTTATTGCAGTTGGAGACTTTTACCAATTGCCACCAGTAAAAGGTAAACCTTTGTATGATGCACAAGTTGGCTATAATCTTTGGGAAGACTTGTTTCGCATTGCAGAATTGACAACGGTTGTAAGGCAACAGGACAGCACATTTGCAAATCTGCTGAATCGCTTAAAAACAGTGTCAAGAGACACACCCATGCTCCCAGAAGATGAAGATCTTTTAAAAAGCCGTGAAACAGGACAAAACTCCACCGCCTTACATATTTTCCCCACTAACACACAAGTGGAAAAGCACAATCTCGAGCAGGTCCGAATCACCTGCTCAGATTACATACACTCAACAAAAATATAAACGCAACACTTTTGTTTTTGCTCCCATTTGTCATGAGATGGACTCAAAGATCTAAAATTCATTCCAGATACACAATATTACCATTTCTCTCAAACATTGTTCACAAATCTGTCTAAATGTGTGATAGTGGCACTTTTGCTTTGCTGAGATAATCCATCCCACCTCACAGGTGCCACATCAAGATGCTCATCAGACACCATGATTAGTGCACAGGTGAACCTTAGACTGCCCACAATAAAAGGCCACTCTGAAATGTGCAGTTTTGTCTCACAGCAAAATGCCACAGATGGCGCAAGCATTGAGGGAGCGTGCAATTGGCATGCTGACAGCAGGAATGTCAACCAGATCTGTTGCTCGGGCATTGAATGTTCATTTCTCCACCATAAGCCGTCTCCAAAGGCGTTTCAGAGAATATGGCAGTACAACCAACCGGCCTCACAACCGCAGACCACGTGCACAAGGTACAAGGGCTTACCGTTGATGAAGCTGTGGTGTGTCTGAACCACACTTTTACATCAGGTCAAGCTTATGTTGCCTTGAGCCGTGTCAGGAGTTTGGAAGGCCTTATCATTCAAAACTTTAAACCAAAGAAAATTTACTGTAACAGCAAAATTAGACCAGCATTAGACAGAATGCTTCCTTTCATGGTCACAGAGGCGTCGGTGCACATGCAAGAAACACAAGTATGCAACTTGTTTTTCATGAATGTACAAGGACTCCCACAGCATGTTTCTGATTTGCAGTTATGTATGCAGCCCTTCCATCCCCATTGTGTTGCTGTTACAGAAACATGGCTAACTGTACAGTCACTCCAGCAAACCCATAACATTGCAGGATACAATTTCCACAGTCAACCACGCAGTTTAGCTTATCAAAGTAGCCATAACCCTGCACTTGTAAGTTTGCAGACACAGCAACATGGTGGAGTTGGAATTTACTGCCAAGAGACTCATGCTTACACCACTGTCTTATTGCAGTCTTCTAATCTGGAATGTTTGGCTAAACATTTTACAGAACACGACATTCTCATTGCTGTCATTTACCGACCCCCTTCATACCCAATGACTCTATTTAAACATCATTTAAACAAACTGGTAAATTGGCTTGATTCAAACTACAGTAACATTGCTATTGTGGGCGACTTTAATGACGACATATTGAAATCTTCCAGTATTTGCTCTTTCATGCAAAAAACTGATTTTTTCAATATGTCACCTCTCCCACTACAGAACGAGGCACTTTGATCATATGTACTTAAAGTCCTCACAATTTGAAGTTGACACATGTATTGTACCAACTTATTTCAGTGACCATGAAGGGGTAGCATGGTGTTTCAGGTACAAAAACGTACTGGACAATTAGTCCATTTTTCAGTGTCTTCAATAGTTGTTTTGCCTTACAACCGTGTCCTCTATGCAGTTGGATGTGCGCTTTCTTTTTCACTAGCGTTTGATAAAGGCTTGATATAATCTAGGTGTTTGTCTACTGTTGATGCTTCCTTGGTTTGCCTTTGATTTAGATACTATAGCAGCCAATTGTTTGAATTCCACTTATGCAACATGGTTCTATTGTAATGTTTTTCTAGTAATGTGTACTATTCTCCTGTTTTAATGTGTATGGGTAGTTTGAATATACAATTATGGCTGTTAATACTGTGGATTTTTGTGAAACTGTAAAAATGTGTACACGTTTTAACCGATCATTTTTAACCTGTTACTTGTTTATAATGTGTTTGTGAACCACTGGAGCTCCACTGCAGTTACTAAATATTTGCATTGACACTGTTCCTGTAGTTCACATAAACGGAACACAGGTCAAGTGAATCTTTGTAAATATTTAAATCTGCCCTGGACTCTGGGGAAGGCCTTTTGTGTGTACTGCTTACACTTTTATCTAATGTGCCAAAAACTTAATAAAAATAATACCACTTGTTTGTATTTCTTAGACTAATAAATTCACAATAATTTCATTTGTGCTTTTTTTTTTTAATACTCATTTTTGAACTGCCATTTTGCAGTCAATGCTTGTAACAATAAATAGTTTACAAGGCAGTTTGCTGGCTCAGTGTCATGTATGGAAGATCACTTTTTCCATTAGATTTTGCATTTTAAATACTACTGTATTTATAACTTTGATTTTTTTTTTTTTTAAGATGGTTGACTATTTTTATTCAGATATTTACTTGCTAAAATTGTAAGTATTCTTTTTTCAATATGTTTCAAATTCTAAATAAAAATGTCACCTTATTTTTACCTGATCATTTCAAGTCCTCAAATTCAGCAGTCAAAATTCAAAGTGTAAAATTTGCATAGAAAATGTTCACGTCAAATATCTAAAATGCCAATGTAGAGGAGGACAGTACGCTGGCGTATTGCTATCACTCCCCTTGGCTCAGTTTCACGTAATTACATGAAAACTTTCACGTTTTAACATATTTATATCACGTTATATAATATTTGAAATTATCACGTTACAACGTGAAATTATCACGTTACAACGTGAAATTATCACGTTATTTCGTGATAGGCATTCATCACGTTATTTCAGACAGACTGGACAACAAGGTCAGGCAGGACGACGTGGACAAGCAGGAGATGGACGTGGACAAGGGATAGAGGAGGAATGAACTGACAAAGAACAAAGGATGAGGACAGAACTAAGTAGTGGGGCTGATTAGACAATTAGCTGCAGGTGAACCACCGAGCAGGTGATCCACACTGCAGCATTAGCCCAGCCACACCCCCAGAGGAGCAGACAGACACAGAAGGGAGGGGGAACACACAACAAACACCAAACCCTGACAGTTTGACATTTGGATAGGCCAATAATGGGCCATGAACATTCCTAAAATGAGCCTATTTAGACTTGAGTCTCCGTTGTTCACTGTTGAGGGCTTCAGTGTCTCTCCTCCAGTCTGACCACAGACGCTGAGGCCCTCGGATGCTGCGCTGGAGCCTGGAGCATAGCACGTGCCATGGACTGTATATTTTACTTATATAGGCCTACTTACTTTTTATCTTACTTTCATTTGACTCAATTTAGTTTGCAGGACTGCTGTTTATCATCCCGCCCACCCGCTCACCCGTGCGGTCACGCTCCCACCCGCGCGGTCGCGCTCCCACCCGCGCCCACAATGAGCTTTCAGAATGTGTCCCGCGCCGCACTGTTTTGTGTTGGTATGCAGCTCTATTACAGCTGCCATTCCCACACACCAACACTCTGACATCCACGGCTAATTATCGGAGTGGCGGACCTGGTTTAGTCCTGGTTTTAGTCCTGTTATAGACCTGGTTTAGTCCTGGTTTAAATCTGATTTAGACCTGGTTTAGTCCTGGTTTAGACCTGGTTTACTCCTGGTCTTAATCAGGACTAAACCAGGTCTAAACCAGGACTAAAATTAGGTCTAAAATCAGTCACAGTTCTTATTGTCTGTGTTGTTTTGACGTGTAGTTAGTAAATTTGGGAGGTGCACGCAGACAACAATAATAAAATTTTATTTTACACCCATGGGTGCAGGGCAGTCAACACAGTTTTGACGCAGAACCATAAATAGGCCTTAATTTGGCCTTTAGCTTTTCACACTGATTCAGACAGAACACAAAATACTTGCATAAATACGTGCATAATTCAAAGGTTCCATGTGGATTTAGTACATTTTTTGTTAGAAGTTTTCAGACCCTGGAAACTCTGTAAATTTAATAAGTGGACCTTTTGAGTTTGTAACTGAGTACCCCTGCTCTAGATCATTCCCATTTTCAATTATTATTAAATTATGTATTATTATGTAATTTTTCTGCTGGACCAGCAGTTGACCTCAGAAGCTGTCAGGAAGAGACAGTGGTGTGCTGGAGCACACGAGTCCTGGTCGGTCGCCTGGGAAGGGCGTGTACGCCGGGGCGAGGGCCATCATTGCCGCGAGTGGCTTTAATTGGCCCTCGCCTAACAAAGTGGCGAGGGGTATTGTTCTTGCTCGGTTTCTTTATTATTATTGGCCCTCGCCTAACAAAGTGGCGAGGGGTATTGTTCTTGCTCGGTTTCTTTCGCCGCCGCCGTTTTGACTGCGTGTACGCCAAAGTCTTCAAGTGTCTTGTTTTTGGTCCAAACAAGCTCAGATTTGACACGTCACATCTACAGATGTGGGTCCACAAATCATATCACGTTTCTAACCGCACTTTTTCACGGTTTGTCAAACAAAAACAAAAAATATATTATGGATATGGGGTGTTTCCCACGGTTGGCCAGGAGGGGCTCAAAGACTCCCCCAATAAATAGTTCAAAAATTACTACACGCACAGACTTTGTCTGATTGTGCTGAAATTTGAATCATTAATGACTGATCATGACCTGAATATAATACACTATAAAGTATATAGAAAAGTGAACTCTATAGCGCCCCCTACCTCAGATATGTTTAAAGGCGCACTATGTAACTTTTCTGGTGGAGGGTCTGTTTTTATGCACAGTCTTAGTCTGACAGTGCTCTTGATTATAAAAGTCATGTGACCTGTGGCCTAGTTTCTATAATTTGGCTCTAGATTGTTCCCATTTTCAAATATTAAAGGTGCCCTATGTAATTTTTCTGGTGGACGAGCTGTCGGGAGGAGAGAGTGTCGTGTCAGGGCGGTCACGAGTCCTCAGCGGTTGCCTGGCATGGGCGTGCGCACCGGGGCGAGGGCCATCATTGCCGCAAGCGGCTTTAATTATTATTATTCCCCTAGAATAGGACCACTATGGGAGAGGGGACAAGCAAAGTTTGTCGCAGGGAAACGAAATTCGGGACAGTGACAGAGAACCATGAGACAAGCCAAAAGATGAATTGGAGCACATCTCTATGACCAACAGGAAGTCGGCCATATTGGATCAAAAAACTCGCCGCTGTTTTGACTGCGTGTACGCCAAAGTCTTCAAGTGTCTTGGTTTTGGTCCAAACGAGCTCAGATTTGACACGTCACATCTACAGATGTGGCTCCACAAACGCATCATTTTTCTAAGCGCACTTTTTCACGGTTTGTCCGTAGCACGCCGGCGAATAACACCTTCATTTCCTGTTTCTTTGATGACCTCTCACGGCCACAGGCTTTGGCCTACAGAGCTCAAACTCACATCACTATTGTGTGATCCCGGCCTGAATGTGATGAAATATGAAATATAATAAAAGTGAACTCTGTAGCGCCACCTAGTGTATACGTGAAACGTCAACATTATCGGATTTGGACCAAATTTGGGGATTAAATTCTATGCATGATTTCAAGCAAAATCTTATATTATGGACATGGTGCAATTTTCATTGTTCGCCACCAGGGGCGCAAAGACTCAAGCCCTATATTATGGATATGGATAAAAATAGTTTAAAAATACCTACACACACAGGCTTTGTCTGATCGTGCTGAAATTTGAATCACTAATGCCTGATTAGGGCTTGATTATAATGAACTATAAAGCATATGAAAAGTTACTCTTGCGCCACCTAGCCCATACAAGAAACGTCAACATTATCAGATTTGTACCAAATTTGGGCATTAAATTCTCTGTATCAGAGCAAACAAAAAAATATATCATGGATATGGGGTGTTTCCCATGGTTGGCCAGCAGAGGCGCAAAGTCTCCCTAAAAAAATAGTTAAAAAATGCCTACACACACAGGCTTTGTCTGATTGTGCTGAAATTTGAATCACTAAAGCCTGAACATGGTCTGAATATAATAAACTATAAAGTATATGAAAACTTACACTATAGCGCCACCTACTCTATACGTGAAACTTCAACATTATCCAATTTGTACCAAATTTGGGGATTGAATTCTATGCATGATTACAAGCAAATATATATATTATGGAGATGGTGCATTTTTTTATCGTTGGCCAGCAGAGGCGTGAAGACTCCCCCATTAAATAGTTTAAAAATGACTCCACACACAGACTTTGTCTGATTGTGCTCTATAGCGCCCCCTACCAAAGACATGAAACGTCACCATGACCATGATTTGGGGATTAAATTCTATGCGTGTCTACGACCAAAAAAATACATTATGGATATGGGGTATTTTCCATGGTTGGCCACAAAGGGCGCAATGGAATATAAAATATGATAAAACTTAACTCTATAGCACCACCTAGTGTATACGTTAAATGTCAACATTATCCGATTTGTGCCAAATTTGGAAATAAAATTCTAGGCATGATTACAAGAAAAAAAAAATATTATGGACATGATGCATATTTCACCATTGGCCAGCAGGAGCGCAAAGACTCCCCCAATAAATAGTTCAAAAATTATTATATGGACAGAGTTTGATGATTGTGCTGAAATTCTACGCATGACTACGAGCAAAAAAAATATTATAGACATGGGGAATTTTTCACTGTTGGCCAGGAGGCGGTGCAAAGACTCCTCAAAAATAATTTAAAGGTGCACTATGTAATTTGTCTGATGAAGGATGTGTTGGCCTGGGAAATTTGAATCACTAATGCTTGATCTCAGTCTGAATATAATACACTATAAAGCATATGAAAAGTATGGTTGGGTTTTACGGTTATTAGGGTTAAGTGTGGGGCATGGCGTTTGCTGGGAGCAGCATTTGCATGGCATGGGTTAGGGTGCATGGCGTGATGTGTAAGGCATGTCATTTGGAGGTTACGGCGTTTGTTCGGTATGGCGTAGGTGCACGCGAGGGCCGATCCTCGCCACTTGCGGCTATATTTATTATGATTAATAAATTATGATTATTCATTTATGTTATAATTTGGTTCACGAGAACCAATCAGAAAGCAAACTGAACCTTACATGAAATCGGTGCATCACTACCAGCTTCATTGCTGAAATCCAGTTGGTTTAAACCTAAAATGCCTCTCTCTGATCTGAACGGTCAGCACCTAAACCCCAGCACCTACAGCCAATCGTGAGTCAGTGCTAGTGCAGCCTCTGCAGCTCAGGGAGGGAATTCTGGAGGTTCTGAGCTTTACATTAGGCATGGCCTGTCCATATACTGAGAATTAGACAAACATGGATGTGTCTCTGATGACACAGGCTCAGTTGTCACTGTAGTACCTTTTTAAACCTGTAAGAACAGGATACACACCGTTTCCTTTAATGACACTGATGTTATAATTTTGTTCAGAAATTGTATTGGAGTATTTTCTATTAAAATACTGGTCTTTTCATGCACCTTTCCTTCACTTTAGGCTCTACCTTTTCAACTTGTTAAACCACTTTCCTACAGTCAAAATGAAATCAGACTCAGCTCAGACAAAGAGAGCACTAACCTTTGAGCTAAACAGAAGCTAAGTCTATCTTAACTTTGGCATGCTAATGATGCTAACGATACGAACAGCAGAGAGAACAGTCAGAGATAGATTAGCATTAACGTCAACTTCAGGAACTGCTCAGATCATCGAAAACAAAAGGGATGCTAATCTTTGAGCGTGTTTGGAGGAGAGTCCAGGCATGGGCATTACTTAGTTACATTTACTTGATGTTTTTACTGAAGTATAATTGAATTGACATTATTGCTATCATGTATTGTGCTGCTTGAAATGATAATAAAATATTTCTAATATAATCGATAGATAGATACATAGATAGATGGATAGATAGATGGATAGATAGATAGATAGTATTTCTAATCTAATAGATTACCAGTCCGAGCCTGGTGCAAGTGACAATATGAAATTGTCAATGACATTTGAGCTTTTCTCAGCAGTCCTTGAAATATGATTTAGTAAGTTTGCATTTTGTCTGTATACCTACCGTTTTAGTAAGAATTCCATATAAACTTCTAGAATAGATTTGTTCTTTGGAGATCTGAGAAAAAATCACTTTTTTTTTAGATAAAGGACATTTCATTTTCATTTCATTTTCAAATTTGGATGACAGTAGAATGTAAAGCAACGCAAAGCAGAGCGAAAACCTTTGGACACGTTTAGTTTAGCTCAACATTATAAAGAGCAACTTGTGAATGAAAACAGCACACACATCTCACATCTGTAATAGAGTCATTTAATATCTGTATCTCTGCATAAAAATTGCCTTTGGAAAATCAAACTGAGCAATGGACAGTGGGACAGAACTGAAATTAGACGGTTCATATTTAAATTGTTTCTAATCGCTGTTACCCTTAAAATCACTTAGAGTTTAGACAAAAGTTATTCATATTTTTGGAGGAGCAGCACAAATGAAATTAAAACATATCAGTCAGCTAAAACATTATGACCAGGACTAAACCAGGTCTAAACCAGGTCTAAACTAAGTCTAAACCAGGACTAAACCAGTTCGAAACCAGGATTAAACCAGGTCAAAACTAGGATTAAACCAGGATTAAACCAGGACTAAACTAGGATTAAACCAGGAATAAACCATGACTAAAGAAGGCATAAACCAGGTTTAACTTTAGTTTACAGAAATAAACCTTATTCTGATTCTGAAATGTTGAATCTTAAAGATGCTATGTGCAACTTTCCTGGTGGATGTCCAGTCACCTGTCTCCATAGTGATGCCATTGCACTGTCTGGAATATTCCACTGTATGAAGATGCCAGAAGGGCTACAGCCCAAGTTACCAGTCAGATCTGTGGAAAGGCAAACCCACTCCATTGTGCACATATGCAGAAATGAATGTTTTAGGATGTGTTTTAGAAATTAAACAACTGGGATTTAATAAATGAAAAATACATTACTTTAATGTCATTCTCTGGAGCAAAGCAGTGGCATCTCCATGGAGGCAAGTAGGAAAGTTACATAATGGACCTTTAAACCATCACTCTGCTCCTATGGTAACAGAGGGACATATGGATGGTTCTAATGTTTTGGCTGACTGCTTTATCAAATACATAGCTCCATCTCAGTATAAAATCATTTAAACCATGTCTCATGTCTCATTTTGTCTGGTCTTCTCTCCTCCCCTGCTTTTCATCTCCTCCTTCTCTCCTCACCTGCTTTTCATCTCCTCCTTCTCTCCTCACCTGCTTTTCATCTCCTCCTTCTCTCCTCACCTGCTTTTCATCTCCTCCTTCTCTCCTCACCTGCTTTTCATCTCCTCCTTCTCTCCTCCTTCTCTCCTCCTACTCCTCACCTGCTCTTCCTCTATGCCAAACATCTCTCCCTGATTCAGAGTCGAATGAAACTAAAGGAAGACACACATGTGAACAGGGCCTGCACACTTATGTCAGATTTTTACTTCTTGAGTAACATTTTGATTACCTCAGGGCAGCTGTGGCTGAATGAATGAACAATGCACAGAACTGAAAAGCACAGTTGGTTAGGTCTGACTATTAATTTCACTTAGTTGACTTAATTATATTTAAGAATCTTGCCTAGTTGTTTCTAGGTTTTTGTTTCATAATTTTACTTTCTGATTGGACACAGACACAGATATGACATATGTAGAGACATTCCATAATCCAAATAATTCCAGCAATCATAATGTACACATGGGCCAAACGTGTCTATATTACCTAGTTATAATAGTGGATAATGATTAGACTAGTAAAAATAATGACAAGACCTTTATTTTGTTAAATGAAGTTTAAATCAGAACTAAATCAGAAAAAATGTCTCTGCATTTTGAATGGAGTTTTCTGTGTTGATGATATAGGCAGAGTTTTTCAACTCAGCACTACATCATGTACATCATGTATATTCTTTTTACCTTTCTTCTGAACTCTTTTCCACAAAGTGCCACTTAACTGATATAAAACAGATGATAAATATTGACAAAAAATCCCACCAATCCAAGTCAGAATTAGAAAAAAAAACATGAAAACCGGTCATATGCACTGTAAATCCAAGTGTGTTTGCCTTTAGAAGAAATCCATTTCCAAGCTTTATGCTAACACCAATATTTCTGCAAATATGATTTGTTACTGTGCTTTTAGCTTTGTGCCGCTGTACCAGATCTTTGTCTATCGTCCATCTGCCTTTTTCCAGTACAGAATATTGTATAAGCAGTTCTTGAGGTCAAAACATTATCAGAGAACCAGGAAGTTCTTATTAGCATGCTAGTGGCTGTTAGCTTTACTCTCTGAGAGTTGTGAAAAGTGCTCATGAATTTATTACTAGGAAAAAATAGGATGTTCAGAATACATATGGTAAGCAAGGAATAATTTTGGATCACTGTAATCCATTTAAAATGAACTAGTTCTGTTTTTTAAATTTTGAAGACAGTAAAAATCAGGTACAGCGCCTTTAAGAATCATTTTATTGTTTTATTTATTGAAGTACTGTTGCTTTAAAGCTTGTGTGGCGTGCAGGCCCTGTTGGGTTCAGCCTCAGAGTGGTGCAGTGTGCGAAGCTACAAAATGGCCACCGCTCTGGGACGAAGAGGAAGTGTCTGTCTCACAAATGTTTGACATTAAAACAGTCTTTAAGGACTCTAAAAGTTATACTCACAAAACTTATTATTATTATTTAAGATATACACTGCAAAAAGGGAGATATACATGAGTTAAAATGACTTAATTCAGAATGTTGACGCATTCACACATGACATTTCAAGTCTCCAAATATTTCTGAGGTGTGCCAATCATTTATTTTATGCTATATTGTTAAAGCGCACATTTATTTGTTTTCTTTTGAAGATGCTATAGTCACAGAAAACATGACAACACGTTTTATATGTTTCAGTTTTGTTTTCTACACTCAGTTCCCCCTGCCTTTGCAATCCGCTCAAAGTACTACTGCAAATCGCAACACGTTTGTGAAGTTGTAGTGCATTGTCTTGTATCATGCTTTTGTACATTAATGGAAGATTAAACATGGCTGACGCAGACCTGTGGGCAGTCTTGTACAGGATCATACTGCTAAGGAGGGTTCGAATAGGATGAAGATGACATCTAAAACCTCTTTAGCAATTTAGCTCAGTGTTAACATGGTAGAAAGCACCAAAACATTTTGATAATTTTACGTGATACCAATTTAAAAAGTAAAATAATAAAATTAATCGAAATTACACTTCAAAACTATTTTAAAAATTCCAATATTCACTGGTGCAAGAACAGACTTTGCAGATGCATACCACCAGCCACTAGGGGGAGCCTCAAAGCTGAAGATCCATACTGAGCCCTCCTTATAAAGCAGATATACAGTAGGTCTTCAATAGATTCATCATTAATGCTTTGTCAACAAATACATTAAGGCAAAAATAAATATCTTATATGGCTATGCAATGCTAACCTAGCTCATGCCAGATTGAAATATGTGTCACTCTGAATGGAGGTTTACACATGATCAATCTGGGATGGCTCTAGCTGAAAATGACTGGAAAACATGGAGCATCATGACAACTATTTGAATCCGATTGGTTAAAGTG
>CM060656.1:1409825-1452325 GCA_030686955.1 Odontamblyopus rebecca | reverse complement strand
AGATTTGACACGTCACATCTACAGATGTGGCTCCACAAACGCCATCATTTTTCTCAGCGCAGTTTTTCACGGTTTGTCCGTAGCACGCCGGCGAATAACACCTTCGTTTCCTGTTTCTTTGATGCCCTCTCACGGCCACAGGCTTTGGCCTACAGAGCTCAAACTCACATCACTATTGTGTGATCCCGGCCTGAATGTGATGAAATATGAAATATAATAAAAGTGAACTCTGTAGCGCCACCTAGTGTATACGTGAAACGTCAACATTATCGGATTTGGACCAAATTTGGGGATTAAATTCTATGCATGATTTCAAGCAAAATCTTATATTATGGAAATGGTGCAATTTTCATTGTTCGCCACCAGGGGCACAAAGACCCCCTAAAAAATAGTTTAAAAATGTCTACACACACAGGCTTTGTCTGATCGTGCTGAAATTTGAATCACTAATGCCTGATTAGGGCTTGATTATAATGAACTATAAAGCGTATGAAAAGTTACTCTATAGCGCCACCTAGCCTATACAAGAAACGTCAACATTATCGGATTTGTACCAAATTTGGGTATTCAATTCTCTGTATCAAAGCAAGCAAAAAAATCTATTATGGATATGGGGTGTTTCCCACGGTTGGCCAGGAGGGGCGCAAAGACTCCCCTAATAAATAGTTCCAAAATTACTACACGTACAGAGTTCCTCTGATTGTGCTGAAATTTGAATCATTAATGCCTGATCATGACCTGAATATAAAACACTATAAAGTATATAGAAAAGTGAACTCTATAGCGCCCCCTACCTCAGACATGAAACGTCAACGTGATCAGATTTGTACCAGATTTGGGGAATACATTCTATGTATGAAAGCAAACAAAAAATATATTATGGATATGGGGTGTTTCCCACGGTTGGCAAGGAGGGGCGCAAAGACTCCCCAATAAATAGTTCCAAAATTACTACACGCACAGAGTTCCTCTGATTGTACTGAAATTTGAATCATTAATGCCTGATCATGACCTGAATATAATACACTATAAAGTATATATATATAAATACTTCCACCCAAAATATGTTTAAAGGCGCACTATGTAACTTTTCTGGTGGAGGGTCTGTTTTCATGCACAGTCTTAGTCTGACAGTGCTCTTGATTATAACCGTCATGTGACCTGTAGCCTAGTTTTTATAATTTGGATCTAGATCATTTGCATTTTCAAATATTAGACATATATTAGACATGACTTTTAAAATAATGTTTAACCTAAACCCACTCAACAGCGCCTCCTAGAATTTGACCTCTATGGGAATGGGGACAGCTAAACTTTAGCGTATGATGATGGAATTTCTAACAGTGGCAGTCGACTGTGACACAAGCCTAAAGTTGAATTGGAGCGTTCCCCTATGACCAATAAGAAGTCAGCCATATTGGATCAAATAATAGGCCGCTATGTGTTTGTAAAACTCATCTCATCTCTGGTCTTTGGTCCAAATGAGTTCAGATTTGACATGTCACATCTACAGACGTGGGTTCACACACACATTATTTGTTTTTGGGATCCTCCTCATGGTTTGTTCGTAGCACGCCAGCGAATAACACCTTCATTTCCTGTTTCTTTGATTACCTCTCACAGTCACTGGCATTGGCCTACAGAGCTCAAACTCACCTGGACTGGTGACCGGTGATCGAGGACTAAGCCTCTCTCTCTGTTGTTTCAGCCTGTAGTTTCAGCCTGATCTAGCCTAGCCGACTAGCATCATGGCTGAACCTCTCACTCTTTCCTGCCCTAGTTGCCACATGTGGAGTGAGAACCCTGGCTTATTTGATGATGACAGGGAAAGTTGCGCTAAGTGCAGCGTAGTGGCCGTCCTCGAGGCCAGGGTTACAGAGTTAGAAACGCGGAACTGCTCATTGCAGGCGCTGAAGCCAAGTTAAAGTCAGGCAGTAGCAGGGACCAAGCTCCTGTGTTATGGAATCTGTTGATGTTAAACAGGCTCCACAGTCTCTTTATTTAAGACCAGGCTTAAAACCTTCCTCTTCAGAATAGGTTATGACCAGGTTACTTAGTTTGATGTCACTAAAATAAGCTTCTGTAGGAGATAACAAGCTGGGGGAAGTGTGGCAACCTGAGCACTGTCCTCTGTTTCCTCCTATTTTCTCATCAGCATCACTCACTATGTTCTCATCTGTAGTTTGTTCATTGCTATTCACATGTTGTCCCCTGTCCCACTCCCCCTGTGGAGTGGAACTCTTTCAGACGTCTGATGACAGCTGGACCTCCCTCTCCCTCTTCCTCGCCTGACTCTCCTCGCCCGGCTCCTCCTCCTTCTTGCCCAGCTTCCTCCTACTCGCCAGGCTCCTCCCCAGCTCCTTCCCCACCTGTCCGTCCATGGGAGTGGATCTCTCCTTCACTGTAGTTCTCCCTGAGGTTTCTTCTTTTTCCCAGGACCCTGGGTTTTTTGGAGTTTTTCCTTGCTGAGAAGGAGGGTCTAAGGACAGGGGATGACTGGACCATGTTTCATTTGCTGCTTTACATAAATGTTGTTTATTCCTGTTTTGATATGTCTGTGTGGATGTTTTACTCATCAAAATCTTGGAACGCCCTTAGAGGCAACTGTTGTTGTGATTTTGTTGTAACCCCAACCTCTAGCACTTAACCTCACCCTAACTCTAATCCTAACACCTCACCTTAACCTTAAACCTACCATTTTTCTCCATTTTTGTGTAGATTTTTTTTTTTGTCCAAGATGGCGGACTGGCAGTTTGGGAGGGGGCGTGGTCACTATAGACTTTTTTTGTTCCTATTCCCATGATGCATCTGTGTACCAAACTTGGTTTGGCTTCGTCAAACTTTTTCTCACGACGTCACATTGGCAATGGCAGATATTTGGCCTGTTACCATGGCAACAAGATGACAAATGGCCTGGGGGCGTCATTGACTTTTTTCATCAAGATCCTGTCACGAATGGGTGTACCAAATTTTATATGTATACGACAAAGTAAAATTTTATTGTTCCATACAAATTCCCTAGGGGGCGCAATAGTGCCCATTTGAGATTTTCTTATATAAATCTGTGCAGGGTCAGGGTGTCCACCAATGATTAAAGTTTGAGTGAAATCGTCCAAAGTTTGTGCAAATTATCACTTGTCAAAATTTGACAACGATCTGCGAAAATGAACCCGAAATTTGGACTGTTGTCACGGCAACACCTTTTAACAACTTTTAATGTTCCAGTTGTCGAGATGAGACAGAATGATTCTGGTGAGGTTATGTTAAAAACCCTAGGACGAGTTCATTAAAGTACAACGACAAGAAAATGCGCCTTTGCCACCAGGTTACACATTCTATCCAATATGGCTGACTTCCTGTTGGTTGCCTAGCAACTGCGTAATATAATTTTTTGTTCCTGTTCCCATGATACATCTGTGTACCAAATTTGGTTCGGCTACGCCAAAGTTTTTGTCGGGCGTCCTATTGACGAGGACAGATGTTTGGGCTGTTGCCATGGCAACACGATGACAAATGGCGTGGGGGCATCATTGACTTTTTTGATCGAGACCAGGTCACGAATGTGTGTACCAAATTTTATATCCATCCATCCATCTTCTCCCGCTTAATCCGGCAGGGTCGCGGGGGCAGTTTGCTGCCCAATCCTCATAGCACCTGACCCCCCACCAAATTTTATATGTCTACAATAAAGTAAATTTTTGCTGTTCAATGCAATCTCCCTAGGGGGCGCTATCATGCCCATTTTAGATTTTCTTACATCATTCTGTTCAGGGTCGGGGTGTCCACCAACGCTTAAAGTTTGAGCGAAATCGGCCAAAGTTTGTACAAATTATCGCTCTTTGAAATTTGATGGCGAGCCGCAAAAACGTACCCGAAATTTGGACTGTTGTCACGGCAACACTGTTTAATTTTTTAAAAAGCTTTTAACAACTTTTAATGTCCCACTCGTTGAGATGACACAGAATGATTCTGGTGGGGCTACGTCAAAAACCCTAGGACGAGTTCGTTAAAGTACGATGACAGGAAAATGCGCCTTTGGTGCCACATCGCACGATCGGTCCAATATGGCTGACTTCCTGTTGGTTGCCTAGCAACCGCATAATATATTTTTTTTGTTTGGAACAACATGACCTATCCACCACCCAAATTTCGTTTCTCTACGACAAAGTTCATTTTTCGGGTATAGCCATAGGTGCAATGTATTTTGATTTTGCAGGGGGTGCTGTCGTGCCACTTTTTTAAATTTTTGGATGTGGAGTATTTGTAAATTCCTACTTTGGTGTTCTTGAATTTTGTGCAAAATTTCGTGAGTTTTCGTCGGCGGGAAGTTGCCGAACTGTGTTCGGGGGTGGAGGAAAATAATAATAAATATAGCCGCAAGCGGCAATGATCGGCCCTCGCTCGTGCCTATGCTCCGCCCCGGCCACGCCGCGCTCTGCACATGCCCCAGAAACACACCTTACCCCCTAAGCCCTAACTCCTAAATAAACCCTAACTCCTAACTCTAACCCTAATCTAACCACAGACCTAATCCTAACACTAGACTTAACCGTACCCCTAACCTGAACTTTAATCCTAACACCACACCTTAACCTTAAACCTGCCATTTTTCTCAATTGTTGTATGTGTTGATTTTGTTTTTTTAAATTCAAGATGGCGGACTGCCGGTAAGGGAGGAGGCGTGGTCACAGTATACTTTTTTGTTCCTTTTCCCACGATGCATCTGTGTACCAAATTTTGTTTGGCGACGTCAAAATTTTTCTCAGGACGCCACATTGGCAATGGCAGATATTTGGCCTGTTGCCATGGCAACATGATGAGAAATGGCCTGGGGGCATCATTGACTTTTTTCATCAAGACCCTGTCACGAATGTACCAAATTTTGTATGTCTACAGTAAAGTAAAATTTTATTGTTCCATGCAAATTCCCTAGGGGGCGCTATAGTGCCCATTTGAGATTTTCTTATATAAATCCATGCAGGGTCGGGGTGTCCATCAGCGCTTCAAATTTGAATGAAATCGACCAACATTTGTACCAGATTACACGGTCTATCCAACATGGCCGACTTCCTGTTGGTTGCCTAGCAACTGCGTAATATACTTTTTTTGTTCCTATTCCCATGATGCATCTGTGTACCAAATTTGGTTTGGCTACGCCAAAGTTTTTGTCGCCCGTCCTATTTGCGAGGACAGATGTTTGCCCTGTTACCATGGCAACACGATGGAAAATGGCGTAGGGGCATCATTGACTTTTTTGATCGAGACCCTGTCATGAACATATGTACCAAATTTTATATGTCTATGACAAAGTAAATTTTTCCTGTTCCATGCAATCTCCCTAGGGGGCGCTATCACGCCCATTTGAGATTTTCTTATATCATTCTGTTCAGGGTCATGGTGTCCACCATCGCTTCAAGTTTGAATAAAATCGGCCAACATTTGTACGAATTATCGCTCTTCGAAATTTGATGGCGAGCCACAAAAACGAAACCGAGTTGTTGTCACGGCAACACCGTTTGATCTTTTAAAAAGCTTTTAACAACTTTTAATGTTCCACTCGTCGAAGTGACACAGAATGATTCTGGTGAGACTACGTCAAAAACCCTAGGACGAGTTCGTTAAAATATGAGTACAGCAAAATGCGCCTTTTCCACCAGGTTACACGGTCTATCCAATATGGCTGACTTCCTGTTGGTTGCCTAGCAACTGCGTAATATACTTTTTTGTTCCTATTCCCATGATGCATCTGTGTACCAAATTTGGTTCGGCTACGCCAAAGTTTTTGTCGGGCGTCCTATTGACGAGGACAGATGTTTGGGCTGTTGCCATGGCAACACGATGGGAAATGGCGTGGGGGCGTCATTGACTTTTTTGACCGAGACCATTTCCTAAACATATGTACAAATTTTTTATGTCTACGATAAAGTAAATTTTTGCTGTTCCATACAAATTCCCTAGGAGGCGCTATAGTGCCCATTTGAGATTTTCTTATAGAATTCTTTTCAGGGTCAAGGTGTCCACCAATGATTATAGTTTGAATGAAATCGTCCAAAGTTTGTGCGAATTATTATTATGACATCATGCACGATCACTTCGTGCATGATGTCATGTGCGCCCTACGTTTTTGGGTGAACGATTACAATTATGCCGCTGACGCGGCCATGGCGATGCCACCGTGCCAGGTCAGCGGGCACCAGTCAGTGACATGGTGATGCCAGTGTGCTTGGAAAGGGGAGAGCGCTTCGCTCCGCGCACTCAGCGCAGCAGTGCTTCGCACTGCTGAACAATCACAATAGGCCCTACGCTGCCTAGGCGCTCGGGCCAAATATAATAATAATAATAATAATAATAATAATAATAATAATAATAATAATAATAATAATACATTTTATTTGTTAGGCACCTTTCAAGGTTCTCAAGGTCACCGTACATCAAAGGACATTAAAATAAGTAGGCATCTTATCCTCCATAAATGTCTTCCTCTGCACATCTTTCACAAACAAAATCATCCATATTGACACTAAAACAGGCTGATGTGTGACTGTTGGTGTCTCCTTGTTTGTTTTGGGACATCACTTATGACTCCACCCAAACCAACAACACTGTTTTGTGATTGGTCTTAACCACTGGTGACTGCATCCTGTCACAACAGAGGGAGTTGGGCCAAGTAAACCCTGAGTTTGTGCTGAAGATTTATGGGCCCCGGAAACAAAATCTGCAGGCTTCCACAGATGCCTCACAAGATAAACACAATAGAATGACTCAGACCAGCAACAGCTTATAAAATTTACAGCTGCTAAAGATTTACTAAATAATCTATCTCAGCCTAAACTTTTCCAAACCAGATAAATATTCTGTTCCTGTTTGAGATTGAGGATATCCATTTTGCAGTGGTGCAGAGGACGAGGGGTATGTGGTGGAGGGAGGAGAGGGGCCGATGCGGCGGCTTTCCTACCCCAGCCAGCAGGGGGCAGTACCTTCCTCTCGAGGGGCTGCCACTCGTTGGATTTGAGGTGGTAGAGCTCGTCAAACTTGAGGCTGAGGTCTTCGATGGAGACCTGAAGCAAGTCCCAGAACCTGGCCAGGTCCTGAGGGGAGGGGCGAGGTGAGAAGAGGGGGTCCTGTGGAGAAGAGGAACACGGAACAATCAACCAGAAAATGACATTTAAACACGCTTCATTCTGCTACAAGTGCTGAAACATGCCCAGTCAAGTCTGATTGTCTTTCCTACTGAGATACACAGAGCCCATGCTGTACTTATACATCCTGCTGGAGCTGCTGGTGTGGCCGTCTGCACAGCACACGTGTCAGTGTGTGGCCAATTACAGCAACATGGTATTGAGTGTTTTTGTAAAAATAAACCTTATGAAACTTTCTTTGTTGACTTTATTTGCTTTAAACGAATAACAAGCTAAGATTTCAACTAACAGAAAACATTTTAACCATTTGTGGTGAATAAAATAATGAGAATAAAGTCAAGCTATCGACTACCATAACTGACTCGGTCGGCATTCTGTCATGTGTTTGTACTCACTCATTTTAGATCAGCAGCGATGACAAACTACAGTCCCTCCACTGCAGACCTGCGTGTGTAGTTTCACTGTTTTGGCTTAGTGAACATGAAAATGCTTTGAACTAGACAATAAAGGCACTTGGATCAGAGGATATAATATATGAATGGGCTGCAAAAAGAAGATTGGATCAACAGCTTAATATCAGCCACACTTCTCCTGCCTCTGTCTGAGCAGGTAAGTCTCCTTTATCTCTGCTCTGGGGTCATTACACTCATTTACCACAGGCGAAAGAAAAGACCACTGCGTAGCATCAGTGAAGTTGTCTCATGTGTGCATATTGCAAGTAAACAACAGTGAAGTAAACTGACTGACTGCCGCTGGGGTGGCTTCATAGAGCCGCAACATGTGAAAACATGGCAAAAGTTGAAATTCAATTTGTCAACTGGACAAAAGTTTTTTTGGTCAAATACATTTCACAGCTCATCCAAGCTGCTTCTTCAGTTCTGGTCAGAATGCTGGAGGACACTGCCTTATTTCTGCCTGAAAAGAGGAGCCAACTACTATGAAATTACTCTGAAACTACACCCACTTGTTTACAGTTCCTGTTTGGCTACATGCCCTGACTGTGGGCTCATATTTAGTATAACCATTTAGGGCCATAATGGGCTTTCACACTTCTGTGCCTGCCCTGGCCCCTGTTGTTTTTTTAGTTTGTTTTAATTTATGTTTGAGGATGGACTTAGGAGACAGATGGTGTCTGAGCCCTCCATTTCTGTTTAAAGGATTAAAACAAAAGTAGCATCTTTATTTATTTATTTATTTATTTAAGTTTATTAAGGAAAAGCCCCTTGAGGGGAGTCACCTCGTTTTCGAGGGGGATCTTTAACTCCCCTCTTTTCTCTGGCTCAGATCTGGACCTCACTATCCTCAGAGTGTCTCGTGGCTTTTAGGTGGCAATATATTTTAAACTGAGGTCCACTGTGGCTCTCTCTTCTCCCTATTGGTACATCCTCCTGCGCAGTGGCTGTTTCCTCAATGTAGCCCTCACTGCAGTTTTCACTACACTGAATAGAGTAGACCACCTTTGGCTGGGCCAGTTTCTGTCTTAAAGTATTAGTGGGATCTATATAGACTGGGATTTCATGTCTGAAAATAGTCTTTAGTTTTTCAGAAACACCAGTCAGGTAAAGAATAGTTCCATCCTTTCTCCTGGGTTCTGATCCTGTATTGTCTTGTTTTTTAGCTCTCTTTGTTTTATCAAAAGCCCATTTTTGATAGCCACAAACAGAGGGCTTTTTGCACGTTGTTATTCATTCTCCTTTCCCTCTGTGCTTGTAGAAACCACGTAGACTCTTTGTTGTAATGTAATACGAGTAATAACTAATTCAGTAATAACTCAAACAGTTTGTGCTGCAGCGGGTGGTGTGAATCAAAGAGCAGGTATCGACCATGGGCTTTGTGAAGACCTCTACCTGGAGTCGCCGGAGTTCAACTATTGTTAGTGCACAATCTAAGAAAGGCAATGTGTTCTCCTTGGCATCTTCACGGGTGAATTTATGTCTGGATCTACCAAATTAATATGTGCAGTAAAAGGTTCCAAATCTTGAATTTTGAAAATTTATCATCAACATAAAAATACCAAACAGATTTTGCAGCAGTTGGCAGATTTATACAGGTGAAAGTTTGGTTCACCTGACCAAATGTGCCAACTGCTGGGTATTGTTTAAACACCAACCATTTCCAGTTCAGTGGAAACTTCTACAGGTAAATCTATGGCTGTGCTATGGGCTCGTATCTCCTATCAATGCTAACTTATATATGGAACAATTTGAACAGGGTGCCCAGGCACCCCACCCACTCACTGGTATCATTATGTTGCTTGAATGAGCTGCAAAACGTATTGGACCAAAATAAAACTTTTGTCCAGTTAACAAACTGAATTTCTCCTTTGGCTATGGATTCTACCTGGATCTGACACACCTGTGTAAAAACAGCCTTAAATTCTATTTTCAAACTGTTTTGTTCAGTATTTTCTGCTGTGTGCAGTATAAATATAAAACTCACCAGGTTTTGTTCACAGAGTGCCTGAAACTGTAAGAACTTCTGAGCCATGAGGAGCTGAGCACTGCTCACTGCACTGTGCACTTTTCCCAAAGCTGTACAGGAAAAAAAATATTTTAAATAAATAGTACACGTTCTAAAAGAAAATAAGATTTCCCAGTACTGTACTGTACAGAACTATACAATTAAAAGAAAAACTAAAGTGGAGCGCCAGTCATTGTGTCCTTAGGCAAGACACTTCAGCCACATTACCCAGTATGAAAGTGGTGTGTGTGTGAGTACTGTGGTGGTTGGAGGGGCTGATGGCGCATTGGCAGCTTAGTTTCCATCAGTCTGCCCCAGCGCAGCTGTGGCTACAATAGTAGTTTACCACCACTGAGTGTGGAGTGAATAAATAAAAGCACTTGGGTGTCTTGAAAGGTGTTATATAAATGCAATGATTAATGAATTAATTAACTATTCTATAAAACTCAAAACAACAAAAGACATACAAGTTGCCTGTATCACTGAAAGTCCAGTGTTCAGAGTGCACTCTCTCCCTGGACAGTGCACATGATTAAACCCATGTGAGTGTCGAACCTTCATCTGACAGCTGATGGTGCTGTGTTTCCTGCTCCATCTGCTCACACCAACCCTCCATGCGCCCTCTCTCGGCCTCCAGGAGCTTCAGGAACCACTGCCCATCACGTCGGCACAGGTTTCCCCCAGAGAAACTCACTCCTCCCTGGGTAAGAGCTGCTCCGCCTCCCCCCGACACCCCACTCTCCAGCCATGGGTCTGGAGGGGGCAGGCAGGATGGGTCCAAGGCCGGGTCTAGACCAGAGTCCAGATTGGGCTCTAGAGCAGAATCTAGAGCAGGATCTAAGCTCTCTGAAAAGGAGTCCGAGCTGCTCCGGGTGGTAGACCTGTGCAGAAAGAGATGCTAAGATTACAATTTCTTTCATGTTGCTCAATGATTCACCATAAGTCATTCACTTATCCAAGCAAAGTCACCATTAGACTGATCTATGTTCTGTAATTGGTATTATTCTTCGTGGGTTTCTTATGCTCTATTATTGACTCTAAATGTCAGCATTATCGGATTTGTAGCAAATTTGGGGATTAACTTCTCAACATGATTACAAGCAAACAAATATATTATGGACATGGTGCATTTTTCACCGTTGGCCAGCAGAAGCGCGAGGACTCCCCCAATAAATAATTTAAAAATTATTACACGCACAAATTTTGTCTGATGGCGCTGACATTTTAATCACTAAAGCCTGATCATGGCCTGAATATAATAAAATATAAAGTACATGAAAAGCTACACGATAGCGCCACCTAGCCTATATGCGAAATGTGAACATTATCAGATTTGTACCAAATTTGGTGATTACATTTTATGGCTGACAACAAGCAAAAAAAAGAAAAAAAAATATGGATCTGGAGTATTTTTTACAGTTGGCCAGCCTGGCCAACTGGGGCTGGCCAATATTTTTTGAGACTCCCTCAAAAAATATTTCAAAACGTTTTACATGGACATGCTGATTTCAATTGTGCTGAAATTTCTATCACTTATACACTGCACGACCCTGATTCCATTGATATGTCAAACACAATTATCAGTGCTACAGCGCCACCTATAGGAATGGACAAAGTTTACTAAGGGAAGAAAATATATATACTTTCATGTTAATGCACAGTCTTAGTCTGACAGTGCTCTTGAATTTAAATGTCATGTGACCTGTGGCCTAGTTTCTATAGTTTGGCTCTAGCTCATTCGTATTTTCAAATATTAAAGGTGCACTAAGTAAATTTTCTGGTGGACGAGCTGTCGGGAGGAGATTGTGATGTGTGCCGGGGCAGTCGTGAGTCCTCGGCGGTCACATGGGTAGGACGTGCTCGCCGGGGCGAGGGCCATCATTGCCGCGAGCAACTTTAATATGTACTTGAAATTTCCCTCATCATCATTGTACTTTGCATTTTAACTTTAACATGCAAAAAACAGCACCTGTTAAGGATCTGCCGTGTGATTGGCGGGGTCGAGGGGGTGGGCTCTTCCTGGTCCAGAGAGTCCTGAGCCACTGATTGGCTGCCACAGCTTACCATCACTTTCTTGTCCAAGGGTTTTGATTGGGGCTTATACAAAGGGAGTGGGACTTCCTGAGTGTCAGAGTCAGTGTCCTGTTTGGTCATGCTGCTGGACCGACTCCTGAAATGAAAGAAAAATGTATTTGCAGATAAGGGTTAGTCCTGTCCATAAGTGTTTGTGATATTGTGATATTATAGATCACAGTCTGTAGTACAGGAGAGGGTAGCTGGGGACACTGAGGTGACTTATGCATGAGCCTGTGCCATAGACTGTATAAAAAAGTGGACTAAGTGTGACGTCACCCATAGTGTTCAGAGCTTCTCAAATGAGGCCCGCAATGCGAAAGTTATAAGAGCGAATCTGAAGCCAGGCTCCATCTTATGAATTTTTTTTTTTTTTGTACAATTTAAAAAAAAAAAAATCAGTATCAGATAGAACATTTGAAGACCAAAATGATGAGGCTCACTGCAGCAGTTACAGAGAAAGGGATGACAAGATCCCAGTGTAAGTCAATGAGAGCCAGGGTCAGAAGGAGCCAAAAGAGTCTCCTGGTGCACTTCCTATTTGGCACGCAGCCTGATCCTTAGGACTCTTCTTCTGTTCTTAGTGAGAAATCAGTGACTGTGGAATAAACTAGAATCCATGGTTGAGAATCACTGTGTGTGCATTTGGATTCATCTAAATTACATAGTACATGGAAGAACTTATATTTTGCACATAAATTCCTTTGGGAGGACCCCCAGACACCTGTGCCTATATCAGACAGGCTTTATAGGCATCATTATTAAAGAATATGTCCAAGCCATGGAAGTATAAGAACCAAAGATGGCGTCATGTTGTTTCAGTGGCCTGTACACATTGGTGCATGATAAAAAATAGAAGATCTTTCCTCTGCCTTACGTATTTCCTTAATTAGCCTCCCAACCATGTGACAACAGAAGCATGCGCTGCATGACCAGTTCTGACCAATCACAACAATGTGTTAAACCTTACATTAACCTTTAGACATTTTGAGAATTTAAAAATTCAAAAAAGTTTCGACCAGAGCATTGAGCTGCAGCATGTGTCCTCCACACACAGACTTACTGCCAGCCGTCCTCCACTTGGACCCCGATGGACTGGAAGCGGCTCAGTGGGGGTGGGTCCTCTGGAGGGCTGGGGTCAGAGGACTCCTGCAGACAGTCCACCTGGAGGAGTGACATTTGATTAGGTACAACCCCAGCCCCCCCCCTCACACAGATGCCCTCCCCCTCACACAGATGCCCTCCCCCTCACACAGATGCCCTCCCTCTCACTAGGGCACCCCTCCCTCTCACCTGAATGCCTATGGAGGACAGCTTCCTCCTGGGGGCAGGTGCCTCCTGCGGGTCCTCTGGTGTTAGCGCGGTGTTAGCTTTAGCCGCTCCTGTTTGCGTCAGGCTGGCTTTCGCTCCTTTGGTGTCACAGTCGATGGTTTCCGTGGCAGTGTGGGATCTGTTTGGGACAATGGCTTCTCTTGTGTCTCTTTGGATTAAAGGTTCTCTGGCAGAGGGACAGAGGAGAGGAAGCGCATGTGTAGGTTTTCATGTTTTTCAAATTCTGACTTGGTTTGGTGGGGCAGTATCTGTGCTAAATGTTTATCTGCATTCATCCAAATTTTACATGCAAGCAACACATTCTGGCATTTTAAACACTGACTTAACAAAAGAATGGTTTACCCTATCATATGCATTTTTTTTTTTTACTAATCATTCCATCATTTCTATATTGGTGGTTTTGTGTGCAAGAGAAAGCTTTTTGTATTGACTACATTGTACTTTGTCATGAAGTATCAAAAAGTAAATCCACAAATGTTGAACCTGATCATTTCTCCTGCCAACTAGACCCACTCACTGTATTACAACATAAATCTACATTTGAACAATACTCATTTCAGCCGCTCCCATCTGTGTTAAATATGTTTGGCCTGTACAAAGAGTGCGGCCATCTGAAACACAGTGATTTGTTCAGAATTTCTGATGGCCCTGACTCCTCACCTGGTTTCCCTGGTGACAGCGGTGATCTGCGGAAGTCGTCTGATGCTGCGTGCAAGGCTGTTACCGTGTGTGCTGTCCAGGCTATCGGAGGAGTTACTGTGGGCCTGGCTGGACTGGCTGGTGACCTCTGACCGCAGACCCTCCTCCCTGTAGGCCTGTCGTGATAATACATTTTAATGTGCAATATATTGCGAAGTGCTCACTGATTTAGGCCACTGACACAATGAGCCAAAAGCAGAATTATCCCAACTGCACATCACATCAGGTTTGTGAAGCTGTAGTGTATTATTTTGTATCACGGTTTTGTATATTCATGGCATGACATGGGCTTGTAGGTGGAGCCTTGCACAGAATGTACTGCTAACCATAAGAAGGGTTTGAATCGAGCCCAGGAGAGATCACAAGATTATTCAAACATGCATGAATGAAACCTCTAAAACCTCTTCTGGCATGTTTTTGACCAGGAAACAACATGGTACAAATAATACTCCTATTTAAGTGAATGCTGTTATTATGGTAAACCGACCTCTCGCTCAGACCTTCGCCCCTCCTTCCTGTCAGGCCGCTGCCCCTCCTCTCGCTCCAGGTATGTGTCCTGAGCCGACTCGGTGCTGCTCTGGACTGTGACGGAGATGTAAGGTTTGGAGGTGGTGCGGGGAGGCACGGGGGGAGGGGCGGTGCGCTTACAGGTGGAGACGCAGGTGGAGACTGAGGAGAAAGAGAGGGAAGGTGGAGAGAGAGAGAGAGAGAGAGAGAGGGAGAGAGAAAGTAAAGTTCCTCTGGGGCTAATCTAGTTTTAGGGCAGTATAAACTTTAACTTCTCGGTCCAGTACATTCATGCTATGTTCAACCCACAGCATAAAAATCATATCAAATGCCTTTAGTTGGAGACTTTGCATTTGAGGCCTGATGCCTGATACGATGCAAACACCTAAAACGCAAGTACAAGTACAAATACTATAAATGTTACTGCTCCTTAACGCCAACTTAACACATCAGATTTCGCCCATTTCTCCTCATATTTGTTTTCTTTTGTCCCCTGTTACCTGTCCTGTTCTTGTTTCCAAGAGGGGCCCGATGGGGACAAGTAGGGGCCCGATCAAAGGCTTGGGGACGGTGCAGTTCAAGTCTCTGCAGTAACACGGCCAGCTGTTTCTCTCTAGGAGCTTTGTCCAAACCTGTGGCCCTCAGGTACAAGCCAAACTGATGCTTCCACTGAGTCCACTGAGCCGAGAGGTCATCTGGGGCGACAGGGGTGGCAAAGGTGACCGATGAAGGCCAACAGGTCAGGAGCACGGGCAACAGGTCAGGAGAGGCAGGTGATGCAGGTGAGAATCAGCCAGTGAGGGGTAATTGTTTGGTCAAAAATCAATGTTTAAAATAAAGGAAAACATGGGATTGAAAGAAAACAAAAAAATACATCAAAATAAATAACAAAAAGTTTTAAAATGTAAAAGTGGGAGGTGTTGACTGAATATTGGATGTAGGAGCCATCTTGTTTGACTCCAGTTCACTGAGGGAGAAAGGTGTTCGCTCCAAATACATCAAACTGGCCTCTAAGCTCCTAGCTCCTTACACCAGAACCAGATGTGCGTCACCATCTTGCCATGATAAGGACTAGCACACTGATTCACTAAGGAATTAGGAAAAGGAGCCTGAGTTCGTCATGGCTCCTTTAGCAGAGGAACCACAAGGGCTTCCTAACCATACGTAAGGATCTATGAGGCATATCCTACAGTCCAGTATGCATTTTCCGCAAAAGTTTCTGAACACAGCCAATCATGAAGAGTTGGTAATGCGTTAAATGTTTCATTGCCTCAGACATTATACAATACAAATACCTGGACATGGACATACCCGCCTTTATTAAAGAATGAAAATCGAAGCTTTTAGGGCCATCACAGCTTCATGCACTTTATCTGTACACCACATAATGACATAAGGGGACATCTGCACACATTGTTTACATTTATAGAAATTAAATTTAAAGCCACATGGCTCATTTGCATAAACGCAGCTGAAGAAACCAGTGCTCTGCTCTATTCTCCAGCTCCTAAGTACTAAAGGACAGGATATGGTGGAATATTTGTTGGGACAGAGGACAAAGGAGGCTGCAGCTGATGATAAGTCTGGAGAATATATTTCATCTCTTTGTGCATGGGCACATTGGTGGTTCATGTTTACAGGTCTTTCTTTCTTCCTTTTCTCTTCATCTTCTTCTTCTGTATAGAGCCTATAAGTGTAGTCTTATATTCAAAACAGTGCATGATGGTGTAGTCCCACCTGTACTGATATTGTAGGTCCTCACGCTGTAGCACAGTGCATTGTGGGTAGTGTAGTTACCTTACCTGTTGTGTTTTGGGCAGTGCATTGTGGGTAGTGTAGTTACCTCACCTGTTGTGTTTTGGGCAGTGCATTGTGGGTAGTGTAGTTACCTCACCTGTTGTATTTTGGGCAGTGCACTGTGGGTAGTGTAGTCTCACCTGTGCTGGTACTGTACGTCCTCACACTGCTCTCCGTTGGCGGGGGGGACGTGGACTCCAGGGACAGCGAGTCTTCGTCCTGGGAGCAGCCGGCCTGGATTGCTCTCAGGTAACTGTGGCTGCGTGAGCGGAAGCACGAGGGGCGGGGCAGTTCGGGGGGCAAGTGTGGGCTGAGTTCAGAGGGCAGATCGGGGGGCGAGTCTTGAGACTGGGGCCGCGAGTCTCTGAAGGTGAACTCAGAACTGTGGTCGTCATACGGTCCACTGCCCACACCCCGGAGCTGTGCGAGAGGAGGACATGAATGACATCATGAGGGGAATCTAACCAGGATGTAGTGATCATGTGGACTTAAACGGTCTGAACCCAATTTTTGTCTATGTAGTAAAAATGTGTTTTGCCCCAGTACAGATATATTGTAATCGTAGATTGTATATTATGGATGCAGCATTCACAGCTCCCGAGATGGCAGTCATCATTGTAATCTTACTGCCGTGACTCTGAGGGGGGACGCGTTTGGCTGCTCCACGTTGATGCAAATATGATGAGGAGGGAATTTGATTTACGCAGATTTGCTACTTTAATATACACAGTCAGTGATTTTTTCGTCCGCAAATCAGGAAATCAGGACACTATTACTGTGAAGGCAAAACTCCCCTCTGACCCCTGAAAGTTGTGAAACGTGTCTAAATTCTTCACAGTGAATGATAAGAATGCTCAGAATAATGTGTGAATGTGTGAATAATATTGAATATACGTGTGTAGCTGGTGGTCGGGTCATAGAATAGAACAGAACATACACAGTAGGCACAGAATTGCAGCCACATTGCCCCAGGGCAGCTGTGACTGAAAAGTGAAGATATAATAAACTTTGAAGAACTTAGAAAAGCCCGTTATAGATCTATTCTTTTACCATATCAATGTGAGTATAATGGCCAGTGTCAAATGGATGATTCAGTTCCGATGCAATAACAGAACACTCTGTAATAATGACTTGTTCTCCCTCCAAACGACACCAGAGGGAAGCACAACACAACAGCAGCTAAATGTCTCCCTCTGCTAATGCTCCAAAGGTCCATTAAAGCAGAGAACGGCGGGTTTAAAAAACACTACACATTTTAGTGAGAGTCATGTGCCCCCAAGCCAAAAACAGCTCTCATCTGCTTCACTGAAAAGGGACCGATTAATATATTCAGAGTTATATTCATAGAGTTATCGAGCTTGTCCCTAAAAGCTAAAAGCCCCGTGAACAACATTGCATTCTTAAATGACACTGCAGAACATTTGACTGCGGGGCTAAAACTGAATAATACATAATTCTTTCGGTGCACAGCAGGAAAGCTCATCGTGTGTCAAAGCAAAGGCTACTCCCCCTTCAGAGCATCATCACAACACTGCCCTGCTAATGGAAATATTGCACATCGTATCAGGTTTGTGAACTTGTAGTTTACAGTTTTCTATCATTTTGTATGTTTAGGAGAACTGTAGTGAGGAAGCGGCTGATGGCTGCAGACTCGTGGGCAGAGTCTTGTACAGAATCTTACTTCTAAGGAGGGTTCAAATAGGGCCTGGGAGAGATCACTAAGATGCTTTATAGTGGCGTATTGTACATTTCAATACAAGCGTTCATGGTCCTGTTTATGTGTGTGAGACTTTTTATGTATTTTATGTATTTACATGTTTTTTTCTAGACAATTTTTGCATAATACATTTTCTGGCATAAGTGTCTTGCCCAAGGAATGGACCATCAACCTTCTGTTTAAAGGTTCTATATTATACAAAAATGACTCTTATGAGCTTTAAGCCATGTTGGAGTGTAGCTGTAGCTGAAGTAACCTTTGGTTTATGAGTTTGTCTACATCTCCAAAGCTCAAAATGCTCTTTTCCACCTTATCATGTCATGAAGCAGTAGTTTTCAAGTGAACAGCTCCGTTTATGTTTGCAGAAGGGCAATTCCAGGGCTGAAATGATCCCAATGATTCTAGTGAAAGCGTATAGAAACACAGCGGTGCATTCTTCTTACCACATCACAAGGTGGAACAAACAGAGTGTTTTCCAAGAGAAGAACTAAATATACAGGGTTTGTGTGTTAAACGTGTGTGAATAAAACAAAACACAACTCCAGGTCTGTTTGTGATGAGGAAGCAACATTTTAAAAGAGATCAGAAAACAGCGATCGGGCCCTTTAAAGTTACCCGTGTGTTATGTAATGATACTAAACCCTTGTACCTGTCCCATGCGACTGTGAGCCAGTGAGCTCACAGCTTCTCTTAGATCATCATCGTCCCATCCAGAAGACACGGTCCCACCCAGTGAATCCAAACGCTCTCCACCCAAAGAGTGCATCTGGTCCAGGGGTGGGTTAGAGGACAGCTCCTGGAGTGATGGAAGACAGCTGTGGAGGAGACAGAGGAGGAGAGGGAAGGAAGAGGAATGTTTACAGAATACATGTCTTTTTGTGAATTCTTTGTGAATGAGAGATTGTTACTAGAGGTGAGAAGGAGCAAATGTAATCTGAGTACAATTTTAGTTTATTTACGTCCATTTTAAAACTCATGTGTCAGCCTTTTGGAGCTTATTTAACTGGAGTAACATTATTTCTTTGACTTAAAGGGTCTGCACCAGATTTTGTCCCACATGTATTTGAGCAAAATGTCTTAAATCATGAAGTGTTCTATGGTCTGACAATCAGGATGGTGGTAACATGGTAGTAGTTGTTAACTTTACTGTCATGGCTTATAAACTCATCATGGTGAATAATTAGGATCCTCAAAATGCTTCAGGAATAACCACTGAAACCTGTTTAAAATGAACTATTTCTGTTTTTTCATGTAGACTGTAAAAATCAGGTTCAGAGACTTTAAGTACTTGCATCGTTGCCTCTTTTTTTACTTAAGTACCACTTACCTTTTTCACCTATAACTTAAAATAAAACAAAAGAGAAAAAAAATTAAATAAAAATTAAAAACACACCCATAAACCTTGATATTTCTACCTTTACAATACAGTAGAAAACCTTACCGTGCTTCTAGACTGATGAAAAATAATGCTTTAAAGGGTAAAATTCCTTATCAAAAACATTCACACATGTTTAACATGCAAATGCTGCAGATTTAGGCAGAGTTCTTCTCTCAAGCAGAAAGAACAAACTTTTCCACATTGTGACATAATGTGGTAAAACAGGAAGTGCTCTACTGTCTGTTTAAACTCCATACACTCCACACACCTTCACTAGAATAATTTGGCTTTAAGTCCTGAAATAACCCATCTCTACTGAACTAAACTCTAACAAACTAAAAGAAGCTTTTAACTTGAAAACTACCACTTTATGACATCACAAGGTGGAAAAGAGAATTTTAAGATATGGAGATATTGACAGATTATGCAGTGTTAGCAAAATTTGTGTTAATTAAAAAAAAAAAACACAACTCCAGGGATGATTTTGGATGAGGTAACAACATTAGAACATGACTTAAAGCTCACAAGAATCACTTTTATGTAATATAGCATCTTTAAATGACCTAAAGTTTTCTACTGGTGAACAGTGGATGCGTGAGATGAGTTTACTAACTTAATCTACATGAACAATCTTATAATCTACATGAATTTTCTCACTATGTTCATTCTCTTAGAGGAGCTATGCATAGCCACAGACAGAAGCCTTTTTAAGTTGTGTCTCCTCCGATGGCCCTAACTGACAGACCTGCTCATGGACCTGCCCATCTGCTGCAGCAGGGGGATGCTGTGGTGAACCGGGGACCAGAGCACATCCAGAGAGTGTCCATGAAGAAAGCCCCAGTCAACCGTCCTGCTGTGCGTCACCACCAGGGGGCAGAGTGTTAGTGACAACACTACTATGACCACGAGGGGACACAACATTGAGGGTGGTGAGTCTTATGCTATAAAAGCCATTCTGCTGATTTGCTTAGAAATTTGAATTTCACACTCAGTTTCGATATTAAGGAAGAGACTCGATACTCAATTCCGATAATAACAAAAACATTCTTTCTTTAGACTAGAGAATGTGACTGTTGACATTAAATGACAAACAACAAACTTTCTTTTCTATTCCCTTGTGGCCTTATACCTGTGTAGTCCCTCAGTGGTGCAGGTAGGTTCCATAGTGCTACATCGGCGTCTACTAGTCTATGTGCTCTTATACTTATTCTGGTACAGCTCAAGATTCAGGAAAGGTTCTTTTCTGTCCTGTGAATGTGACTCTTTTAATATCAATACCGGCACAAATGAGTATCTACTTTTGATACAAGTTTTAATATTGATTAGTATCTGATTTTAGTACCTTAGAGGGGTCTGGAGCGCTTTAGTTAGGGAAGAGCTAATCACCAGAGATGAGAAGAGTGTACAGTAAATATGTTTCTATGCAGTGTTTCTTTGCATGTTTCTAACAGTAGTATGTTATATATGGTCACTTGCTGCTGATTGTGGTACTGTAGGCAGTAGAAGAAGTAGCAGTAGTAGTAGGACTAGCGCCAGCAGTAGTAATAGTACTTACTTCCTTGGGGGCAGCTGGTCGCTCAGACTCTGTTGCGTTGCCCTTAGGTAACTCTGTCTCCGGGCGGCGCTCTTGGGCGAGGGTTTGGGGCTGAGGTCGGAGTCGTCACTGTCAGCTGTGTCGCCCATGGCCTTTACATAGCTCCCGCTCCTCATTCGCCGACAAGGGATCTCCATGGCAATGCCCCGCCCCATGGCCCCGCCTCTGCCGAGGCTGCTGCTCCAGTCATGCTGAGAGGAGAATTAGAAAAAGGTTAAAAAAAAATAAGTCAGTCTGTTATGGAGTTTGATTTTCTAACTTTATGGTGGTAAATTTGACTGTTTGGGGAAATTTTGGTAGGTTCATTAGGCCCAAGGCCGTCCAGGGCGTAGGGCCTATTGCATTCGCAATGATTCACTGTTGTCAACTGTCTTACGATCTCCCCCTGTCCCTCGATCGTCCCCTCCGTGAACAGCAGTATCCTAGCAACCCATGCAGAAGGCATGAGACATGCATATTTGTTCTTGCTAACAAGAATGGGCGAAGCTCCTGTCCCCCAAACAAATTCATATTTATAGCTGCTAAAATAAATGGAAATCAATGGGGGTCAATGGGCCAACGAGATGGTGAATGATGGTGAATGATGATGAATGATGGTGAATGACGAGCGCGTAAGCCAATGACCCCACGGTGACGTGGGGAATCTCGAAAGCTTTCAAAAAATGTATAATATGCTTTTCCTATGTTAAAGGATATATTGTTTTTGCTAAAAATATTATTATTTTTATTAGGCCCGAGCCCCTACAGGGCGTAGGGCCTATTGCTTTCGCAACGATGATGCCTGGGCGAAGCGCTGAACTTCGTCCCTCGATCGCTCTCACCGTGAACAGCAGTATCCTAGCAACCCATGCCGAAGGCATGGGACATGCATATTTGTTCTTGCTAACAAGTCATCGTCAACATATCGCGAAGCTACTTTTGTCAACAATGTAGCTTCAGGGGACAAGTGCTTCTGTCCCCCAAACACACTCCTGACATCAGGCTGTATCCAGGCCCCAGGCCGAAGGCATGGGCCATATTTACAGCTGCTAAAATGAATGGAAATCAATGGGAATCAATGGCCGACCCCGACGAGATGGTGAATTCACCAATGACTCCACGGTGACGTGGGGAATCTCAAGAGCTTTCAAAAAATGTATAATATGCATTTCCTATGTTAAAGGATATATTGTTTTTGCTAAAAAAAAAAAAAGTTTCCTTCTTCTTCTTTTTCTTCTGCTCTTTGAGCTCTAATTTGACCCCCTGAACACGCTCAAAAAGTTACCAAATTTTGTCCAAAATTCAGAAGTGGGGAAAAATTTGATAAAATATATAACGCATCTATGGGTATAAAAAAGTCAAAATACATTGCGCCTATGGGAGACGTCCCGACGTAAAGTTTGTCGTACAGTCACGAAATTCGGTACAGACATTCCTCATGTCAAGACAGAAAAAAAATATTATTATGGCCACGCCCCCTGACAAACCAGAAGGCGGCCATCTTGGATTGAAATAAAAAAGTTGCTGAGTCAGCATTTTCGCTCACGTCGCATTTGAACGAACTCCTCTGAAGGCGCTTCACCCACAGGGGTCAAAATCGGCGTACATCAACTAGAGAAGTGGGGCATCAAACGATAGCTGAATTTTTTTGATAACTGTCACGGTTTACGCGCGGCGAAGCTGCAAAATTTGTTCAGATTTTTTGCAATTTTCTAACGTCAAAATTTGCTCCCGTTCGGCCATACAAAGTCCGATTGGGCTCAAATTTTAATCACTTGTAAAACTTTCGTGCCAAAGCCGACTAATTGTGACACGAGCAAAATTGGTGTGATAGCGCCCCCTGCAGGACACAACAAAATTTTGCATGGAGGGCCAAATTTTAGTTTTTCTAAAATGTACCAAATTTTGTACAAAATTACTTTGGGCGATCTCAATCAAAAAAGCCAATGTAAACCATATGGTATTTTTAACCGTGTTGCCATGGTGATGCGTGAAATCTCCAATGTTATCCTAATGGGAGAGATCTGATTAATTCCCATTCATGAAAAATATTTTACTTTCACTGAATATTCTCAAATTTGCCACAATTACTCTTCATGTCATCCCGATCAAAAAAGTCAATAACAACCATATGGTATATTTCACTGGGTTGCCATGGCGATGTGCCAAAGCCTCCATGTTATGGGAAAATTTCTACAATTTCTTACATTTCAAAGTGATATAACGTCTTACTAGTTTCATTGAAGAACATGAAATTTGGCACAGGGATTCATCAGGTCAGCCCGAACAAAAACGTATGGCGGGCCAAAGTTGTATTTTGCACGGTGTTGCCATGGTGATGTCCCAAATTGTCCATATTCGTCAATGTTAACACATCAGTATCTCCAGTCTGTGTGGACTTTATGTGTTTAGTGACAAGTTCAGCCCAAATCCACAAACACACAGAGACAAGAGGCTCATCAGCACCACCCGGGGAGCGCCGGGTCGGCCCAGTGCGAGCGCGACCCGCGAGGGGCCGTTCGATGCCGCTTGCGGCTTTAATTTTTCTTCTTCTGCTCTTTGAGCTCTAATTTGACCCCCTGAACACGCTCAAAAAGTTACCAAATTTTGTCCAAAATTCAGAAGTGGGGAAAAATTTGATAAAATATATAACGCATCTATGGGTATAAAAAAGTGGCGCGACAGCACCACCTGCAAAAGTCAAAATACATTGCGCCTATGGGAGACGTCCCGACGTAAAGTTTGTCGTACAGTCACGAAATTCGGTACAGACATTCCTCATGTGAAGACAGAATTTTTTTAAATTATGGCCACGCCCCCTGACAAACCAGAAGGCAGCCATCTTGGATTGAAATAAAAAAGTTGCTGAGTCAGCATTTTCGCTCACGTCGCATTTGAACGAACTCCTCTGAAGGCGCTTCACCCACAGGGGTGAAATTCGCCATACATCAACTAGAGAAGTGGGGCATCAAACGATAGCTGAATTTTTTTCATAACTGTCACGGTTTACATGCGGCAAAGCCGCAATATTTGTTCACATTTTTTACAATTTTCCAATGTAAAAATTTCCTCCCGTTTGCCCATACAAAGTCCGATTGGGCTCAAATTTGAATCTTTCTAAAATGTTCATGCCAAAGCCGACTAATTGTGACATGAGCGAAAATGGTGTGATAGCGCCCCCTACAGGACACAATACAATTTTACATGGACAGTCAAAATTTTAGTTTTTCTAAAATGTACCAAATTTTGTACAAAATTACTTTGAGTCATCTAAATTAAAAAAGCCAATGTATTGGCTTTTTTTAATTGTGTTGCCATGGTATTTTTTATTTTTTATTGTGTTGCTATGGTGATGCAGGAAAGCTCCAATGTTATCCTAATGGGAGAGATCAGATAAATTCCCATTCATGAAAAATATTTTATTTTCACAAAATATTCTCAAATTTGGCACAATGACTCTTCATGTCATCCTGATCAAACAAGTCAATGACAACCATATAGTATTTTTAACTGTGCCATGGTGATGCATGAAAGCTCCAATGTTATCCTAATGGAAAATTTTCCTAATTTTTTTACATTTCAAAGTGATATAATGGGTTACTAGTTTCATTGAAGAACACAAAATTTGGCAAAGTGATTTTTCAGGTCACCGCGAACAAAAAACTCCAGGGGCGAAAGTTGTATTTTGCACAATGTTGCCATGGCGATTTCCCAAATTGCCCATGTTTGTCTATGTTAGCACATCAGCATCTCCAGTGTGTGTGGACTGTATGTGTTTTGTAACAAGTTCAGCCCAAAGCCGCAATCACACAGAGACAAGAGGCTCATCAGCACCATCCGGGGGAGCGTCAGCGCCACCCGGGGGAGCGTCAGCACCACCCGGGGGAGCGCCGGGTCAGCTGAGTGCGAAGCGTGGCCCGCGAGGGCTGTTTGATGCCGCTTGCGGCTTTAATTAGGCCTTCATTTTTGAATACCCTGCGAGGAGACTGCTGCTGTGATTTTAGGACAAAAAAAATTCACTGAAACATGAGGTTTAAATTAACTGAGCTATCGCTGAAGGGAACTGTTGATCCAGACACAAAGAAAAGCTCTTAGGTTTTGACATGCTGTTAGCCACATGATTTACTTTTTCAAGATTTTCAGGAAAATACAAAAATAAACTGCCAATGTCAATAGACAATAGACAATAGAATGTGATTTTCAACATTAGAATGCAGTACTTTCCTGTATATGAACATGTGGCCTTATCTGTGTACTCTCATACTACTGATACAGCTCAAAATCATTCTAAAGTCATTCATGAACAACACCTTTTAGTATCGATACCTGTTCAATTGTTTTGATACTAATTTGAGTAGATTTGTATCAAAACAGTATCAGATTTTCAATACTTTTGAAAACCCTACTCCTCACTCACCCTCCTCCCGACCTGCAGGTAGTTGGTGCTGAGATCTTGTTGGCAGGATTTGGACTTGAGCATGGAGCGATCCAGTGTGTGCGCCCCCTGCTGGAGGAGCTGACGCGGTGGCTGGCCCATGGTGAGAGCGGACCAGGACCCTCCTTTGATGTAGTCCTGGTCAGAGACGCTCAGAGACCCCAGTCCCCCCACACCCCCTAGTCCCTCCCCTCTTGCGATGGTGGAGAACTTCATGTCTCCACTGCTTTTGGATGAGCTGATGGTGTTGTAACCACTGTGGATGTACCTCTGCTGAGGACTGGAAGAGGAGAAGGCAATAAACAATACATTGTGCTCACCTTCTAAAATTTGCTGAATTTGTGACTAGACTCAAGGACTTACTGTATTTCAACAAAAAACAACATTTTTACAAGATTTAGCATACACTAGCTGCTAACACTAGCGGGGAAGTGCCTGATTTATTTGTTATTAAAGGGGAACTCTGGCACATTTAACGCTAAAGTCCATTGCTAGAGGTGGTCGATTACTGTCAGAAGCCAAAAAATGGCACAGATCAGTGTTGTCACAGAGTTTTTCAAAAAGTATAATTCACTTGTGAATGGGGTTAGAAACGACATCGGCAATCGAGTCTTTTGGGCTTTTGCGATGCGCAGCGGGAAATCAACAAAGGAAGGCTGCTTATAAAGTTGTTTTATAACATTTCCAGCGTTTTGTTTGTTAGACTCGTGGCTGTTGTAAGGTGGGTTAGAAAGTGGTGGTAAGTTTCTTCAGTGTGAAGCAAATTGGCGTTTTACATGGAAGTTAAGAACTTCCCCCCATCACTGCACTAGTTTGTTGCCTTGACAGACTCACTACCACAGCGAGATCTCCACCGAGGCAACACTGATCTGTGCCGTTTTTTGGCTTCTGACAGTATTTGACTGCCTCTAGTAATGGACTTTAGCTTCAAATCCCTTTAATGTTCACATCTTGATTTAGGGACAAAATAAAAAACAGTGTCATGTAGAGCAGGTTAATATGAAGCAAATATGGCAAGCCTGACTGTACCAGTGTAAGTTACAGAGAGAGGGGGTACAGTTTTTCACTACAAAATGAATTGGAGTTGGCGGAGCCAGAAGAGCACTCATGCTCACTTCCTTTTTGGAATGTGGCAGCTAGCGGGTTAGTTATGTCTATATACAGTCTATCCTCTCACCTGTGCATCCCGTCGTGTATGCCCAGAGCACCCAGTGTGTGGTGGTAGCTGCTCACGTCGCTGCTGTCCAGGTCATCTGAACTCCAGTATCCTGACATGTTTGACCTGGGGCGCCTCTTGGGTTCTTTGGTCGCTCGGTCTTTGCTCTTTGCTCTCCGGCTCTGCTTCCCTCCATCCTCTGCACTAGAAGAACCACCTCCACTCCCTGATGACCTCCCATTCGCATTTTTCACCTGATGCCCTTCCATGGACTGTGTTTTGTTGAATAGTTTTTGGACTGAATTCAGCATGTAGCGGATCTTCCCTGGACTATCCGTGCGCTGTTTGGAATTTGCTAATGCCGTCGTCCTATGGAATTGCAATGTGCTAAAACCATCCCTAGCTCCTGGAAGATTTTTGTCGAATTCTAGCAAAGTTTGTGGGATTTGACTTTTGCTAATGTGGTGTGAAATTGTTGCAGATCCGCTCGTAATCATTGGAGTCCGTAAACTGGATATGCCCATTCCTGGTTGCAATCCCAAAGACATGGAAGTCCCTAAACTCGCCATTCCTCCAAGGCTTTCTGGAGGGGAGAAGTCTTGGGGGTCATAGTGGTTGTAGTGTAGCCCAGGGAAGGTGCTGCTGTTGGGCAGCTGGTTGTTGAGCATGCAGTCTGGAGTGTTGGTGGGGTAGAGATGAGGGTCCAAGGTCCCGTAGCGGTCCATAGAAGCGGGCGTGAGGAGACAAGGAGAGCGTGGGAGTGTGCTACTGCTGCTCATGGCATTTTTGGGAGGGTAGAGCGCCTCCCGGTGGTGAGAGGAGGAGGGGTCGCAAGAGTCGGACAGTAGGCGGTTGCGGTTGACCCCAAGCCCCTTCATGATGGCGAAGCAGCCCCGTTTTTAGAGGAGAAGACAATTGATGAGTGTCCTGGAGCAGAAAGAAAGATTAAAGTGCTTATGCTAGATTTTCTAGTTCTTCTAATTCTGACTTGGTTTGGTGGGATAGTACATGGGGTAAATCTTTATCATAGCTTTACATCAGTTAAGTGGCAGTCTGTGAGGGAAAAGAATTAAGAAGAGCACAAAAATACAAAATACAGGAAGTGGCGATAAGTTGTAAAACGGAATCCCTTCCTGGTGCTTATGTCATCAACACAGAAAACTCCATCCAAAATTTACAATTTATGCACAAGCATGTCATTTTTAGACAAATTTAATTTAACTAAATAAAGGTGTTGATTTTATTAGTCTGATCATAACAATAGACCATTTCACAAAGACAGGAAATGCTGCAATGTAGTGTTATGCAATTTCTGGTTAATGTTTTTCTATGGAAAAATATCTGTGGAAATGTGTTGTATATTTTCCATTAACTTCATACATCTGCCTACCCCATCACCAAAACTCCATCCAACAAGGTCGACAAAGGACATATTCTGTCCATGAAGGATTTATCCATAAGTATCAAGATAAGAAAGATGAAAACTTAAAAACAAACAACAACTAGCATTACTGAACTACTCCTGAGCAAAACTAATATTATGGTAATGAATAAGACATAATAAACAATACGTATACTATGCTGTGGAACATTTCAAAGCAAAAACAACTTGCTCAACTTATTTCTGTCAAACAGCTCTCAGAGCCTATTCATATACATAAAGAATCCGATGATCCAAAATGGAAATTGATTTGAATACACACTCATACCAATATACATTTTTACCCACTTCCAGCTCTGTTACTGTCAGACTGTGTGGTTGGCCTGAGGTCACATCACACCACACTGGCCCCACTCCAGACAGAGAGAGAAGCAGCACTGAGACCTCCTGTTTAAAGCACTCTCAGAGCTGTGTTTAAGGTAAATCAGAATATGTCTGTCATGTTCACACTGTCCAAACACAGCTCTCAGAAGGAAATGCTGTTTTACGTCCACTGAACTAGTTACAGTGTGAAAACCACCTGAGACAGAGACCAGGCTCTGCTCTGATGAAACAGTAGAGAGGAGATGAGGATGACATGATGTAATGGAGAGACAGAAGAACAATGGGGGACATTCAAAGGACTTCAGGATTGAACCAGGACTGAACCAAAACCAAACCAATGACTAAACCAAGCTGGAACAGTACAGAACCAAGACTAAACTAGATTTAAAACAAGACTAAGCCAGGACTATACTAGATCTAAGCCATGACAGAACAAGGACCGGGACTCTAAATCCTTAAATTTGTAATAAGAGAATAATGGTTAATTTCCAAACTGACAAAATGTTAAATGGCCTGACAACAATTAGTTTCGGCCTCAATTAACTTAATTAATAATTTTACCTTCTACAATCTCTCTCTCCTCTGGTCTTTCTCTCCAGTCTGTCGCTTTCTCTCTTTCCTCTTCCTCTCTCTCTCTCTCTCCCTCTCCCTTCTGTACATATGGTCCACAGAATGTAGTAAATTGCAGTAGGAGGTGGATGGGGCCAGAGCCAGACTTTTCTCCAAGCCATGATTCAATCTGAAACCTACTGACCAGAGTGATGGCAAGTGTGCTGAAAGAACTAAGAAGCAGGAGGATGGGAGGGCATCTGACACACAGGGATGTATGAAGGAGGGCGTCTGAGATACAGAGGCACAGTAGGATGGGAGGGTATCTGACATGCAAAGATACAGGAGGACTAAAGCAGGTCTGAGTCTGGTCCCACCGCTGAGCCTCCATCTGTTGCTCCACAGAGCTCATAACCTAACAGCCAAAGACTAAACCAGTACTTACCCAAGACTGAACCAGGACTGAACCAGGACTGAACCAGGACTGTACCAGGACTGTACCAGGACTGAACCAGGACTGAACCAGGACTGAATGAGGCCTAAATAAAATCTGTTCAGTATTAATACATGAGGAACACTTCACAGACAGACCATGAGGGTGCACTGCTCTCCAAACAAACAGATCTGCAGCTGCTGACTCATGTGGCAGAGCAGAGGAACTGTTTACGTCACATTGAACAAATATAAGAAATAGATAAAAAACAACTCTATTATCCTTTTATTGTGAAGGGGCAGACCCACATCACCTGCAAGAAAATAGATCATTATAAATACAACTCGAATCTTCCATTTCTCTCAAAGATTCTGGAACGAGTTGTGGTGAAACAGCTTTGTCACCATCTGCAGGGCAATAATTTATTTGAAAAATTTCAGTCTGGTTTCAGAGCTCACCACAGCACAGAAACTGCTCTGCTTAAAGTGACAAATGATTTGCTACTAGCTGCTGATAACGGGCTGGCTTCAGTCCTGGTCCTACTGGACCTCAGTGCAGCGTTTGACACCATTGATCACAACATTCTACTGCAGAGGTTAGAATGTGACATAGGTGTCAGAGGGACCGCCCTCAAATGGTTTAAATCCTATCTATCAGATAGGTACCAGTTTGTTAGTGTAAACCAGTGCACCTCTCCCTGCTCTAAAGTAGCTTGTGGTGTTCCACAAGGATCTGTGCTTGGTCCAATCCTGTTTACTCTGTATATGTTGCCATTAGGTAACATTATCAGAAAACATGGCATTAATTTCCACTGCTATGCTGATGACACTCAGCTGTACTTATCAATGAAACCAAATCAGATCAAATGGATAAGCTCAGTGCCTGTGTGAAGGACATCAAAACCTGGATGACCCTGAATTACCTGCTCTTAAATCCTGAAAAAACAGAGGTCATTGTTGTCGGTCCTAAAGGTCAGAGAGATTCTCTGTCCGACCAGATAATCTCACTTGACAATGTGAGTATAGCCTCTAGCTCTACTGTAAAAAACCTTGGAGTCGTATTTGACCAAAATCTCTCATTCACAGCTCATATAAACCAAGCTTGTAAAACTGCATATTTTCACCTGCGAAACATAACTAAAATCAGAAATATTTTGCCTAAAACTGATGCTGAAAAACTTATCCCTGCATTTGTTACATCCAGACTAGATTACTGTAATTCTCTGCTCACCGTCTGCACTAAAGGTACTTTAAGAAGCTTCCAGTTGGTCCAAAATGCAGCGGCCAGAGTCCTAACAGGAACTAAAAGACGTGATCACATCAGTCCTGTGTTAAAATCACTGCACTGGCTTCCTGTCGAGTTTAGAATTAAATTCAAAGTTCTCCTCCTGACATACAAAGCCTTAAACAATATGGCCCCATCATATCTTCAGGATGCCATTGTCCCCTATCAGCCAAATAGAGCACTTCGCTCTCAGAATGCAGGATTATTAGTGGTTCCTAGAGTGTCTAAAAGTACAGTGGGGGGGAGAGCCTTCAGTTACCAAGCTCCTGTGTTATGGAATCAACTCCCTGTTGGTGTTAAACAGGCTCCACAGTCTCTTTATTTAAGACCAGGCTTAAAACCTTCCTCTTCGGAATAGCTTATGACCAGGTTACTTAGTTTGATGTCACTAAGATAAGCTGCTGCAGGAGATAACAAGCTGGGGGAAGTGTGGCAACCTGAGCACTGTCCTCTGTTTCCTCCTATTTTCTCACCAGCATCACTCACTATGTTCTCATCTGTAGCTCGTTCATTGCTATTCACATGTTGTCCCCTGTCCCACTCCCCCTGTGGAGTGGAACTCTTTCGGGTGCCTGATGACAGCTGGACCCCTCTCCTCTTCCTTGCCTGACTCTCCTCCTCTCCTCCTCCTCCCCGGCTCTTCCCCACCTGGGTAGCTGTGGTCATACTGAACTGGCCCACGGGCCTGGACATCTATAGCCTGTCCGTCCATGGGAGTGGATCTCTCCTTCACTGTCGTTCTCCCCGAGGTTTCTTCTTTTTCCCAGGACCCTGGGTTTTTTTGAGTTTTTCCTTGCTGAGAAGGAGGGTCTAAGGACAGGGGATGACTGGACCATGTTTCATTTGCTGCTTTACATGAATGTTGTTTATTCCTGTTTTGATATGTCTGTGTGTATGTTTGGCTCATCCAGATCTTGGAACGGCCTTAGAGGAAACTGTTGTGATTTTGGGCGCTACAAAAATAAATTAAATTGAATTGAACAACTGTGATCCCTCCATACTACTCCTGCTCATGCTACTCATTTGATTGATTGATTAATTTGTTTATTTCTGTCACATGTATATTCATTCTGACATTATTCCAGTCACTTTTAACATTAAGAGGCCGAATGGTGTAGGCTGAAGTTGGTCTACCCTTTATTCCTCTGTCATAGCACCATTCTTATTCATAAAGATAGCAAAAGTAAACAAACAATGCTGTAATGGGACAGCAAAGTACCAGAGCGCAAACTAAGTATCATCATTCATGTATCTGTCTAGAGTGAAAAATTTTTACTTTTTTTGTGGAAGAGTGTACTACACATTTTAAGTTCTTTTGTACAGTTATCCCAAAAGGTCCATCCCTTTAACAGATATACAAAATCTCATAATATTTGTTCAGATTTTCTTTTTGTAAACAAGGCCTCTGAGCTCATATCACAAACTGTATATATAAAAGAAGCTGCTGCTATGTTCCAAATTTTAGTGGAGGCTCTTCCTGTCATAACCCTTGTGAATTCTCCCCCTCCCTCCTGTGTTTACTCACCTGGGAGGAGCCATATACTTCACGCCTGCAGTCTATTCACTCACCTGTGGTTAACACTCAGGGTAACTCGTCTCCTGGCTCACTAACCTTTTTGAATAATCTTCTCTGCTTGCTCCATTGGTTTTTTTGAACTTCATTGAATTTTTTCCTGTTCCCAGATAAACCCTGGATCTTTCCTGCTTCTGTTTCTGCTCCTCATCTTGGAACCATTTCACCACTCCGCTCCTCCTGGCCCCCCAGCCCGTGACCTACCTGCTCCTTCTGGCTCCCCTGTCCAATATTTACCAGCTCGTTCTCTGTAACTAAATCATTTCAACTTTTCTTGGAGTTTCTGCTTTTGGGTCCAACTAGCCCCCTCCCCCCCGTGACACTTCCGGCTTCTTCTGACCCTGGCTCCCACTTACATTGGAATAGTGTGGCCCCTCTCTCTGCTGTGAGCCTCGTCATTTTGGTCTTAAAATGTTTGTATTAACCCAATCTGCGTCATCGGCCCCTTCGATCACCACCATCACTCACACACACACTCCACTTTCATACTAGGCAATGTGAGTAAAGTGCCTTGTGACACAACACAACAAAGTGCCTAATGACACAACAAGTCTTTGTGGCTGTGGCACTTGGTAATCCCTGCAGTCTCCCATCCAAGTACTAACCAGGCCTGGCCTTGCTTAGCTGGGTTTGCCTTTCCACAGATCTGACTGGTAACTTGGGCTGTAGCCCTTCTGGCATCTTCATACTGTGGAATATTCCAGATAATGCAATGGCATGTCTATGGAGACAGGTGACAGCTGGTATGGCCACTATTATGTTGCCCAGTTGGGCATTACTGGGGCCCCACTCAGCCAGGCCTGCATGTTCAACATCAAGTGTCTGGTGACTGGGCCTTCCCTCAGGGATCCTCAAAAGAGTGATGCAGGACTGTCCTCCCACTTAAGACTGGGGCCTTGACGACATACAAACTGGCTCTGAGGACATGGAACGTCACCTCGCTGGTGGGAGAAGCCTGATCTTGTACGAGAGGTTGAGCATTATCGACTAGATAATGTTGGCCCCACCTCCACACACTGCTTGGGTTCTGGAACCCAACTTCTTGAGAGGGGATGAGAAGTGGAGACTTCTCTGGCATTGTCTCAATTGAGTGGTGGCTGGCTGGTCTGGGTTTGCTCATTTCCCCAAAGTTCTGCCCCCACATGTTGGAGTTTACCCCGGTGAAGGAGAGGGTTGTGTCTCCACGCCTTCGGGTTACCTGACAGTACCAGACAATGCACCAACTGGAGACTCCATTGTTCTACTGGGAGACTTCAATGCCCACATGGGCAACAACAGAGAGGGGTGATTGGGAAAAATGGCCCAGCGTGTCTTGGATACTCAGCTGAAGAGAGGAACAGCTCTGCTTAAACTGCTGCCGCTGCATTCCTGCCCTAGATAAGTACAAGAAAATGAATGGATGGATCGCTTTTTCACTTTTGAAGTGAACTATTTGAAGGGTTATCATTATATTTCTTATATTTCAATTGGTTCTTCTACTACTGCCCTTAATACTACTATGGCTCCTACTACTACTACTACTACTACTACTACTACTACTACTACTACTACTACTACTAGTACTACTAGTACTACTACTACTGGGCAGTTAGGGATGTTGCCATAGTGATTAACAATTTAAAAAAAAAAACTTTTGAATTAAGAAAAGTTGGAGAAAAAGATGGCGGAAGGGGTGGAGAGAGATGCAGAAGAAAAGTGAGAGAGAGAGAGAGAGAGAGGGAGAGAGAGAGACAGAGAGAGAGAGGGAGAGAGAGAGACAGAGAGAGAGTGGGGGTAGCAAAAAAGACAGTGATGGAGGGAAAAAGGGAGAGAGGGAAAAAAAGATGGATAGACGGTTAGAGGGGGGGAGGGAGAGAAACAAGCAGGAAGAAAGAGGAGAGAAAGGGAACAGGGTAAAGGTGTGAAAGAGGTGTAATCTCTGGCTGTAGTGAAAATGAAAGTAATCTACAACTGTAAAAGCAATCAGTCAAGTGTGAAGAGGAGAGTCAGATGTCATCCCATTCTCTTGAATCCCTGTTTGTCAGATGCCCTCCAATCCACCTGTCTCCCTGTGTATCAGATGCCCTCCCATGCCCCTGTGTCTCTGTGTGTCAGATGCCCTCCCATGCCCCTGTGTCTCTGTGTGTCAGATGCCCTCCCCTCTCCTGTAACCCTGCATGTCAGATGTCCTCCCTGTGTGTCAGATGCCCTCCCCTCTCCTGTAATCCTGCATGTCAGATGTCCTCCTGTCCTAACTGTGCCCTTGTATATCAGATGCTCTCCTCTCTCCTCTCTCATGAGTATAATTACCTGTCCCTCACGTGTTATCCTGCCCCTTCTATTTCCTTGATGCATATGCAGGAGCAGAGTCCAGGGCCATTTCCCAAAACAATCCTCCTCCCTCTCCCTCGCCCCTCACACTACACCTGCTGTGAAGTCCCCTTTGGAGGTGGTCACTGCATACAGCACTCTTTCAGACACACTTCACTCACTCTAACTTCTTCTGGAATTTAACGTGGGAGGCATATTCAGTGGTGTGTTGTAATGGCACCTTCTGTGCTTTTTTTAGTATTTGTGCTGTGTAAATATTATGAGCGTGAAAATATTCTGCTTTACACCCAACTATGTCTTAATCTTGTTTAATCTCAGCAGCATATCATTTTGAATTGATAAATGATGACCTTACTAATGACAAATGACTAATTACAAATTATGCCATTTAAATGTCTACATAAATCTAAACAAATGCGGTGCATGTTTCCGTGGGGTTGCTCTCTGGTGTTAAACCTGTTTACAGGCTTTTGAACTGGATCATTTCGGACAGCATTCCTTCACAGTGTTAGAGCGAAGAGAAGCGAGGAGGAGCCATCTCAAAAAGGCCCCAGACCTTGGCTTGGATTGCATTGTGTGACTTTTCTGGTGAAGGGTCACCTGCTCGTCTCCATGGAGATGTTATTGCTTTGCCTGGAATGTTCTATGATATGACATTAAACACATCTATCTAGCTTTTATTCATTGTGTGTAGTTCTAGTGCTCAACGATATAATAATTCTCTCTGTGAATAGGCTTGCCTCTCCACAGATTTGACCTGTAATGTAGCCTATAGTTGTCTCCCTTGAGATAGATAGAGTCTCCAACATTTTTCCTCCAGTGAGCTACCTTTACAAAACAAAAATGCCAGAGAGATACTCATTTTAGCAGTCACAAAGAGTATACATAAGAGCCATGGAGAACCTTAGATGAGGAGAATTTAGGTGGTTATAAACCACAAACCATCTTTTCTTAGTGCACAGTTAGGCATCAAAATGATACATTTACAATTAGTCAGATTTTACTTATTTAGCACAATGCACAGAATTCGGAAATCCCTCGGTGAGCTACTTTGAGGGGGTGCTACTAGTACACTGGAAAAAACAATATCTAGGTAAATTAAAATGACTTAAATTGAGAACATTTTACTTTATTTGAGTCAATTCAACTTGACAAGTGCAAAAGGTTGTTTTTCTTATTTTAGTGTAGCAAGGGGAAGATTTCTTCCGGTGATCGACGTCATTTCCGGTGAGTGACTTCTGTTTTGTGAGCGGTATTGCTAGCGTCTCTCTACTGAATCTGTTAATCCACGAATCCAACATCTAAACTAGTGTCTGAATACTTCGTCAAACCACCGAAGTTTATTCAGCGTCTAGTGTTCTGTAATTCGTGGACTAAGCCCCTCTCTCTGTAGTTTCAGCCTGATCTAGCCTAGCCTAGCATCATGGCTGAACGAACCTCTCGCTCTTTCCTGCCCTAGTTGCCACATGTGGAGTGAGAACCCTGGCTTATTTGATAGTGACAGGGATAGTTGCGCTAAGTGCAGCGTAGTGGCCGTCCTCGGGGCCAGGGTTACAGAGTTAGAAACGCGGATCCGCTCATTGGAGGCACTGAAGCCGAGTTATAGTCAGGCAGTAGCAGGGACCCCGGACCACATTAGCATGAGCGCAGCTAGCGAGAGCAGCCCCTCGGTGCATCCCGTGCAGCCGGGACCAGACCAGGACAGGTTTGTGACAGTTAGACGCAGGCGCAGGGCTGAGAGTAGGACTGCAGGAGACCAGGGACACAGGGCTGAGAGTAGGACTGCAGGAGACCAGGGACACAGGGCTGAGAGTAGGACTGCAGGAGACCAGTAGGGAGCTTCCCGTCCAGAACAGGTTCGCCCCCCTGAGCTGGACGCGGGACACTCTAGTCATAGGGAGCTCCATAGTCAGGGACGTGGAACTGCCTGCAGCTTCCACACGGTTTTACCCTGGAGCCAGACTGGGCGACATCGAGGGGAATCTGAGGCTTTTAAAGAGAAGTAAGAACAGGTACCGCCGGATCGTTATACACGCGGGGGGTAACGATACTCGGCGCGGTCAGTCAGAGGTGCTGAAGTTGCAGATAGCGGCAGTTTGTGATTTGGCTAAGTCGATATCGGAGTCCGTGTACTTCTCTGGCCTCTTCCAAATTATGCCAATTGTGAAATGTTCAGCCGCTTTTCAGTCATCAACCAGTGGTTGTCCAATTGGTGCCCGCAGAATGGTGTCGTCTTCATAGACACTGGAGGGCATTTGAGGGGAAGCCCAGGCTTATACGTAGTGATGGCATTCATCCCACAGCGGCTGGCTCCTCCCTCTTAGCTCAGAATATGATGGCTAGCCTTAGATGACCATCAGGTAAGACTAGCACATAGAATAGCTCAGGGAGTGTCAGTGACGCTAGGGAGCAGAGTAGACTAGTGAGGCACTGCTCTGTTAGCGAGAACAGCTCCAAACAGGCTGAGACTGTGTGTGCCCCACGTACAGGGGCCTCCTCTGAGCCACCCTGCATGAACAATTCTCCCAGACTGAGGCTGTGTATGTCCCACGCACAAAAAGCACAAATAAAACACAGCTAAACCCTGACAGGAAAGGCGTCAGATCTCCTAACTTAATAAAAATAAAAACATGTGTCGCAAATAAACAAAATGATAAGTGTGTAAAATGTGGACTGCTAAACATCAGGTCCCTCTCCTCCAAATCTATTTTAATAAATGAATTAATTGGCGACTTTAATATTGATCTTCTAGCTTTAACTGAAACATGGCTTCAGGAAAATGATTATGTTAGACTAAACGAATCTACACCTCCAAGTCACGTGAACTTTCAAAGTGCCAGGAGCACAGGTGGAGGTGGCGGTGTGGCCGTCATTTCTCACTCCAGCCTAATTCTCAGCCTCAAATCTAATTATACATTCTGCTCCTTTGAAAGCCTCGCACTATCTATTACGTGCACCAACTGGAAAAACCAAAAAGCTGTTATATTCATAACAATCTACCGACCTCCTGGTCCTTATGCCGAGTTTCTGACAGAGTTTTCTGACTTTATTTCAAGTTTAGTTTTGGAATGGGAAAGGATTGTTATAGTTGGAGATTTCAACATTCATGTTGATAACAGCAGTGAGCCTCAGCAGTGCTTTTGGTGCTCTCCTGGATGGGGTCGGTTTTACCCAGAGTGTGAACAAGCCGACTCACTGTCACAATCACACTCTTGATCTCGTCCTAACTTATGGTATTGAGATTAATGATTTAATTGTTCTTCCTCAAAACCCTATACTCTCTGACCATTTTTTAATTACCTTTCAATTCGTACTAAAAGACTATCCAGCTCAGCAGGAGAAAACTATAATGAAAAGAACAATATCAGAAAAATCGGTAGCCGAGTTCAAAGAAATAATGGAGCCAGTATTAAATGATATGCCATGTGACAATGAGAACAACTTTAATCCAATTATCATGGATCAGTTTGTTGATAGGACAATGCTCACCTTAAAATCTGCTCTCGATGTTGCAGCTCCGCTAAAACAGAAAAGCATTAAACCAAGACCTCCGGCTCCTTGGTTTACTCCAGAACTGTGATCACTCAAACAACACGTAAGACGCACAGAGAAGCTCTGGCGCCGCTCGCGCTCCGAGCAGTCTCTGAAGGCATGGAAGCTCTGCCTGCTCTCTTATAAGGCCGCTCTGCCAAAAGCACAAACCAGATACTATTCAAACCTAATAGAAGTAAACAAAAGCAACCCCAGATTTCTGTTCAGCACTGTAGCCAGGCTGACAAACTCACACACTGCCCCTGAGTCTCTTCTCCCTTCGAAGTTCAGTTGTGATGACTTTCTTGAATTCTTCGATTACAAAATTACAACCATTAGAGACAAGATCAACGAAGCCACTCCAAAAATCAGCCCCGAGCAAATTCAGCAAATCCAGTCAGTAACACCAATATCCCACATAAATCCTCTAACAGCATTAGACAAATTTACTCCTGTCGATGAGGTGGAGATTACCTCAGTCATCATGTCGTCCAAACCATCAACTTGTTTGCTCGACCCTATTCCAGTCAAACTCCTCAAAGAAGCTCCACCTAATAATAGGTTCCATCCATAACATAATAAATATGTCATTAGAAAATGGCTTTGTTCCTCAGTCCTTTAAATATGCTGTAATTAAACCGCTTTTGAAAAAAACCTATCTTAAATCCTGATGAACTAGCCAACTACAGACCTATCTCGAATCTTCCATTTCTCTCAAAGATTCTGGAGAGAAAGATTTGGGAGATAATTTTACTTGTCAAGTGAAATTTACTCAAATTATGGTAAGACGTTTTTAATCCAAGTCATTTTAGCTTGACAAGATTTTGTTTTTTGCAGTGTAGCTCCCGAGCTACAGGTTGGAGACAACGTAGTAACATCTCCGTGAAGATAAGCAGATGACAGCTCGTCACCAGAAAACATTACGCAGTGCACCTTTAAAAATGTGGTATGACCAGCTCAAAAAATAGAACAAAAAAGAGAAAGGAAAAAAAAGGAGGCGGAGACACAAAATGGGGGATGATAGGCTTGCACAAAAGACACATCAGCGTTTCACAATACATAACTAAGGCTTTGTATATTTGTCCTGGTTTGGTATTAAACCCACTTTAATTTGGACTTGGTTTGGTCCTGGTCTAGTCCAGGTTTGGTCCTAGTTTAATTCAGCTTTAGCTCTGCAGTTTAGGTGTAGCTGTAGGAGTATCGGGTGCAATTGCAGCAGTAAGGCAACTGTGGCTCAGTGGTTAGAGCCAACTTCCTCTTGCTTGTCTTGTTCATCTGTTATAATATTGGTTCTGTCAAATAATGTTCTTACAGTGGAGAATATGCAGACTGTGGGATGTTGCAATGTCCATAAGAGGTATTGGTCAGTGCGGGTTGTTTTTTTATGTATTTTTATTTTGATGTTGTCATCTTCCCTGTGTTTAATGTTCATGTCCAGAAAATGTGTTTGCTTCTTCTTCATGTGTGAATCTGGTGTTTCCAGTGCGGTCAGTTGTGTTTAGATGTTCTGTTAACCCCTGTGCTTGTCCCTTTCTGGTCTTTTTCAGTATGTCATCCATGTACCTTTTCCACATAGTGAGTCCACATTTTGTCGATGCTGTGCTTATGGCCTTCTCCTCCAGATCCTCCATGAGGAACCCACTTACAATGGCTGATGGGGTCCCCCATAGCGAAGCCCATAGCGAAGCCCTCTTTCTGCCTTTATCTTCTTTATGTATTTGAAATATGTGGATGAGTTTTTGTGAACAGGGATACCGCATAGTGGGATATTACTATTTCATCAGTTTCTACTTCGATGGTTTGCAGTTTCTGGGCTAGTTGTTTTGAATTCTTGCAGTGTTGTTGGACAAGGTCTAATAATGGTTTTATAACGTCTACTGATGCTTTTCATAAATTATAGGTTATTGAGCCAATGCCGTCTTCAATGGGACTAAGTAGAGTGTCCTTTTTGTGTATTTTGGGGGTGCTCCTAGTGTGACATTTGCAGTTGCTATTATATACTGTAGTTGTAAGTTTCCATGTCTGTTTTTTCAGTTCATATGCATTTGTGTCCTTTAGCATGTTTTCCATCTGTTGTTCATATTTTTCTGTTTCCATAATCACTGTAGCTCTTCCTTTATCCATGGGTACTATTGTGATTGTCCTTTGCTAATGCGTGTCATCACTTTTCTTGCATCTTTATTTACGTTGCCTGATGGCAATTTGGCTGTTTTGAGAATCAGAGCTATTTCATTCCTAAGTTCCACTTTCTCTCCCTGGTCTTTTATTGACTGGCAAGTCAGCTCAGTAGCGAGTATGTGTTCTTTGTATGGTATTTTATCTGGTGTTACTGCATAGTTTAATCCATGGGATAATACATTTAGTTCTGTCTGTGAAAGGGGGTGCATTGATCAACTTTTCACCTATTTATTTGTTATTGGTCTATGTATGGTCACATTATTTTTATTCTTCCACGTCACTAGCGAGACTCATTTTTTAACGTGTCTAGTTTTGTTTTTGTGTGTCCGTAATAGTGGTTGTTTTGTTAATTTTAGCGTTTCTTCATCCAGTTGGAACTTGCTTGCATAGTTAGCCCTGTTGGTTCTACGTTTATTGTTTATGGCCTTGTTTATGTGGTCCTCTTCATAGTGTATAGTATTCGTGCATTTTATCCTCTCTTTCAGCAGTGCAAGGCCTTTTACACTTTTCTCCATGTTCTCATTTGGGGTGGGTTTCTTTATTTCCAGGCTGGGTGGTATAATTCCCTCGTACCAGCAATGCAGATTGAATCGGAGATGTTTACAGAAATGTGCCCTTTTCTATTCCAGTTGCTTTAGTGTAATAGTTGAATGAGGTTTATTTGGTCTCCCAATAATTTATGTTAAAGATAGGGTTGTAAAATTCTGGAAATTGGAAACTTTCCATGGGAATTTTTTTTTTTTATTAACTGGAATTTCCAGGAATTAAAGAGAATAATTTGGGAAATATCAAAGTTGAAGGTTAGGGGCATCAGTAAAGTTGGTAGCACAATCTTGGCTGCAACACATAGATTTGTGTGAATAAAGTTGCGAATAGCTGCTGTTCCTCACTCATATGGACACAGACACTATTTTCTGAAGAGCCACTGAAGCCACACCCCCTACATGCATTTTGTGTCCCTCTATCACATGCACAATAACTTCTAAAATTTGGAAGAGACAGAACTGCTTTTCTGAGCAACAACAACAAATACAGACCACTGAGACCACACATTACAACCAAAGGCAGTCAAGTAGTTTGGAGGATATATGAGGTGGAAGATATTTGATCTATGATATTAACCTCCTGAGACCCGAGCTTTTGTCTGCTGTGCATTTTTCATTTCTTCTTGCTATTTGGGATAAGTAGGACCTACTAAGTAAGTCTTCTGTATGACACCATTGGTTAAAAAATGTAAAAACATTAAAATGTATAAATAAATTACAAAAAACAAACAAACAGCAATTAGCTGTTTATTTCAAGCCCTAAACCTGCCAAATGTGACGCAGGTCGACCGTGAGCGGGTTGGGGTTCAGTGAGTGAGGTTAAAAACACACAAAAAGGCCTGAAAATGTGGTCCACAGTTTTAATTTTTTCTGGTTTTCAATGTAGAGGTGCAAAAAGTGGAGACAGGCAGCAGTTTCCCTATAGCAGCAGAAACGTCCAGCAATTTATAACTGTAAACTCATCTAAATATTCCCAAGTTTACCTAACAACATGTACAATCAATAATATAACACAGTCCCAATGTCTTCAGACGAGGACATGACATTTCCTGATGCTCTCGTCTGCTGTGGGCAATAAAATGTGTCAAATTTTAATGCCAAATGAAGATACATTGAGATACATGAAGAGACATTATTGTACATAAATACATTGGTTTTATTCATAAATTTTGCATCTAAACTTTACCGTGCAGTTTTTTTTTTTACTTTCGGGAGCTGCTGTAGAGGTTTTTAGTTGATTACAGGTGAAAGCTTAAAATAATTGAAAATCATGGTGCTAAGAGGCAAAAATGTAATGTCCTCGTGTGGGGCCACAGGGTCTCAAGAGGTTAAAGTGGAAATTAAAAAGTAAAGTAGAATAAAATAAATCTAGTGCTAAAGTACTTGCAAATTAGGCTTGCACCATGTCATTGAAGTAGTTAGCTTATGATGCTAGTTACTTGAAAAATGTGCTAGTGCTAGCTTAATGGGAAACCAGATATGCTAAATGTAGCTTTCTATGGACTGGAAAGAATGGAGAACAAGCAAAAGTAAGGCTTGAGAAACTAGAAATAACTAGAAATAAGGCTTTGAGTTTTTGAGACCGGAGTTTTTTATTTTGTTTTTTTTTAAGTGGGAGCTGTAAGCAACATTTTAGCAAACATTCACATTTTGTTGTTCAATAAAAGAAATAAGCATAAGTTCTTCTGACAAATACATCAGTCAGTCTCCCTTTTGCAATAATGCCTGCTAATAACAAAATGTTTATATTTTTGTTACAAAAATTCCCCTAAATCCCTGTGGACCAATGTGAAAATTCCCAAAATTCCCATACCAAAGTTTCTGTGGGAATTTTTCTGAATTTTTTCTGAAGTTAATGGGCAAAAGCAACGTAATGACGTCAAATTGTCTGAATGTTTCAGCCTGCTCCATAGACCTCCATTGGGGCGCAGAGACTGTGCGCACTCAAATGAAACATGTGACTCAAATACAGCGATATGAGCACATTTAACATAATAAAAATATGTCTATGCAAATACACGTTCAATTTTAAATGAAATATTAAACATATAGCCTAATATAACATA
>CM060656.1:1339825-1404825 GCA_030686955.1 Odontamblyopus rebecca | reverse complement strand
AGGTTGCGGGCCCTTTCTGTGTGGAGTTTGGATGTTCTCCCCATGTCTGGATGGGTTTCCTCCGGGTGCTCCGGTTTCCCCCATCAACCCAAAACCTGCACTGTCAGTGGCTACAACAGTAGTTTACCACCACCGGGTATGGAGTGAATATAAAATAATCTGTAAAGCATCTTTGTGACATCCGTCTGTGAAAAGTGCTATATATAAACACTTACTTAAATAAATAAACACTTACTTACTACTACTACCATAAATACACGATATATAACTTGTACTGAATATATGATTTTGAGATGTATTTTCTGAGCTCAAATAAAGTTCTCTAAACCTTTCCCTCTCAGAGTTTTCAGCGTTTATGAAGCTCTGAAGTCCACTGGGGTTCACTGGGAAGCATCAAATATAGAGCACTATGAAACTGTAGAGGTGGAGCAGGTAATGAAAAGTCTACAGTTCGGAGGTGAAGACAAACATGGCAGTTGTAATAAGCAAGAGCACAGGTTTGAGTCACCCTTTCTACATCTCCAAAGTTTGTCCTGTATTTTCTGCTGTTACTATTACACAACCCATTGGTTTAAATACTAGTGTGAGATGTATTCCACACTCCAGCCTCAGGAACACAGCTCTTTGTTTCTCCAACAAAAGTTCTGAGAAAATCACAAATATTTCTTCTCAAAATCTGGAGTGTGAGTCGTGGTTTGAAATTTACAGCTAAAACGTGATGAGACACCGAAGTCGCACAGAATAGAGAAAGCGGAGAAAGGCGTCCTTTTCAAAACTGAAGATGATTTATGTTTTCAGTTGAAGAGGGGGTGTAATGCAAAATAAACTCTTTTTTTTTAGCTTTGTACCATGTTGTACCATGTTATAACATTGTTCCCTCATCAAGAAACATACCTCAAGAGGGTTTAAATGTCATCCATGTTTGAGTAATCTTGTGAAAACACAGTTAATGCCCCATAGAAGTAAAATACTCCCTCTTTAAACAGTAATGTAATTGTAATTAGGTTAAATGTGTTCAAACTGCTCTCGGAGTCCAAATGATACCTCCTTCTACTGTCTGCATCAAATTATAAAGCAGAAAGAGGAAGTGTATTGTTAGCGAGCTAAATCTCTACTCTGATCTGGTGCATAAGGTAAATGAGGAATAACTTTGGACCCGTGCAAACTGTTTAAAATGAACAAGCTCGGTTCCTCTTGTTTCTAAGACAGTAAAACTCTCCTTTACATATGAACATGGCATTTAAGTGGCAGAGATATGAACCATAAACCAGCTCAACAAATCTGTAAACAGTTACACAGCACCTGAGAATTCTGGCCTGCTCATTCTGCCATGTACTGACAGTTCTTTTGTTTATAAATGTGATCATTTTGCTTTGATTAAATGAATTTTTCCAGGTGAGAAGAGACAGAACTATGGTGCATTCAGGGACCTGGGGTCTGTGGGAATTCAGAGTGTCACATCTGTAGATAAAGGTGCTAATTGTCTTTCTTTCAATATGACATTAAATGAGTGTTGTTTACTTTTAAACAAGAAAACGCCATCAAAAATACGATTTACCTCTGAAAATGCCCCTGTGGACAAGGTTCCATGGGAGAATCCTCTAGCGCATATCTACACTCTTTATGATTAGTCCTGGTTTAATTCTGGTTTAGTTCTGGTTTAGTTGTAGTTTACTCCTGGATAAATAAAAATGTAGTGTTAGTCACAAACCATTTCTGTGATGCCAATAGCACAAGGACAGAGGGAGAATTTCAGCTAGTTTAGAAAAATATTACACATTCATACAACAAAAATGTGTTGTATGAATGTGTTTTATAGAAGGACTTGTCTGTCAATGTCAAATGAGAGCTCAGCCTTTAGAAGCTCCTCACATGGTGCTTAAGCTTCAAACATGTCATCTTTCCTACTCACACCAGCTACCACCAAAGAAAAGCTTGAGCTTTCCTAATGCCATCAGGACTGTTCCAGGTCTAATGTAGTACTAAAACAAGGCCAAGGTCTTAAAGTGGACTACATCATTTCCACTGTCGTCCTAAACAAGAAATTATCCAAGGAGGGCAAAAATGGATCATATTAAAGGCATGACTCACGCAGTGAACAGGTCCACAAACCTGACTCTTATTTGTTCTGGAGGAGCGCCTCTTCCTGTATGTAGTAGTGCATTTATGGACAGGTAATGCAAACTGAACACTTGGTGGCGTTCAACATAAAACTTTAAAAGCTTTTCCCTTCCCCCAGTCCTTCCTGTCAGATACATTTCAATAATATGGCCTGTGAGCCCTGTGCATCCTGTCACACTGTGGCTGATGCTGAGTGTAGAGCTGCTGGTGTCGAGCCCAGGGTGCACTGGACTCTTTCCCCTCATGGTCTACTCACTGTTCACATGGAACACAACATCAGGCCAGGTCCCCTCCTCACTGGACTAAGAGGCCCTGGGGCTGTGCGGTCAGCCTGTAAGCTGCTCCCTGTGTCTGGGGTCATGGGCTCCAGTTTGGCCTGGAGACTTGTAAAAGTTCAAATTCATGTATCAGGTGATGGTGGCTCCGCCTGCAGCAGGAGCTGTGGTGACATGTGTGAACTACTGTTTTGCTTCTGATGTTTCTTTCATGAACTGTGTCACAGTGAACAGACAGCCACTATTGGGGTTACAAAGTAAGGGACTCCTGTAATCAGATTACTTTTTAGTAATGCAGCGATGTAACTAGTTACTACTATTTTAGTTACTTTTCTCCTGACAAAAATGTCTGTAATCTAGGACTGTGTCGTAAACATAGACTGTATAAAAGAAGTGGACTATGTGAGTGTGGCTTTCAACACAGCACAGCTGTCCGTGAATATTCTCATTCATGCAGGTCATCTCCAGGACCTGATTGTCTGCTTCCATCCTGCTTTCAATGCGAATAGGCAACGTCCTCAACACCACAGCTGTGTCCCAGTTCATAAGGCTGCAGCCTCTGGAGGCCGATTTTAAGGCCGCATACGTCACTTCCGGTAAACCAAGGCCTGTCCCAAGCCTTAAAACCGGCCTCGTTTCCATGGAGATCGGGCCGTGAACAAAGGCTACACCAGAGTATCCTTCGCGGCCTCCAATATCCCAGCATGCACCGCGCAGCAGCTGAATGTTCGGAAACAGCAAAAACACGGAGCGCAAAACACGGAGCAAAAAGCAGGCATATGAGTACACACTTTTAACTATCATCACTAACACAACGGTAAACTTAAAATACGGCCATAACTCCCACAAAACTGTCAAAAAAGTTTGTTTTTAACTGTGTGAACTTTGGAACTTTGAACTAAAAGTTTGGCTAGTAATTTACAGCTAAGCAAGTCCGCTCAGACTTTCATATTTGGACAGATTTCCATCAAACACTAATTTTTCTTTTTACTGTTAGGGGAAAAGATCATGGAGTGATTAAAGAGGAAGAAATGCCACGTTTTCACGGACAGGGGCAGCTCGGAGGTAAGGTAAAAACACACATTATTTCATGCAGTATAATATTTACTTGTAAATCACGTAATATAAGCCTCCCACACATGCATAATGTACTTGCTCTGTGGACCTCATTTTCCTGTAATAGTTGGTAGTTTTCTTAACGTGTCATTACAGGTTTTCACTCTGCAGGACAGGACTTTGAACCAACAGAACCGATCAGACGTAAGGTTCATTCTGCTCTTCCTCCTTCAGAAGATACAAGATGTCTCCACTGTCCATGTCCAGAGTCACTGAGGACTTCTGCAGAGTCACGACCTGCAGAGTCACGACCTGCAGAAGACCTGTGGGGCCTCTGGGTGCATCTGGCTTCCTGCACCGCTGTCTGCTGCTGTCCTGAATGTGTCCTCATAGTGATGTCTCCAGGCAGTTTAGGTTCAGAATAAGTTTATCTGAATGTTTTTCACTGTGACATTTGATTCACAGTGAGATGTCCCAGTTATCTGATGTGTCTTTTAATAGTAACTATAATTACATGTACTATAAGAATGTACTATTGTACTGCAGTGAAGCAGTATTCAATCTGATCATATGTGGCAAAGACAATTTGTTCATTTTAAATTGGCACCTGCTTCTGTAAAAAAAAAAAAAAAAAAAAAAAAAAGTTACACAATGGGAGAACACTGACATGTTTTATTTATTTATTTATTTATTAACCTATTAATGCATTGTGTGTCTGTGTGTGTGTGTGTGTGTGTGTGTGGGTGTGTGTGTGTGTGTGTGTGTGTGTGTGTGTGTGTGTGTGTGATGGGTTTAATGTTTGACTCTTCATATTAGGACAAAGTATTTCCAGAAGTTTATTTGATTGTTTAATAAACCCTTTTTCCTCAAAGGAGAGTCTTTATAAAATGACTTAAATGCATTCCCTGTATACATGTAATCCCTTATCAATTTAAAAATACTTAATGCACATCTCATCACTGTTTTTGAAACTTTAAGGTAATTTAGCCTATTTTAGATGTATTGGAGAAGCAGCAATATTTTAGCCATAAAATGTGGATTAGAATTATTAGAATAACTTGTTCTCAAAATGTGACACTTTGATTACCCGTGCGTAATCTTTGTTAATGATCTGTGTGAGTAATCTGCACTTGTGTGTGGTTAGCATTAGCATTAGCATTAGCAGCGTGGCTCGGTTGCTGGGCAACGGGCTCCATGGGCTGGATCTGTCCCATTTCGACACGGCCATGAGGTCCGTGGAGGTGTGTTCGAAGGCTACAGCCTATGCAGCTTCAGGAGGCTGCAGCCTTCACAGCCTCCGGAGGCTGCAGCCTTCTGGATTGGGACACGGCTCACCTCTCCCACGACCTCTGCTGCACCAAACAGGAACATAACTTTACCAAGGCCACGTTAAAGGATGTGGGTGGGTTCCCAAGTCCTCGGGAAGCACTGATTGGTTTGCAGTAAGCAATGTTTTGATTGGCTCTCCCAAGGTGGCAGTAAAATTCGGGTCAAAAATCTGTACATCTGTAGATCAGTTTCGCAAGCATGAACTTTTCGTGAGCAGGGACATGTGTACAAAATATCTGTACACATACACTTTTGTTTTTCTCACACGCACCAAATATTTCTACAGTTACAAAATTCCCTCCACACGTACAAAATGTTTCTACAGGTACATTTATCTGCACGTGCTCGCAATATTTCTACAGGTACACATTTTTCACCCACACATGTACAAAATGTTTCTACAGGTACAAAATGTATTTGCACACACACAATTTCTCTTACACAGATGCAAAACTTTATTACAAGTGTGCGTTTTTATGACCCTGTATTGATCCCATACCACTGAAGCCACACCCCCTACATGCATTGTGTGTCCCTCTATCACATGCACAATAATTTCTAGAATTCTGAAGAGGTAGAACTGCAGAAACCAGATATGCTAAATGTGGCTTTCTATGGACCGGAAAGAATGGAGAACAAGCAAAAATAAGGCTTTTGAAACTAGAAATAACTAGAAATAAGGCTTTGAGTTTTTGAGACTGGAGTTTTTTTTTCTTTTTCTTTTTCTTTTTTCTTTTTGAGCTGTAAGCAATATTTTAGTTATAAGCAATATTTAGTTGTTCAATAAAAGAAATAAGCATAAGTTCTTCTGGCAAATAAATGAGTCATGTGTGTTAATTATCTCCCTTTTGCAATAATGGCTGCTGATGACAAAATAAAATGTTTATATTTTTGTTACAATAATTCCCCTAAATTCCCGTGCAAAGTTACCTATTTGAAAATTCCCAAAATTCCCATACCAAATTGTTCATGGAAATTTTCCAGAAACTTTCTGGAAATTGTCTGGGAATTTTCCACCCCTATGCAACCCCAGTTATCTTTTTAAAAAAAAATAAACTAATCAGAGTAGCACAGTTGAAATCACAGATGAAAAAAGTGGTGGGATTAGCCTCCTCCTTTTAAAATATTTTTTGTGCACAAACTATGGGTGCGGTGTCTGTGCATATTATCCTTTAAAAGGGATCTCCTCGGGCCTCAGATCAGGCCTCAGATGCAAGTTCCAGAGAAAGTTCAGAGTGAGCTGCCGGCCGTTTTGTAAAGTGTACACTGCACTTGTGGGATTTACAGGAATAATAATGAACTCAGCTAAAGGTTAAGACCACTGCCTCTGAGCTATAAATAGAATCAGTGTGTCACTGTCAGTGTGCCCATCCTCCTGATCCCTTTGTCAGATACCCGCCCATTCTATATCCCTGTGTGATAGATGCCCTCCCAGAAGTTGGGGTGTGGTTGGACAAATACAGCAAGAGAATCGACGTTGTCACTGAAAAAATAAAAAAAATAAAAATGTGGATTTGACATTTGGAGATTTTTTTTTTAAATATCAGAGAATGAGACAGAATGGGCTCTTCTGTCTGAGGAGCTGAAACAAAGATCTTCACTTTTTGACCTTTATTAGATGACAGATCTTTCATATAATTACATCATCTGCATCTTTTTATGTCTTTACCCTTTCCAATATGGCCGCCCCTCAAAAGGCACTCACGTAAATGTAACAGTCAATCACAGATGTCTGCCTCATAGCATCAACTCAAGGTCCATCCATCCATCCATCTTCTCCCGCTTAATCCAGCTGGGTCGTGGGGGCAGTTTTCTGCCCAATCCTCATAGCACCTGACCCCTTCGCCCCCCTATGAACCCCTCTGCAGGTGGTGAGCCCACAGGAGGGTGGACAACATGGTCCTTGATGTTATGTTTAATGCTGCGAAACGAGAGACAGGAATACAGACAGATCTATAGACAGAGGGGACGGCATCTGGCACACAGGATACAGGAGGAGGATGGGAGGGCATCTGATACACAGGGAGTTATGAGGTTGGGAGGGTATCTGGCTCTCCTGTACTGGTTTCTATGGCAGCAGTGGTGATGGTGTAAATATAAAAGTGTGATTCATCTTTTCACAGCTCCAGTGTGGTGCCGACAGGAAGCAGCAGAAGGCAGACAGGAAGTGGTGGATTGAGAGATGTTAGTGTGAGAATAGCAAAATATAAAAACACTAATCACAACACAGAAATAAATATCCAAGGCTACTGCTACTACTACTACTATGACTATTACTTCTACTGCTGCTTCGTGATCACATCTGCCTTTGCCCTCATTACTGAACATCAGATTCACCTGTGAAGAGGTAGAGGTCTTCAGAAAGCCCACACACACGGATCATAACCTTCTTTTTGATTCACACCACCCGCTGCAGCACAAACTTGGGAGGTATTTGGACATTACGACACAGGGCCCAAGTGGTTCCTCAAGCACTGAGGGAAGAACATGGAGAAAGAAGAACATGTGCTGAACGCCCTCTCTGTTTGTGGCTGTCCAAAATGGGCTTTCAATAAAACAAAAAGTGATAAAAAAAACAACAACAACAAGAAAACACAAAATCAGAACCCAGGAGAAAGGATGTAACTATTCCTTACCTGACTGGTGTTTCAGAAAAATTACAGAGGGTTTTCAGACAACATGAAATCCCAGCCTATTTCAAACTCACAAACACTTTAAGACAGAAACTGGTCCATCCTAAAGACAAAAGAACGAGCCAAAAAACAAAAGCAATGTGGTCTATTCCATTCAGTGTAGTGAAGACTGCAGTGAGCTACAGTGGAAACGAAACAGCCGCTGTGCAAGAGACTGTACCAACATAGACGGGAGAGCCAGAGTGGACCTCAGTCTGCTGTATATATCTCCATCTAAAAGGACCTCAGTCTGCCCTACATCTCCATCTAAAAGGACCTCAGTCTGCTGTACATCTCCATCTAAAAGGACCTCAGTCTGCTGTACATCTGTACCTAAAAGGACCTCAGTCTGCTGTACATCTCCATCTAAAAGGACCTCAGTCTGCTGTACATCTCCATCTAAAAGGACCTCAGTCTGCTGTACATCTGCACCTAAAAGGACCTCAGTCTGCTGTACATCTGCACCTAAAAGGACCTCAGTCTGCTGTACATCTGGACCTAAAAGGACCTCAGTCTGCTGTACATCTTCACCTAAAAGGACCTCAGTCTGCCCTACATCTCCATCTAAAAGGACCTCAGTCTGCCCTACATCTCCATCTAAAAGGACCTCAGTCTGCTGTACATCTCCATCTAAAAGGACCTCAGTCTGCTGTACATCTGCACCTAAAAGGACCTCAGTCTGCTGTACATCTGCACCTAAAAGGACCTCAGTCTGCTGTACATCTTCACCTAAAAGGACCTCAGTCTGCTGTACATCTTCACCTAAAAGGACCTCAGTCTGCTGTACATCTCCATCTAAAAGGACCTCAGTCTGCTGTATATATCTTCACCTAAAAGGACCTCAGTCTGCTGTACATCTCCATCTAAAAGGACCTCAGTCTGCTGTACATCTGCACCTAAAAGGACCTCAGTCTGCTGTACATCTTCACCTAAAAGGACCTCAGTCTGCTGTACATCTCCATCTAAAAGGACCTCAGTCTGCCGTACATCTGCACCTAAAAGGACCTCAGTCTGCCGTACATCTGCACCTAAAACCCACGGGACACTCGTTTGAGGATAGTGAGGTACAGATCTGAGCCGAAGAAAATAATTGGCTTGAGAGGGGCGTTAAAAAGGCTTCCTTAACCAACACTATGCAGTTTATAACTCCATCCTCAAACCTAAATCAAAACAAATTAAGAGAACAGTAGATGTAAGCTCACAGGTGTGAAAGCTCCATTATGGTCCTGAATGATTATGCTAACATGACCCCACTCTCAGGTATATTTCAAGAGGCCTAGCCAAACAGAAACTGTAAACGAGTAGGTTATTAGTTTCAGAGAAATTTCTTAGTAGTTAACTCCTCCCCTTTCAGGCACATTTAAGGCAGTGCCCTCCAGCATTCTGACCAGAATTGAAGAAGTAGCTTGGATGAGCAGCAAAACGTATTTGACTAAATAAAGTTTTGTCCAGTTTACAAAATAGAACTCCTCCTCAACCACGGATTCTACCTGGATGACAGGGATTTTACACACACAGGAAGTAGAGTCAGTATCGCTAACCTGCATCACTGCATTGCCACCACCTCTTCATCTCGACCGCCTCAGCACCACCTCTGCATCACCACCTCCTCTACATCTCCACCACGTTGCCATCGGCTCCGCATCGCCAACGCGTCGCCACCGCATCATTTTTATTTTATTTTTTTAATTTTATACAGCGCTTTTCAGGACACTCAACGACGCTTTACAGCATTATTCATTCACTCCAGACCCGGTGGTGGTAAACTACTGTTGTAGCCACAGCTGCCCTGGGGCAGACTGACGGACATCTCCACCACATCACCACTGCCTCTATATCTCCACCACATCACCACCGCCTCTATATCTCCACCACATCACCACCGCCTCTATATCTCCACCACATCACCACCGCCTCTATATCTCCACCACATCACCACTGCCTCTGCATCTCCACCACATCACCACTGCCTCTATATCTCCACCACATCACCACTGCCTCTATATCTCCACCACATCACCACTGCCTCTATATCTCCACCACATCACCACTGCCTCTATATCTCCACCACATCACCACTGCCTCTATATCTCCACCACATCACCACTGCCTCTATATCTCCACCACATCACCACTGCCTCTATATCTCCATCACATCGCCATCACCTCTACATTTCCACCACTTCTGCATCACAAATGATAGAAACGTTTAATGCTGTACTGTGGAACATTCCATTCAAAGCAGTGACATCTCCATGGACACAAGTAGGTGACAGACTCCACACAAGAAAAGTTACACCTTTTTAATCTAAAGTGGACCTTTAGTAGGTTGACTGAAGCTGAACCGTCCCGTTTTGTTTTTCTAAATGAGCTTAGCTTTCATCTCATCAACCTGTCAGTCTCATCCAGATACAGATTTTCTCATTTTTAATAACTTTATTTACATTTTTTTAAACAACAAATCTCCATAAATATACAAAAGCATAAACAATCAATAACCTACAACTTGATAAACCTGATGTGATGTGCAGTAGTTTTTTTAGCGGGATGCACGTTAATAGTGTTGTGATAGGGCTCTTAAGGGTGAGCTACTTAGTGCAGAGAGCAATGGGAGAGACAAGAGAGATAAGTTATATGTTAATATGTTGAGTTCGGCAAATATAGCATTTTATAGCAACAATAAAAGGTAATATGGTGATGTAAATATGTTATGTGTTACAGTTAATACCTCATAGAAAAAAGAAAATACCCCCTCTTTAATTTTTGTGTTGAGAGCTGATTGGCTGTGAGGGTTTTTGTGCTGAGAGCTGACTGGTCATGAGGGAGGTCCATCTCCTTCATTTGTCTTGTTCTAAATGCATGTCTGTGTCTGAAAGCTTGTCCATGTGAACACTAGAGATGTGACGGGGTATGAAAGAGACTTTCACACCCTGATTTTCCATTCACAGTTTAATTGTGTCAAAGCCTGAACCCGTCAGGTCTCAGAAGCTCAGCAGGGCCTGGTTAGGACTTGGATGGAGACACTGGGAATTCCAGGTGCCACAGGGGGGCGCCAGTGGCAAAAACTGTCGTTGTGTCCTTAGGCAAGACACTTCACCCACATTGCCTAGTATGAAAGTGGTGTGTGCGTGAATGATGATGGTGGTCGGAGGGGCAGCCTCTCTTCCATCAGTCTGCCCCAGGGCAGCTGTGGCTACAATAGCAGCACCACCACCGGGTCTGGAGTGAATGAATAAAGCTGTAAAGTGTCTTTGAGTGTCCAGAAAAGGGCTGTATAAAACTGATGTATTATTATTATTATTATTATTATTATTATTATTATTATTATTATTATTATTATTATTATTATTATTATTATTATTATTATCCATCCATCCATCTTCTCCCGCTTAATCCGGCTGGGTCACAGGGGCAGTTTTCTGCCCAATACTCATAGCACCTGACCCCCCCTATGAACCCCTCTGCAGGTGGAGCCCACAGGAGGGTGGACATCATGGTCTTTGATGTTAGTTCAGGTGCTGCATGTTTTGAGTTGATGGGGGAAACCGGAGCACCCGGAGGAAACCCATCCAGACACGGGGAGAACATGCAAACTCCACACAGAAAGGCCCGGGCGACCCGGGGATCGAACCCGCAACCTTCTTGCTGTGAGGCCTGAGTGTTGCCACTCAGCCACCGTGCCGCCTATTATTATTATTATTATTATTATTATTATTATTATTATTATTAAAGTGAAATACACTCATAAACATTAACATAAGATGAGAGAAAACAGAGGATGAGTCACAGAACAGAAGAGGAGACAGAACTGAATACAATGACCCCCCGTCTCTCTCTCCTCTTTCTCCCTCTTACCTCCTTCCTCTCTTCTTACCTCATCTTTTCTGCCTCCTCCTCTCTCTTCTCTCCTTCTCCTCACTTCTTCCATCTTTCTTGTTTCTCTAGCTCTCCTCCCTCATCCAGTCTTCTCTTCCCCTCACTCTCCTCCTCTCTTGTTTTTGGTTCTATTTTATCTCTGGAACAGTATCACTTTCAGTCTTCTTTCGTTTTCTCTCCCCTCTCTCTTTTATCCTCGCTCCCTCTTCTCTTTATTTGTGTATAAAATTGACTGGGATAGTGCATGTTTCTCTCCCTTTCTCCTCTCTCTCATCTCTTAATCTCATTGTAACTCTACTTCCTCACCCAGTCTCCTCTTTCACTCTCTCTACCCTTTTCCTTTCCTCCCTCTATCCCACCCCTATCTCCTCCTCTCAACTCTCTCCATCCCCTTCACCCTTTTCTCTTGTTTTCTCTTCCTCCATCTCCTCCTCTTCTTCCTCTCTCCAGGTGCATCAGCTTTTGGTTCTGTTCTTCTGTTCTATCTCTTCCCTTTGCTATTCCTCTCCTCTCTTCTTTCTACCCCCACATTGCCCCATCCCTCTCTCCTGATGTGTCAGTTGTTCTATCTCTGGAGCTGTATTACTTTCAGATTAAACCCAAACTCTTCAACTCTCCTCCCCCTCTCTACTCTTCTCTCCATCCCTCTTTTCATCTTATTTGGTTTTGGTTCGTGTCTTTCCCATCTCTCCTCCTCTCCTCCCCTTTCTCCCCTCTCTCTCTGTCCACTCATCTCCTCCTTTCTCCCCCTCTCCTGGTGTGTAAGCGGTTTTTATTTCTATCTCTGGAGCTGAATCACTGGATAAGATTAAACCGAAGCTCTTTTTGTCTCTACTTGTTTTATGCCTCAGATCATATGACTAAACTGGTCTTAAACTGAGAGCAGAAAAGTGTTTGTGAAATCTCTCAGTCAGTCCTCCAGGTGGGATCCATGGCACAGCAGAAATTAAATTCTGTCAAGTGGACAATGGACAACCTACGTGATCCAGGAATAGAATATTCACAAACTGTTCACAAACATCTTGAGAACAACTACAGAAAACCATCCTCAAGGTTAGCAGAGAATAGGAATCATTTACACCACATGTGTCAAACATGCGGCCCGGGGGCCAGATCCGGCCCTCCAAGACCTTTAATCTGGCCCTCGGCTGATTTTTCTATTAAAATACTTAAAATTTTCAGATTTTTCTGTTAATTTTCTGCACCGTTTAGCATAGCAGCGTCTCCGGCGTCTCCGTACGTTGCGACTCCCACCAGAGCAGCACAAATGAAGACTTTCCTCTTTCCAAACGCTCTTAAAGGACGATCGTTTTGACTGTCGACCGTGACCCTCATCAGCAAAATGTCAAAAAATGAGAAAAGCAGATGCTGAGTTCAGGATTTCCCAAGAAAAATAGTCTAATTCTTATTTGTTGACAGAGGTGAATGGGAAATCTGTGCTCAGTGTGTTTGGAACAAGTGGCGTTGCTCGAGGAATATAATCTTAAGTTTTCTGATCCGGCCCTTTTGGGATCAAAGTAGGTTGCATATGGCCCCCGGACCAAAATGAGTTTGACACCCCTGTTTTAGAGGATCAATGACTTTACAGCCATAGGCTAGTTAAAATGGCACAACACCAAAAGACTCCAAAATCAAACAAACAGATCAGAGTGACAAAGGGGAGATGGATAAAACTAACCAACCTGTGCACAAGGAATGTTGGATAAAAAATCTATCCAACCGTGAGCTCACCCAGACAGAGAAAGAGGTGCTTTCCAAATGACTAAATTTAATACTACTACTCCTACTACTGCTAACACATCATGCATGTATAATAATAAAAATAACAATAACACATCAGACTTATATAGCACTTTATTGGACACTCATAGACACTCAAATTTCTCTGTAACATGTAACTGCATCCCCACGATGGACCACATCACAGCTGTAGAAACCTATGGAACAAGTTCATAGAGACAGAACCTGGAGACTTTAAACTCAAAGTAACAGCTGTACTGAGCAAAACCAAACCTCCACCCTTCAATGAAGCACCAGAGGAAGGACATTGATGCTCTAGAGAAGGACAGCATCAACGGCTGACAACGGGAGATGCACAGTGATTCTGAACTCAGCTGATTATGAGTGAACAGTGAAGTGAACAGTCTGCTCAGCTGGAGAAGGAAGATGTCATTGATGACGTTGATGACTGACTGTATCCTGGTGACTCCATTCTATGGCCTCCCAAAGATTCACAAATTGGTATCGCTCAGATCCATTGCATGTAGCACAGACTCCATCACGTGGCCAGACACTTGAAGATCCCCGCTACATATTGAAAACACAGCAGAATTTGCGAGCAAAGTCAAGCAAATCCAGTACGACCCAGACAAGACAGTGCTTTCCTTTGATGTGACCTCTCTTTTCACTCGTATCGCTGCATCAGTAGCAGTGGGGGCAGCAAGGAGGAGACTACTGCAGGATACCAAGCCAGAAGAGAGAACTAAACTTTCATCTGATCAAATCGGCCAACTTCTGGAAATTTTTTTACATACCACTTATTTTCAGTTCAGAGGAAACTTCTACAGGCAAACCCACGGCTGTGAAATGGGCTCACAGGTCTCTCCTCTCATTGCTAACTTATATATGGAACAATTTGAACCTTGGCCACATATCCCAGCCCTCCCCCCACGCAATGGTATCGTTATGTTGATGATAATTTTTCTAAAATCAAAATTCAAGATCTGGAACGTTTTGCTGCACATATGCTGTAGACTTGAATGTTAAATTCACTTGAAGATGATGAAGATACCAAGGAAGCCCACACAAACTGACCAGTTCCTGCATTTTGATTCACACCATCCACTGCAGCACAAACTTGGAGTTATTCGGACATTATAACACAGGGAAGTGGAAGCACAGAGAGAACAACATGCGCAGAAGGCCCTCTCTGCTTGTAGATATCCAAAATAGACTGTCAAAAGAACAAAAACAACCATAAACAGGACAACAGAGAATCAGCAGAGGATTTTCAGACAACATGAAATCACAGTCAAACACTTTAAGACAGAAACTGGTCCACCCAAAAGACAAAACCCTGAGCCACACACAAAGCAATGTAGGCTACTGTATTCAGTAGCACTGCAGTGAGCATTACACTGGAGAAACAAGACATCATAAGAGGATGTACCAACACTGAGGAGGAAGCAACAGTGGACCTCAGTCTTTTAACTTGGTTGACACCCAGATCTACTTGTCTGTTAAAACAAAACAGTGTTTCATTTAAATTGAGGTCAAATGAACTTGATGGACAAGCCTATAAAATCTTTGTTTTCAAATGGATACCAACATGGCCACAATGACTAAATGGGTTGAGAGAGAGGGGCAAATAGTCATACATATCCTTGGAACCAAAAACTTTAAATGTACATGTAACGAGGGTTTAAATTCCTACAAATGCGATCAGTATAATACATTCCCATTACTGCTGGTCAGTAAACACACTGCTCATTCACGCAGAACTCGCGAGACCAAGACCAAGACAGCCAATCAGACACAAGCGCTTCATACAAACGACCTGCTCCCTTGTCTCCATTCATACACAGGAGTGAGGCGAGACAGCGCCGCTGCACGGTACCAGACAACCACCGCTATTTTCACTGTTCTATAATATCATCTAACTTAGACAACACATATCTAAGTTACAGGAGCCCTAACTGCATCTACGCAAGCCGGAAAGACCGTCCGCTCGTTTAAAATGAGAGAACTGGTGAGTCTGTGTTGTTGTTTTTTCATTAGCTATTATTCATTAGCATATCAATGAGCTGTACACCTGCGATCTCAGCCCATTGTTATTCTAATAAAACTATGTATTGTAAAAAGATTTCCCTATGAATCTGCCATTTATACAACATTAAACGTGACCATTTGGATGAAGCAAACTAAAGACTAAAGACTAAAGAATGGTCACTGTTATCTGCCTCAACAAACCTGCCTGAGGAATGTCCTGACCTGACCTGGGTTTAAACCCACAAACTCAAGGAATATCCAAAACAAGGAACAAAGACTTCTAAATGAAGAAGAACTTGATCATTTTGACCTATTCCCTGAATCACTGATTATGCTCTAATATCACTTTGTAAATGTGAATGTAAATGTGTTTAAACTGTTAATGGTTCATGTGTAACATGAGAAGCCCCATCTCACTCCTTCCCCGTGCTAAGAGACAAAGGGGGAAGGGAAAAGAAAGAACTCTTATCAGACTCATAGACTGCCACTTCTCCAGCTGTTTTTTTCCCAGTTCTTCTCCAGCTGCTAACGGAGGGACAACGCCTACTTCTCTCTCCTGCTTTAAGTTCTGCCCATCTTCTGACGTTCTTTTACAGCTGTAGCTTAATCTGACCATTTTTCCAAAATCTGAACAATTGCATTTTATAGTGAACACATTTTTGACTAATTGCCTCATTTCTGTTGTCTGACCACAAAGGCCCCGTGGTGCTGCTGAGCTCAGAATAATCAAATTCCAATCAATCCAATTCCATTACCACATTCTTTAAGTATAGGAACCATCCAATACTTAAAGAGATCCAATACTTAAAGAATAACCCACGTGAAACACATATTATAGTGTGACCCGTGTGATGCAATATATATTTTTGTGACAGTATTGACTTATTATTGGCCATATTATAGCAGCCTGTATTGTTCAAAGTAAAGCTCAAACTTATGGTTAACCGTTTACTGTCATTTATTGTTGGACACTGAATAAGTGTACACTATAACTAAGACGGAAGTTAGCTACTACATCCAATGGCCTATAGCTAAATTAGCCTAAGACAGTGGTTCTTAACCTGTACGCCACAGACACCACACCTCCTTCATATGCCGCACACACCACACCTCCTCCCGTACGCTGCGGACACTGCGTGTGGATCGTGTCTTGTCGCTTACAATGCGTGGACCACGCTTCCTTCTGTGTGCCTCTAAACCAGAACTAACACCAGGACTAAGACATGTCTAAACCAGCTCTAAACCAGGTCTAAACCAGGTGTAAAACCACACAAGAATTTGCAGGAGGTGGTTGCTCCATTCATGTAGTTTTAAAAAGCACAACAATATCAAGTAATCCAAGCCCATGCCCCATTTGGCCGTTATTGGCTGCAGGAAATTTTGTGTGCGCAATAGTCTTGTGACTATGATGGTGTCGTATAATTTCTTTACTAATATTTTCCTTTCATACTAACTATGTTGAGCAAAAACAGAAACTGGTCGGACAAATATGTGCAATATGGATTCACGTGTGCACCAACAAAATACTTACACTACCGTTCAAAAGTTTAGGGTCACCCAGACAATTTTGTGTTCACACTTTTATTTACCACCATGAGTTATAAAATGTCAAGACATTGACAAGGTTAGAAATAATGATTTGTATTTGAAATATTTTTTTTCCTTTAAAATTTGCTTTTATCAAAGAATCCTCCATTTGCAGCAGTCACAGCCTTCAGACCTTTGGCCTCCAGCTGTTCATTTGTTGAAGGATCTGGAGAAATTTCACCCCAGGCTTCTAGAAGCTTCTCCCACAGGTTGGATTGTCTGAATGGAAACTTCTTATGTACCAGACGGTCAAACTGCTCCACAGCAGCTCAGTGGCTCTGTCCATAACACTTCTTTCTAATCTTCCTCTCTCCAGTGTCTGGGTTCTTTTGTCCATATTAATCTGTTTCTTTTATTGGCCAGTCTCAGATGTGGCTTTTCCTTTGCCGCTCTGCCCTGAAGCTGCATCCCGGAGTTGCCTCTTCACTGTAGATGTTCACACTGGTGTTTTGCAGGTTCTGTTTAATGAAGCTGCCAGTTGAGGACCTGTTTCTTAAACTAGAGACTCTAATGTATCTTCTGGCTCAGTTGTGCAGCAGCTCCCACTTCTCTTTCTACTCTAGTTAGAGCCTGTTTGTGCTCTTCTCTGAAGGGAGTAGTACACACCATTGTAGGAAATCTTCAGTTTTTTGGCAATTTCTTGCATAGAATAGCCTTCATTTCTAAGAACAAGAACAGACTGTCGAGTTTCACATGAAAGTTCTCTTTTTCTGGCCATTTTGAGCGTTTAATGGACCCCACAAATGTGATGCTCCAGATACTCAACCTGCTCAAAGAAGTCAGTTTTATAGCTTCTCTAACCAGCTGAACTGTTTTCCTCTGTGCTAACATGACTGCACAAGGGTTTTTAATTATCTATTAGCCTCTGACACAACGAGCAAACACATTGTACCATTAGACACTGGAGTGACTGTTGCTGGAAATGGGCCTCTCTACACCTATGTAGATATTGCACCAAAAACCAGACATTTGCAGCTACAATAGTCATTTACCACATTAGTAATGTATAGAGTGTATTTCTGATTAGTTTAAAGTTATCTTCATTGAAAGAAATCAGTGCTTTTAAAAAAAATAAAATAAGGAAATTTCTAAGTGACCCCAAACTTTTGAACGGTAGTGTATACCTATGTTTTGAATTTGAAAAAAAAAAACATATTTTATTTTTCCAATTAAGAAGGGTTTGGTGAATGCACAGATGAAACTAGTGGGGATCAGTACCTCCAACAAGTTTAAGAACCACTGGCCTAAGAGCTATTGTAGATATTCTTCATTGCTAAAACTTGGTGCTGTTTATCACAGGCCAGGTGATGCCCGGTGTGGTACAACCCATATCCCGATGCCGAGCTGAAGCCCAATGAGCCTCATGAAACTCACAACTACTGCACAATAAGCAGCATCTACGGCCTGGCAGGGGCTGATGCAGCCTGTCCGCTCCCCACACTTTTTCATTACTCACCCATTGAGTTATCCGTTTATGGACAATTATTTCATACTACTACATACTACTCATCTGAACTCTGAACTATGAACTGAGTCACTAATAAAGTGTTTTTGTTTGGAGTTTTGTACTCCCTCACTTGCTGCTATTGTTTGATATTGTGAGCTTTAGTATTTACACATATTTAAAGCTATTAGCCTAACTTCAAAACTGAATCATTCTGCAGATGTATATATGTAAATATTTGGCATATGTTATCTGTTACTCGCTTTTGCACTGTTAATATAAGGCACAAGCCATTAAACTTAATACTCCGTCTCGTGTGTTTTACTGGTCACCTGGCTCCCAGAGAGCCAAATCCTGTACTTCTGCTCCTAGCCCTACATCTGTCTATCTTCTCCCTTTGTCACTGGCATAGATATATGCTACTTACAGCGTGCACGTACAGCCACTCACAGAGGGGAGGGAGCGTGCACGTACAGCCACTCACAGAGGGGAGGGAGCGTGCACGTACAGCCACTCACAGAGGGGAGGGAGCGTGCACGTACAGCCACTCACAGAGGGGAGGGAGCGTGCACGTACAGCCACTCACAGAGGGGAGGGAGCGTGCACGTACAGCCACTCACAGAGGGGAGGGAGCGTGCACGTACTGCCACTCACAGAGGGGAGGGAGCGTGCACGTACAGCCACTCACAGAGGGGAGGGAGCGTGCACGTACAGCCACTCACAGAGGGGAGGGAGCGTGCACGTACAGAGACTCACAGAGGGGAGGGAGCGTGCACGTACAGAGACTCACAGAGGGGAGGGAGCGTGCACGTACAGCCACTCACAGAGGGGAGGGAGCGTGCACGTACAGAGACTCACAGAGGGGAGGGAGCGTGCACGTACAGCCACTCACAGAGGGGAGGGAGCGTGCACGTATAGCCACTCTCAGAGGGGAGGGAGCGTGCACGTATAGAGACTCACAGAGGGGAGGGAGCGTGCACGTACAGCCACTCACAGAGGGGAGGGAGTGTGGACGTATAGCCACTCACAGAGGGGAGGGAGCGTGCACGTATAGAGACTCACAGAGGGGAGGGAGCGTGCACGTATAGAGACTCACAGAGGGGAGGGAGCGTGCACGTATAGAGACTCACAGAGGGGAGGGAGCGTGCACGTATAGAGACTCACAGAGGGGAGGGAGCGTGCACGTATAGAGACTCACAGAGGGGAGGGAGCGTGCACGTATAGAGACTCACAGAGGGGAGGGAACAGCAGCTTTTAACCAACACTTGTAGCTTGTTCAGTTCTGGCTCTGGTGACTCCAGCAGAGCCTCTGCTGCTCTGGAGCCTGGAGTGGCCTGTAATGTGTGAGCAGCTTCATCGAATCAAACTTTCAGAATGATGAAGTTAAGTTAATGCAACAGAAAAAAACACTTTAGAATTAGGTTTTATTAATTGGAGATTAAACTGAAATATATTACATACAAAAATACAACAATCAATTCAATTCAATTCAATTCAATTTATTTTGTAGCGCCCAAAATCACAACAACAGTTTCCTCTAAGGCCGTTCCAAGATATGGATGAGTAAAACATACACACAGACATATCAGAACAGGAATAAACAACATTCATGTAAAGCAGCAAATGAAACATGGTCCAGTCATCCCCTGTCCTTAGACCCTCCTTCTCAGCAAGGAAAAACTCCAAAAAACCCAGGGTCCTGGGAAAAAGAAGAAACCTCGGGGAGAACTACAGTGAAGGAGAGATCCACTCCCATGGACGGACAGGCTATAGATGTCCAGGCCCGTGGGCCAGTTCAGTATGACCACAGCTACCCAGGTGGGGAAGGAGCCGGGCGAGGAGGAGGAGAAGAGGGCGAGGAGGAGGAGCCGGGCGAGGAGGAGGAGCCAGGCGAGGAGGAGGAGCCAGGCGAAGAGGAGGAGCCAGGCGAGGAGGAGGAGAGAGGTCCAGCTGCCATCAGGCGTCTGAAAGAGTTCCACTCCACAGGGGGAGTGGGACAATCCAAAACCAAACCTCTAAACAGCACCTGGCGAAGACTTCTCACAACAGTGCGATAGATAGAATGATAGAATAATGGAGGGAGAGAAAAATGGGAGGACATTTACCACCACCATGCCCCTCACTTTCTTTTTCCCTCTCTCCTCTTCATGCGTGTTTAATATCAGCCGTGGGTTAGAAGAGAGGACTGTGCATGTCTCTTCCCGTCTTTGTTGTTCTCCCCTTATCCCCCCATCTTTTTATGAACATTAGATATCACCCAGAGGGATAGTGCATGTTTCTGCCCTCTCTCTCATCACTCTCTCTTTCTTTGGGCTCTAGGGTATGCTCTCTCCCCCTCTCTCCTCTCCACTGTCTTCTCTTTTCTCATCCTCTCCTCCTCTCTCCTCTCCATCTCTCACGTTGAGGTTATAGTTCATATTTCTCTTTCCTCTCCTCCTCTTCCCTATCCCCCACCTGCTCTCACTCCTCTTCTCTCCATCCCTCTTCTCTCCTCTCTTCAGTCTCCTCTCTTTCGCTCCCTCTCTTCTCCCTCCCTTCTTTCATCTCTCGGGTCATAGTTCTTTCCTGGTCCCATCTGCCACTCTTGTTGCTGAATACAAGGCAGTGGCTCCACATCTGTGCGTCTCCTTTGGGCTTAAACAAAGTGCTCGGCCTTTTCTAAAGTAAATACACTTGGTAAATTGCATCAGACCTATTGTGCTTGTGTCTGCACTAGATCATTATGTTATAATTTGGGCATTTTAAATCTCCATGGTCTTCTAAAATGACCTCATAAAAGAAACAAGTCTGCTGACTTCTGGGTTAGAAAGTTGTGGTGCCCAGTGGGAGCCAACGTTGCCATAAACGTCATGACCACAAAGCGCCGCCTGCTGCTCCTATGGATAGCTGCACATCACACTAGAGCAGATGACGCAACGCTGCCAAATTCTATGCGTATCACCGATTAAGAAAGTAAAACTGTAGAAGGAAATGCGTCACAGTGGAGAAAATGAGAGTTGACTGGAGACAAATCACTCTAAATACAACTTTAGAAGGTCAACGAGAAGGAACATGATTAAATTCTCTGAAAAGTTTGATTTAAAATGTGAGAGAAGACTAAATGTGAAGTGTGGAACTCCAGCCTGTCTCAGAGGAGGACAGATGGAGGAGGTCTGACCTGAGCACCACACTGCCCCCTTATGGACACAGCCAGAATGTCTGCGCTTCATTTTACCATCATGGAGCAGCTGCAGGTTCATGTGGTCTCTTCCGCTCAGTCAGGAGGTTATGAGTTTGACTCCTCTCTATGTGTGTGTTACTGTGGCAATGGTTATCCTGTCTGCAGAGGTTGGGGGTTCGACTCCGGTGTAATCCTGACTGTGATTGGTTTTTTGACACAGTGCTCGGTCTTTAAATGAGCAGCTTACATCTGTCTGTGTCCAACCACTAATCTCATCAAAAGGATTCAAGATGGAGCGATACAAGAGCAAGTGACAGATGGGATGACAGATGACAGGAGAGAGGGAGGAGGGAGGGAGAAGGAAGGAGAAGAGAAAGTGGCTGGCGAGAGAGATGGAGAGAGCAAGAGAGGGGGATAGGGGAGAGAAAAGAGGAAGTTAAGGAAGAGGGAAAGACTGAAGAAAGGAAGAAAGATAGGAGAAAAAGTGGAGGTTGTAGAGAGAGGGAAGGAGGGATGGGAGACAGGGAAAGAGAAATAGAGAGTACGAGCGACAGCGGAGGGAGAGGAGAAAGACAAGGGGAGAGAATGGGAGCGAGAATGTGATGAGAGAGGGTGTGCGAGCATAAAAGAAGAGAGACAGATACAAAGAAACAGAGAAAGAAATGGTGAGAGAAAGAGATAAAGGAGAGTTGGAGAAAATTACTAGAGAAGGGGGAGAGAGAGAGACAAGGAGAGAGGGATGTAGAGAAGAGGAAAGACGAAGAGTGTCCGTCTGTCACTGACTCTCGTGTTAAACCTTCACTAACAGCTCTGCTTCATTTCACACAACCTCCACACATGAACTCATCAGACACTCAACTGAGAGAAAATCGGTGTCTGTGATATGAGTATTTCCCCCCTTTCATATTGATATTGGGTCGGTATTGAAAAATGACTACTACTGCTACTACTGCTACTACTGTTACTACTGCTCCCACTGACTCTCATTGAATACAGTTCCTCACAACTAAAAAACTACAAAAACAAAACAAAATGATATGTCCAAAAGTATTTCCCACATGTATTGATTATGACTGTTTCCTGATCTGTAAATAAACCTCGCCACCATTAGGCTTTTACAGAACCTGTGGCAAACACTGTAGGCCTTCAGATTCTGCTCACTTCTGCCTCAGTGAGCTTTTCTTGTAATAAATAATAATACATAAAATGATAATAATAAACAATATCCTACTAATATTCTAATATAATAAAAACAATGCCCGTAAAACTTATGTTCTGACTTTAGCCCCTCCTAGTGTTTACTTCGCCAGCCACTACTACTGCTGCTACAACTACTACCACCACTACTGCTGCTGCTACAACTACTACCACTACTACTACTGCTAAGGCTACTACTACTACCACCACTACTACTGCTGCTGCTACAACTACCACCACTACTACTGCTGCTGCTACAACTACCACCACTACTACTGCTGCTGCTACAACTACTACCACCACTACTACTGCTAAGGCTACTACCACCACTACTACTGCTGCTGCTGCAACTACTACCACCACTACTACTGCTGCTGCTGCAACTACTACCACCACTACTGCTAAGACTACTACTACTACCACCACTACTACTGCTGCTGCTACAACTACTACCACCACTACTACTACTGCTGCTACAACTACTACCACCACTACTGCTGCTGCTACAACTACTACCACTACTACTACTGCTAAGGCTACTACTACTTCTACTACTGCTTCTGATTCTATTAATCCTCTTCATGTGTTGATTTCTTTGACACCTGAGTCTGTAAGAGGAGCTAAAAAGAGCCTCTGTCTGTGCCACAGTAATGAGGCCTTAGTGATGAGAACATTACAATTAAAGAGATTTAAATAGACCTGATGCCCCGCAGCTAAAATAAGCACTGAACCAAGAGAGACAGTTATCCACAGGGAATCCTCTACTCCACTGCATCATCCTCTGCTCCTCCGACTCTCTCCTCTGCTCCTCTCACCCTCTCCTCTGTTGCCCTCCTCCTCTGGTCCTCTCACCCTCTCCTCTGTTCCCCTCCTCCTCTGGTCCTCTCACCCTCTCCTCTGTTCCCCTCCTCCTCTGGTCCTCTCACCCTCTCCTCTGTTCCCCTCCTCCTCTGGTCCTCTCACCCTCTCCTCTGTTCCCCTCCTCCTCTGGTCCTCTCACCCTCTCCTCTGTTCCCCTCCTCCTCTGCTCCTCTCACCCTCTCCTCTGTTCCCCTCCTCCTCTGGTCCTCTCACCCTCTCCTCTGTTCCCCTCCTCCTCTGGTCCTCTCACCCTCTCCTCTGTTCCCCTCCTCCTCTGGTCCTCTCACCCTCTCCTCTGCTCCTCTCTTCTGTACCATATTCACTCTTCCTCCTCTGTTCATATCTAAAACATCTCAAGGCTCTGCTTCTCCTTTATCCTAGATGCCCTCCCGCGAGATGTAGGGGCACAAATGAAAGACTTTGATGGGCTTTGGGGATTTGTTTGATAAGCTCCCCTCTGGATTAAACTCTGCTATGCTAACAGGACATAGGATAGCGCGCGTTGCATGTGTTCTTGTGAAAAGCCACTACTGCTGCTGAAAGCGTCTCTATCTCTGTAGAAGCCTCTCTGTCTCTGTAGTTTCAGCTTGTAGTTTCAGCCTGATCTAGCCTAGCCTAGCATCATGGCTGAACCTCTCGCTCTTTCCTGCCCTAGTTGCCACATGTGGAGTGAGAACCCTGGCTTATTTGATAGTGACAGGGATAGTTGCGCTAAGTGCAGCGTAGTGGCCGTCCTCGAGGCCAGAGTTACAGAGTTAGAAACGCAGATCTGCTCATTGGAGGCGTTGAAGCCGAGTTATAGTCAGGCAGTAGCAGGGACCCCGAACCGCATTAGCATGAGCGCAGCTAGCGAGAGCAGCCCCCCGGCACATCCCGTGCAGCCGGGACCAGAACAGGACAGGTTTGTGACAGACGCAGGTGCAGGGCTAAGACTAGGACTGCAGACCAGGGACACAGGGCTGAGAGTAGGACTGCAGGAGACCAGGGACACAGGGCTGAGAGTAGGACTGCAGGAGACCAGGGACACAGGGCTGAGAGTAGGACTGCAGGAGACCAGGGACACAGGGCTGAGTGTAGGACTGCAGGAGACCAGGGACACAGGGCTGAGAGTAGGACTGCAGGAGACCAGGGACACAGGGCTGAGTGTAGGACTGCAGGAGACCAGGGACACAGGGCTGAGTGTAGGACTGCAGGAGACCAGGGACACAGGGCTGAGTGTAGGACTGCAGGAGACCAGTAGGGCACTCCCCGTCCAGAACAGGTTGGCCCCCCTGAGCTGGACGCGGGACACTCTAGTCATAGGGAGCTCCATAGTCAGGGACGTGGAACTGCCTGCAGCTTCCACACGGTGTTACCCTGGAGCCAGACTGGGCGACATCGAGGGGAATCTGAGGCTTTTAAAGAGAAGTAAGAACAGGTACCGCCGGATCGTTATACACGCGGGGGGTAACGATACTCGGCGCGGTCAGTCAGAGGTGCTGAAGTTGCAGATAGCGGCAGTTTGTGAATTGGCTAAGATGATGTCGGAGTCCGTGTACTTCTCTGGCTCCTTCCAAATTATACAAATTGTGAAATGTTCAGCCGCTTTCCAGCCGTCAACCAGTGGTTGTCCAATTGGTGCCCGCAGAATGGTGTCGTCTTCATAGACAACTGGAGGGCATTTGAGGGGAAGCCCAGGCTTATACGTAGCGACGGCATCCATCCCACCCAGGCTGGCTCCTCCCTTTTAGCTCAGAATATGATCGCTAGCCTTAGATGACCATCAGGTAAGACTAGTGCACAGAATAGCTCAGGGAGTGTCAGTGACGCTAGGGAGCAGAGTAGACTAGTGAGGCACTGCTCTGTTAGCGAGAACAGCTCCAAACAGGCTGAGACTGTGTGTGCCCCACGTACAGGGGCCTCCTCTGAGCCACCCTGCATGAACAATTCTCCCAGACTGGCTGAGGCTGTGTATGTCCCACGCACAAAAAGCACAAATAAAACACAGCTAAACTCTGAAAGGAAAGGCATCAGATCTCCTAACTTAATAAACATAAATACATGTGTCGCAAATAAACAAAATAAATGTATAAAAAGCACAAATAAAACACAGCTAAACTCTGAAAGGAAAGGCATCAAAACCAAAAAGCTGTTATATTCATAACAATCTACCGACCTCCTGGTCCTTATGCCGAGTTTCTGACAGAGTTTTCTGACTTTATTTCAAGTTTAGTTTTGGAATGGGAAAGGATTGTTATAGTTGGAGATTTCAACATTCATGTTGATAACAGCAGTGAGCCTCAGCAGTGCTTTTGGTGCTCTCCTGGATGGGGTCGGTTTTACCCAGAGTGTGAACAAGCCGACTCACTGTCACAATCACACTCTTGACCTCGTCCTAACTTATGGTATTGAGATTAATGATTTAATTGTTCTTCCTCAAAACCCTTTACTCTCTGACCATTTTTAATTACCTTTCAATTCGTACTAAAAAAAGTCTATCCAGCTCAGCAGGAGAAAACTATAACTGCCCCTGAGTCTCTTCTCCCCTCAAAGTTCAGTTGTGACTTTCTTAAATTCTTCGATTACAAAATTATAACCATTAGAGACAAGATCAACGAAGCCACTCCAAAAATCAGCCCCGAGCAAATTCAGCAAATCCAGTCAGTAACACCAATATCCCACATAAATCCTCTAACAGCATTAGACAAATTTACTCCTGTCGATGAGGCGGAGATTACCTCAGTCATCATGTCGTCCAAACCATCAACTTGTTTGCTCGACCCTATTCCAGTCAAACTCCTCAAAGAAGCTCCACCTAATAATAGGTTCCATCCATAACATAATAAATATGTCATTAGAAAATGGCTTTGTTCCTCAGTCCTTTAAATATGCTGTAATTAAACCGCTTTTGAAAAAACCTAGCTTAAATCCTGATGAACTAGCCAACTACAGACCTATTTCGAATCTTCCATTTCTCTCAAAGATTCTGGAACGAGTTGTGGTGAAACAGCTTTGTCACCATCTGCAGGACAATAATTTATTTGAAAAATTTCAGTCTGGTTTCAGAGCTCACCACAGCACAGAAACTGCTCTGCTTAAAGTGACAAATGATTTGCTACTAGCTGCTGATAACGGGCTGGCTTCAGTCCTGGTCCTACTGGACCTCAGTGCAGCGTTTGACACCATTGATCACAACATTCTACTGCAGAGGTTAGAATGTGACATAGGTGTCAGAGGGACCGCCCTCAAATGGTTTAAATCCTCTCTATCAGATAGGTACCAGTTTGTTAGTGTAAACCAGTGCACCTCTCCCTGCTCTAAAGTAGCTTGTGGTGTTCCACAAGGATCTGTGCTTGGTCCAATCCTGTTTACTCTGTATATGTTGCCATTAGGTAACATTATCAGAAAACATGGCATTAATTTCCACTGCTATGCTGATGACACTCAGCTGTACTTATCAATGAAACCTAATCAGACCTAATACCTAATTTCTAATACCTAATTTCTGTTCAGCACACCAACAGTTTTTTGGTTTTTCCACTTGGTGCACGTAATAGATAGTGTGAGGCTTTCAAAGGAGCAGAATGTATAATTAGATTTGAGGCTGAGAATTAGGCTGGAGTGAGAAATGACGGCCACACCGCCACCTCCACCTGTGCTCCTGGCACTTTGAAAGTTCACGTGACTTGGAGGTGTAGATTCGTTTAGTCTAACATAATCATTTTCCTGAAGCCATGTTTCAGTTAAAGCTAGAAGATCAATATTAAAGTCGCCAATTAATTCATTTATTAAAAGAAATTTGGAGGAGAGGGACCTGATGTTTAGCAGTCCACATTTTACACACATTTTGTTTATTTGCGGCACTTGTATTTATTTTTATTGTTATGAGATCTGGCGCCTTTCCTATCAGAGTTTAGTTGAGTTTTATTTGTGCTTTTTACACACTTATTTTGTTTACTTGCGACACATTTATTTATTTTTATTTAAGTTATGAGATCTGACACCTCTCCTGTCAGCAGCCACAGATCGAGCTGTTTGTCCAAATAATATCATGGACTCAGTGTAGCAGCAGTTACATCTGCTACAAACTATAATATAACCATAAAATCACTGTACTATCACCATAACATCACCATGATATCACGATGATATAACTATGATATTACCATGAAATCACCAACTCAAAGTGAAACCATGTGCTATGTTCAAACACAGTGAGATAGAGTAAAATATAATGATGGGAGATATGATTGGGGCAAAAATGTCAATAAATACATCTGGGCCATTGTCTAAGCAGTTTTTTTTTCTATTTCTGCTGTCATTGTAGCACTGTTTTGGAACTATTGCCTCTAAAGAAATGTAACTGACCAGCACTTAAAGTGCATATGAAAGCTTTTTGGGATTCTCTCATTTCTACATAGGTCACAGTGTCTGTGTACTCCTCAATGTTTACAATGTTATCTTGGCTCAGTCATTCTCCACAACCTTTGGAGGCGTTTCCCACCTTGATCCTGGGGATTCCAGCCCGTACTCTGCACATATGTTTCTGTACACTATGCCCGCTACTTGGTTATGTCGCTCCATGTCGCTTTCCCTGCAGCATCTTACACCCTGCAGTTATGTGCTGGACTGTCTCAGGCACTTCTTTGCACAGCCTACACCTTGGGTCTTGTCTGGTGTGGTAGATCTGGGCCTCTATTGCTCAGGTGCTCAAGGCTCCTGTGCTCCAGGATGAGCCTCTGTGTGTCCTTCAGACCAGCCCTCTCCAGCCATTGGTAGGATTTCTTGATATCAGCCACTTCAGTTATGTTTCCTTGTCACTGATGTACTTATGTGGCTTTCATCCTGGACAGTGGTTCCCACACTCACTAGTCCTCGGCCTCTTTTCTTCCGGCTCGTGTACAGTCACAGGGTGCTGGATTTGGGATTGAACCCTCCATGCAGGTCAGGAGCTTTCGTGGCTTAAAATCCATAGTCTGTATCTCCTCCTTTGGCCAGTGCATGATTCCTGCTGGGTATCTGATCACTGGCAGGGTGTAGCTGTTTATTGCCTGGACCTTGTTTTTACCATTGAGCTTCTTAGGACCTGCCTTGTTCATTGCAGATATTTGGCCATAGCCGTTTTCCTTGTTGCCTTTTCAAGGTTGACTGTGGGATACCAAGGTACTTGTAGCTGTCCTCAGTGTCTGTTATTGTTCCCTCTGGGAGTGAGACCCCCTCTGTGCGGACTACCTTCCCTCTCTTTGTCACCATCCTACTACATTTCTCGAGCCCAAATAACATTCCAATGTCTGTGCTGTAGATCCTGGTGGTGTGGATCAGTGGGTCGATGTCTCGCTCGCTCTTAGGGTACAGCTTGATGTCATCCATGTAGAGGAGGTGACTGATGGTGGCCCCATTTCTGAGTCGATATCCATAGCCAGTGCGGTCGATTATTTGGCTGAAGGGGTTCAGACCTATGCAGAACAGCAGTGGGGACAGTGCGTCTCCTTGGTATATGCCACATTTGATGGTCACTTGTGCAAGTGGCTTGCCATTGGCTTCAAGGGTGGTTTTCCACAACCGCATCGAGTTTGCAATGAACGCCCTTAGAGTCCTGTCAATATTGTACAGCTCCAGGCATCAGTGATCCATGTGTGGTCTGATGGGTTCTGCAGTCATGGGCGACTGTTCGGTCAAACAGGAGTTGGTGTTTGGCTCCTCTGGTGTTTCTTCCGATGCCCTTCTGTGCTGTGCTTATGTATTGATCTATGTGCATTTTAGCAGTAATGACACCTGACATGAGCATCCATGTTGTGGAGAGACAGGTTATTTGTCGGTAGTTGATTGTACGCCCTTGGATTAGCCATTCAGGGTGAGTCCCATCCCTTAGCAGCTGGTTCATTTGTGCTGCTAGGCGCTCGTGGAGAGCAGTGAACTTCTTTAGCCAGTATGCGTGGATCATGTCAGAGCCTGGTGCTGTCCAGTTTTTCATGCCTGAGACTCTTCCCTGGATGTCTGCCACTGAGATGGTAACTGGATTCTGTTCAGGGAGGTTGCTGTGTTCTGCTCTCAGACCCACCAGCCACTGTGCATCGGTGTTATGTGATGCTTTTCTTTCCCATATGTCTTTCCAGTACCTCTCAGTCTCCAGCCTTAGTGGGTCTGCTCTGCTGTTATTACCCTGCCATTGAGCGTACACTTTCGCAGGTTGTGTTGAGAACAGGCGGTTTATTCATCTGGCTTCATTCTCTGTCTTGTACTTCTTTATGCGGCTGGCTAAGGTTTGGAGCCTTTGTTTGGCAACTTCAAGTGCTTCAGGTATGGGCATCTGGCTGTTCCTTTTGAGTACTTGCTTTTTTGTAGTTCTCCCTGAGGTTTCTTCTTTTTCCCAGGACCCTGGGTTTTTTGGAGTTTTTCCTTGCTGAGAAGGAGGGTCTAAGGACAGGGGATGACTGGACCATGTTTCATTTGCTGCTTTACATGAATGTTGTTTATTCCTGTTTTGATATGTCTGTGTGTATGTTTTACTCATCCATATCTTGGAACGGCCTTAGAGGAAACTGTTGTTGTGATTTTAGGCACTACAAAAATGAACTGACTTGAATTTAATTGAATTTTTCATTGTACCTTTCTGGGCCTCTTACAGTTAGCTCACTTCTCTCTGCACTTCCTTGATTTTGGCTAACCGTCTTTTACATGGTTGTTTGTCATGGCTCCTATGGTTGGGCTTATAGCTCTAGGATCACTACTGCTGAAGTGTATATCAATTAAATATTAAACTTCCATCCATCCATCCATCCATCCTCTCCTGCTTAATCCGGCTGGGTCGCAGGGGCAGCTTGCTGCCCAATACTCATAGCACCTGACCCCCCTATGAACCCCTCTGCAGGTGGTGAACCCACAGGAGGGAATATTAAACTTGTATTATATATATATATATATATATATATATATATATATATATATATATATATATATATATATATATATATATATATATATATGTGCTTTAGTCAAATGAATACACAGTTTAATATTTTATTTAAATTTTCTTGTGTGCACAAACGTAAGGCTGTTTTATGTTGGTCTGCTGTTTTCAAGGATGTATTTTGGTATTTTGTATGTTGTCCATTGTAAGCCTCAGTATTGCTTTACAATGTCTTGAGTAAGGACATAACATTTAGTAAAATTAATGTAACAGGAAAAATAAGACATTAAATAATGGAGACAGTGGCATTTAAAGTAGTTTGAAAAGCTGCAGGGTTCCAAGTGTCTTGTGCCAAGTGACTGTGCTTGATGTTAAAGCTTGATAAATATTAATGCAGCAGATTTATGTACAAAAGTGCACTTCCCAAAGAAGCAGCTGTGAAATATCAAAGGGGAAAGTCACATGAGAGGCACATTTTCCACCTTGATGCTTTAAGAAGTTTAGTTCAGCAGAAAACAACAAAGGATTCAAACAACAAAGTGGTTTTACTAAGGTCAAAATATTACCATATAACCAGGACTAAACCTGGACTACACCACAGCAAAACCCAAATTAAACAGGGAATTAATCAAGATTACAACCAGGACTAATCGAGGAACCAAACAAGTCACAAGACTGAGCAAGGGACTACACCTAGACTAAACCAGCACAAAACCAAGACCAAACTAAGCTCCAACCATGACAGGAAAAGCAAAGCAGAACCAAACTAAACCTAAGGATTGAATTAGGACCAAACTAGGACTAAATCAGGTTTATAAATGGTTAAGTTTTTTGTACCTTTTTGTTGAAGGACGTTTGGCGCACGAAGCTGAGGAAGAGGAGTCCTGAAAGACACACATAGACACACAAAAAAATCCATTAAATTAAATCTAGAAAAGTCTGCTGTCGATGGGACTAATGCATTTATCAGACATTTATTTTTACAATCAAAATCTATTTGTGTAAAAATCTATTCTGCCTCCATCTCTCTCTGTTTAATGTTTAATTGAACCTGCAGAAATGCCTTACCAAACAGAACAAGATAAATTTAAACAGATTGCAGAGGCCTAAAGTTATTCCTCACTTACCTTATGCATTCTGAGCAACAGTAACCCTATTCATTCATTCAACTCTCAGAGACCAGCTGTCACGGCAAAGCTGCAGTGCATCAGCCTTACTTCCTGGTTCATGGATAATAAAGATGCTTTATAATGAGATGCAGGTAGTACACACTGGATTTATTTTGACCTGAAGAGTTGCTTATGCCCCTATGAACTAACATCAAGGACCACCCTCCTGTGGGCTCACCACCCACAGAGGGGTTCATAGGGGGGTCAGGTGCCCAGCCAGACAGAGCGGAAGAGGATGGATGGAGTTACTTATACATTATATCTGCACTGGGGCAAGACACCTTTTACATGCAGAAACCAAAGGAAGTGCCCGACAGTGCGATCATAGACCGTTTATTACAATGAACATAATAAAAATTGCTGTTCTTATTACCCTACCCCATGATCCAGGGTCTTTTATTTCACTTTGCTTTTCTCCAGATTGGCTTTTTGGTTTCATGCTTGGATTTCCAAATATGGTCCCTTGCTGCTGATTAGCTGTAACTGCTAGCATTAGCATAGTCCAAAGCTCTGCAAAGTCCACTGTCTGCATTAGCTGTAGAATGGCCTCTCTCACTGACGTCTTACACTCATGTGAAATACAACGCACACTGACAGAATACCTCAGTGTTTCACACTCCAGCCCACTCACTTTCAAATCAATACGAACACGCCGTGACCTATGACCTTTGTTGATCTGCACACAACCCCTGTGTCTATACACAAATACCGTCTCTCCTGTATCCCTGTGTGTCAGATGCCCTAGAATCCTCCTGTATCCCTGTGTGTCAGATGCCCTCCCATCCTCCTGTATCCCTGTGTGTCAGATGCCCTCCCATCCTCCTGTATCCCTGTGTGTCAGATGCCCTCCCATCCTCCTGTATCCCTGTGTGTCAGATGCCCTCCCATCCTCCTGTATCCCTGTGTGTCAGATGCCCTCCCATCCTCTTGTATTAATGTGTGTCAGATGCCCTCCCATCCTCCTGTATTACTGTGTGTCAGATGCCCTCCCATCCTCCTGTATCCCAGTGTGTCAGATGCCCTCCCATCCTCCTGTATCCCAGTGTGTCAGATGCCCTCCCATCCTCCTGTATCCCTGTGTGTCAGATGCCCTCCCATCCTCCAGTATGCCTGTAGTGTAGAGTGAGATGGAGGCAGGTCAAATGTTTCTTGTTAAGCTGCAGATGTTGTTGGGTATCAGATGCCCTTCCAGAAGTTGTGATGCGGTTGGTCAAATATTGAAATTATCAGGAAAAAAAAAAATGTGGATTTGAACATTTCTTCAAAACACCACAGAATGAGACAGAATGGCGTCTCTGCTCTGAGAGAGGCTCCTCTGTTTTCAAAGGGAAGTGGGATTTGCATATGAGTCACCACGTTTGCATAATGATACAATACACCCGAATATTTATCAGACTGTGAGTTCAACCAGAACAACAGGCAGATCAGGGACTAGCACAGAACTAAACCAGGACTAAACCATTACTAAAATCCAAACTCAGGACTAACAAATGCAAGTGAATAATATGCCTAATATACGGTGAACTGTATGAACTGTTCTAAAAGCCACTGAACCGTGACATGTTCTCCCTGTGTCTGGGTGAGTTTGCTCTGGTTTCCTCCATTGACCCAAAACATGCACCACAGGTCAAATCCTCCAGCTGAGGTCTTCCTGACCAAAACTAGATCAAGATTTGGAGACGGGTCACACTGCTCCTGCTGTGGTGACCCAGCTGCATTGAAGGTCAAATGCAGAGGGCACATTTTCCTTTGGGGACAATAAAGGGTATAAATAATGAATAAAGCTGAAGGATTTGTACAACTAAAATGTTAATATTGTTCAGATCGAGGAGAAATTCACTATGCAGATAATGAGTGAAAATATACATTCAAATCCAGGACTAAATTAGAACTAAACCATGACCAAGACCATGTAAAGATCCTTGTTACAGTGACAGACCTGTGACTGTGCTGTAACCAGATGATTGACTCTGGTCTGTGCTGTGATTGGTTGACTGCTCTGTGCTGTGATTGGTTGATTGACTTTGAGCTGGAGCCGATGCAGTGATTTGAAGTGGCTTCTGTTTCTGGGTGATTCTGTAAGTGCAGACTGAACAGCTGCAAGGATCAGCAGACTGTGTTCATGTGACATCACATTCAACACTCAAACTAGAGTAGAATTCCTCTAGTTTAAAGGTCTTATATTACACAAAATATGCTATAAAGTTGTTACTTCCTCAAAAAGATACAATGGAAAAAACAACAAAATGACTTAAATAAAGAAGATTTTACTTTATTTGAGTATCTTAACAAGTGAAATGATCTGCCTGTGGAAGTGTTTTTTTCTTAATTCAAGCAACATTTGATTAGGCCCGAGCCCCTATGGGGCGTGGGGCCTATTGCTTTCACAACGATTCATCGTTGTCAACTGTGTCACGACGTTGAGCGTGAAGAGCGAAGCCCATTCACTCAATGTTGACAAAAGTAGCGCGAAGTGCCTCCTGTCCCCAAAACACACTCCTGACATCAAGCTGTATCCAAGCCCCCAGGCCGAAGGCATGGGCCATATTTACAGCTGCTAAAATGAATGGAAATCAATGGGGGTCAATGGGCAACCCCCGACGAGATAGTGAATGACGAGCGCGTAAGCCCGTCATTCACCAATGACCCCACGGTGACGTGGGGAATCTCGAGAGCTTTCAAAAAATGTATAATATGCATTTCCTAGGCGGCACGGTGGCTGAGTGGCAACACTCAGGCCTCACAGCAAGAAGGTTGCGGGTTCGATCCCGGGTCGCCCGGGCCTTTCTGTGTGCAGTTTGCATGTTTCTCCCGTGTCTGGATGGGTTTCCTCCGGGTACTCCGGTTTCCCCCATCAACCCAAAACATGCCCGCACCCCTATGAACTAACATCAAGGACCATGTTGTCCACCCTCCTGTGGGTTCACCACCTGCAGAGGGGTTCATAGGAAGGGGTCAGGTGCTATGAGTATTGGGCAGCACCCCGCGACCCAGCCGGATTAAGCGGGAGAAGATGGATGGATGCGTTTCCAATGTAAAAGGATATATTGTTTTTGCTAAAATTATTATTTTTTAATTTATTTATTTATTTTTTCTTCTGCTCTTTGAGCGCTAATTTCACCCCCTGAACACGCTCAAAAACTCACCAAATTTTGCCCAAAATTCAGAAGTGGCATATGTGGGCATAAAAAAGTGGCGCGACAGCGCCACCTGCAAAAGTCAAATTACATTGCGCCTATGGGAGACGTCCCGACGTAAAGTTTGTCGTACAGTCACGAAATTCGGTGCAGACATTCCTCATTTCAAGACAGAAAAAATATATATTAGTATGGCCACACCCCCTGACAAATCAGAAGGCGGCCATCTTGGATTGAAATAAAAAACATGCTGAGTCAGCATTTTCACTCACGTCACATTTGAACAAACTCCTCTGAAGGCGCTTCACCCACAGGGGTGAAAATCGGCATACATCAACTAGAGAAGTGGGGCATCAAACGACAGCTGAATTTCTTTTATAACTGTCACGGTTTACGTGCGGCAAAGCTGCAAAATTTGTTCAGATTTTTAAAAATTTTCCAATGTCTAAATTTGCTCCCGTTCGGCCATACAAAGTTCGATTGGGCTCAAATTTGAATCACTTGTAAAACATTTGCGCCAAAGCCGACTAATTGTGACACGAGCAAAAATGGTGTCATAGCGCCCCCTGCAGGACACAACAAAATTTTGCATGGACAGGCCAAATTTTAGTTTTTGCCAATACCAAATTTTGCCCAAAATTACTTTAGGTCATCTCAATCAAAAAAGCCAATGTAAACCATATGGTATTTTTAATCGTGTTGCCATGGTGATGCAAGAAAGCTCCAATGTTATCCTAATGTGAGAGATCAGAGAAATTCCAATTCATTAAAAATATTTTACTTTCACAGAATATCCTCGTATTTGGCTCAATGACTCTTCATATCATCCTGATCAAAAAAGTCAATGACAACAATATGGTATATTCCACTTGGTTGCCATGGCGGTGTGCCAAATCCTCCATGTTATCCTAATGGAAAAATTGCAACATTTTCTTACATTTCAAAGTGATATAACGTCAGTGATTCTTCAGGTCAGCCTGATCCAAAAAGTCTGGGGGTCAAAGTTGTATTTTGCACGGTGTTGCCATGGCGATGTCCCAAAGTGCCCATGTTTGTCTATGTTTGCACATCAGCATCTCCAGTGTGTGTGGACTTTATGTGTTTAGTGACAAGTTCAGACCAATGCCACAATCACATGGAGGCAAGTGGCTCATCAGCGCCACCTGGGGGAGCGCTGCGTCGGCCGAGTGCGACGCGTGGCCCGCGAGGGCCCTTCGATGCCACTTGCGGCTTTAAATTTGTTTCTTATTTTAAGTGCAAAAAGTTGTTGTTTTTCTTATTTTAAGTGTAGTAAGATGTATTTTGATATTTTAAGTACAAAAATCTTACTGCACTGGCAGATAATTTTACTTGTCAAGTGAAATTTACTCAAATCATGGTAAAACTTTCTTAATCCAAGTCATTTTAGCCTGACTACATTTTGTTTTTTATAGTGTACTTGGAATTGTGTTTGTTTTGTTTTGTTTTATTCACATCTTTGAGTAACTCTTTATTATTAGTCTGTCTACATCTCCAAAGCGCAAAATACTGTGTTCCACCTTGTGATGTCATGAAGCAGTAGTTTTCATGTTCATGTTAACAGCTCCTTTTACTTTTAGGTCAGTAGAGCTGGGCAATTCAAGGGCTCCAACTGATTCTGAAGGTGTATAGAGTTAAAAAAAAAAAACACACTGGTGCACTTCCTGTATTACCACATGACATCACAAGGTGGGGAGTGTTTTCTGTTTGAATGATGAACTCTAACAGTGCAGGGCCTGTGTGTAAACATGTGTGAATGAAACAAAACACAACTCCAGATCTGTGTTTGTGATGAGGAAAAGCAGAAAATAGACAGATCAGAATTCTATGGTGGGATTTGAATAGAGAATGACAGAAACAGAGAGGAAAAGAGAGGAGGTGAGACTACAGTGTCAAATGGGAGACAAGAAGGAGAGAAAGAAAGAGGGGGAGAAAAAGAAGGAGAGAAAAGAGGAAGAGAAGGGAAAAGAGGGTGAAAGAAAGAGAGAGTAGAGAAGGAGGAGAGAGGGGTGGGGGTGGGGGGTAAAAGGGACAGAGGAAGGGGTGGGGATGCAAAGGGAGGAGTCAGAAAATGAAAGGAGGGAGAGAAAGTGTGGTAGGAAAGTGCAGAAAAGGGGGAAAAATTAGAAGTTGTAACAGAGAGAAAGAGAGAGGTGAGAGTAAGCGAAAGAACAAGGGGAGAAAGAGAAAGAGGACTAGTACTACTACGACTACTACTACCACTACTGCTACTAGGAGGGGAGAGAGAAAGAGAGGTAGAGAGAGTAAATGAGGGAGAGAGCTGATGAAGTGAGAAGATAGGTGAGTTTGAGAAAAGAGAGTGGTGAAAAGGAACAAAGCTTGGAGGTTGCAAGGGAAGGAGAGAATCCATCCATCTTCTCCCGCTTAATCCGGCTGGGTCGCGGGGGCAGTTTGCTGCCCAATCCTCATAGCACCTGACCCCCCATGAACCCCTCTGCAGGTGGTGAACCCACAGGAGGGTGGACAACATGGTCCTTGATGTTAGTTCAGGTGCTGCATGTTTTGGGCTGATGGGGGAAACCGGAGCGCCCGGAGGAAACCAGGAAGGAGAGACGGTACTGTGAATTATAAAATTGTTCTCTTTACCTTAATAATATTAAGGGGGTTGATAATTAAAGAAGCAAACATGAACTGTTGACCTGTATTCTCCTCTGAACCGAACATGTGAACCTTGACATTTAAGTGGGCTGTGCAGAGAGTGTGTAAGCTCAGTGTAAAAATATTTAGATCACAAACAGTGAACTATCTACAGTTCTATGTAAATACCAGTCTCCTACCACAATTGAGGATTAAATCACCTGAGTCAGCTTTCTCTTTTACGTGCACACGGGGGAGACAAGACGCTTCTCTGAGCCCGTCCACGCCAGACTCCCAAGTCCACATTCCTGGCACGACTCTTTTTATTATCTCATTACAATACATCATGTCAGTATACATAATCCTGTTAGGCTTACAATAGACAGCATGGTGAGGTATATCATGGCTAGGTTTACATTTCATCAGATAAGCACAGATATATGGTCTGGGAACCTGAAGTAGAGTTCACAAGAGGTCACGCATCTGTTTTTTTAGCAGATAACTGCATACCTCTAACAAAGGCTCTTTGCCAATTGAGACCACCTCTTAACTTCATGTACATTTTTAATAACTTCATCATTATAAGCATTTTATTCTAACACTCAACCTTATGGGATCTATAACATGTCAGCAAGTGATGCAATGTCTGAGTCCGGCTATAAGAGGACTTCTGCAGAGTGCCGGGTCAGAGACGGGGGTTTCGGACCAGCTGATTCGAGGCCTGTACTTACTCAAACCAAGAACAAAGATCTTCCTGTGGACCGTGTTATGCCTTCTGAATTTTTGTTCAAGTGCCTTCAAAAACCCAATATCCACAGTAGAAAGAGGGAGAGGAGGATGTTGGGAGGTTGCGAGAGAAAGAGAAAAAGGCAAAAGTGGAATGGAGAGAGTTAGAGAAAAAAAGGGAGCAGAGAAAAGGAAAAAAGACGGGGGAAGGTAGAGCTATATATAGAGAAAGGACAGATTGGAAAGAGCGAGAGGAAGGAGGGAGAGAGGAGAGATGCAGGACGAGTGAGAGAGAGGACAAAAAGGAGAGAGAGTTCGTGTACCTAAAAGCTCGTCACACTTTCTTCTTCTTGTAGCATTTGAGCTGAGAGGATATTTATGCTCCAAAAATGCTATCATCCAGTTTCAAATATTACAAAGGCCATGTCCACACGTACCCGGGTATTTTTAAACATTTCCCCCCCTCCGTTTGTAAAAACAGTTTTATCCACACCACCTCGTCTTCGAAAAAAACACCTTCCACACATAACCGAACATCTGCGTTTTCAACCACATTCATACACATTCCAAACCTGTAGATGGCGTTATTTCCATTGAGCCCTCACTTCACCGTCACTTCCACCTAAACTTAAACAACAGAAAACATGGCGCCGAGCTCCTCTGTCTGGACAGACTCGGAGTCAGAATTGCTCCTTAACAAATTAATGCTCCCACAGCTCTGAAGAAACGACTCCAGTCCACAGTCTGCTTTGGCTCTGGCTTTGGCTTTGGCTTTTGCAGTCGCCTAAACAAATGTCGCACGTTTGACGTCAGGGCAGAGTCATATTTTTTGGCGCAGACAGTGACGTTTTAAAACGCAAAACCCCAGTTATCTCTGTCCACACAAACAGGCATAAACGGAGTTTTCAAAAATCTTCCCTTTGGCCGGAGTTTTCCCTGAATACTGGTTTCTGATGCCTGTTCGTGTGGACGACAGGTCAAAACACAGCAGAACATCTTCGGTTTATCAGATCCCCGGACACGTGTGGACAAGGCCAAAAAGTACAACCAAAATGTAAAAGCCACAAGTCAGAGAAGACCACTTTAACTTTTAAACACGTGGAAGCTGAAACGTGTGTGAATGAAACAAAGGACAGAGGACTGAACCAGAACTAAACCAGGTCTGAACCAGGACTAGACCAGAATCAGGATTAAACTAAACTAAAATAGGCTAGAGTCAAGTGGGACAGGTGGACCAGTGGGGTTCTGGTTTAATCCTGATTCAGTCCTAGTTCAGTCTTGGTTTAGTATTGGTCCAGTCCTGATGTAGCCCCAGTTCATCAGATCTGGACCCGACAGTCCTCTTAGTCCCTCTGGAGGATTGGACAGTTTTAGATCCGAGTCCTAGTTCTTGCTCCAGTTCTTGTCCTGGATTCTGTCCCAGAGTCTCTGACACAGTTTCACTTCAATGAGAAATCGTACTTCAGTTTGATCACACTGTGATCTGAAATCAAAGAATACTACTACTGCTAGTAGTACTAACAACTACTACTACTGTTTCTGCTGCTGGCATATCGGAGCCTGACAGCTCTCCTGTTAAAATGCTGCTAAAAGTCTTTTGTTCATGGCTCATGTCTGTTGCCATCAGCAGAGCCCTGATGCAAATCTAATCAACTGACAATGAGACTTGACATCATTTTCCACTTCAGTCTTATCCACTCTCCAGTGCTGCAGATACATGAAGACAACACAAGGTCATGTTCAAGAGGCAGTCAATGAATAGAAAGCATTCAAAGAAGTAAAGCTAACAAAAAAAATGGAATAAATACAATTTTAACCCTGGAGAACCCAAGAACCCTTTTCTTCTTCAGAAAATTATGAACTATGCCTTAAATGATTGCTATAAGTTCACTGAACACCAAAATATCTACTTTTTAAATTTTAACCCTTATTCCCTGATTTAGGATTTGGGTCAAATCTGACCCATTGGGCTTTAGGTGTATAATTTTAAAGAACGACTATAAGATACACTGTCAATGCAAACTGTTTTAAATTTAGGAAAACAATCAATCATTTACACCAGAACATTTAAGAATAGTTATTTTTGCATGTTAGAACTGTATTTCTAATGTTTAAACACACTTTGGCTGAACTGAAACAAGAACACAAGGCCATAAACGACTAATAAAAAACTAACACCATTGGTCTTTGCTTATCCAAAATCTTTTCTACTAGAGAGAGGAAATCACACTAGACATTGTGGTCGTCTTTGGGCGTTTAAGGTTAAATTTGACATTTTTTTCAATTTGGTTCATTTTTAGTAGCAGCAATTAACAGTGGTCAAATTTGACCCCGTGGGTTCTCCAGGGTTAAAAATTAAAATTAAAAACAGTTGTAAAATAAAAATCCCAAGAGTGACAAACGTGTCCAGTGTAAACAGAGTGGACTTGTTTTTAAACTTCTTATTTTATTGATGTGATTTTTCAGGGGAGTCCTGACCCCACAGGGGTCTCTCTTGTACATGTTTTTAGTGGTGGGGGAAACTGTAGCACCCAGAGGAAACCTACGCAGGCACAGGGAGAACATGCAAACTACACACAGAAAGACCCTGTAAATCAAACCTCAGACCTTACTGCTGTGAGGTAAAAGTGCTAACTGCAGTATTAACTACAGGGTGTTTAGATCACCAAGTTCCTTTTTATTGTTTTGAAACTGAAATATTCCCTGTGTGCATCGTGGGCTCTTGAGTGAATCTTACAGCTCTCACACATGAGTGACCTCTGAAACCTCAGGGAAGTTTCTGATGCAGGAGCCACATTACAACAGGGTGGAAAGGTCCAAAAAGTCGATTTGTGTAATTCCCAATTGCGCAAACTTTGAGGTTGTGGTGTTATAATGCTGTTCCCCCCTCATCCTTTTTTTTTTACTCAGACCTGTATTTGGAGTTATACTTTTTGGTCCTGTATTTGAGGCTCAGTGTGTTTCATGTGTCTTTGGGAGTGAAAACACACATTAAAAAAATGTTGACACAAACCAAATCCAGTTGTGTCATTATAAATCTGAGCTGAGAACATCCTGTACCTCAAATGGACACTGGACTCCTCCTCTGACCTCCAGATGTCCTTTCTCTTTCCCTCTCCTTGCCTATTTCTCTCCTTCTCTATTTCCTCTCACTCTCTCTCCCCTCCCCCTCTCTGCCTCCCCTTATTCCTCAGTATACCTATCCTACTTTTCTTCTCTCTCCCTATCCCCTCTTCCATTGCTCTCATACCTTTCTGTCCCCCTCTCTCCCCATTTTCTCCCCCAGTGTACCTGACCACATACATGACCCCCCCCCTCCCCCATCCTCTCCTCTCCCCATTCTCTCCTCCTTTTCTCTCCCCTTCTCTCTCCTCCTCTCTCTCTCTCGGTTCATATACATTATTAAAATGTCCCTGCTCTTCCCTCTCTCTCTCCCCTCTCCTCCTTTCATTCCTCCTCCCTCCCTTTCTCTCCATCTCTCTCCCTCTCTTTCTGTCCTCCCTCCATCTTCTTTCTCTCAGTACATATGCATTATTAAAGTGTTCCTGGTCTGGTCTGTGTGGTCTCACACATTCTTCTAACTCTCTCCTCCTCTCCTTTCCCTCTATGTCCTTTCTCTCTTCTCTCCCACCTCTCTGTCTTCCACCCTCTTTTCTCCTGTCTCTCCCTTTCTTTCTTTCTTTCTTTCTTCCCTCCCTTCTATCTCCTCTCTCTCTTGGTGTGTATACATTATTAAAGTGTGGTCTCAGCTGAAGGTCCAGGCTCAACAGGACAATCGAAAACACAAAATCATTTCAAACCTGCTCTTTTTCTCAAGGGTATTTTTGGTACTGAAGGTCAGACACTGCAGCAGGTGGATTGACAAAAACAACACTTCAGCATCACTATTTGAAACTCTAAATAAAATCAAAACACATATTTCATCTCATTATATTTGATACAACCAGATCACACAGACATTTAAGACGTTTCATGTGACATTAAAAGTGCTCATATATTATGCAGAACAGACCATTTATTATTAGTCTGTCTACATTTACACAGCTTAAAGGGGAACTCTGGCACATTGAAGCTAAAGTCTGTTGCTAGAGGTGGCCGAATACTGTCAGAAGCCAAAAAGACGGCACAGATCAGTGTTGCCTAGGTGGAGATCTCGCTGTGGTAGTGAGTCTGTCAAGTTCGCATAGTGAATTGGGCAAGTTCTTAACTTCCATGTAAAACGCCAATTTGCAAAGAAGAGGCTTAACACCACTTTCTAACTCATCTTACAACAGCCACGAGTCTAACAAACAAAATGCTCGGCCTGGCTCACTCATTAGTGTCTGGAAATGTTATAAAACAACCAATGTCGTTTCTAATCTTCTTTATTTACGGGTGAATTCTATTTTTTGAAAAAACGCTAAAAAAACGACATTCTCGAACCATTTTCTTTCAACAACTGTGAGTTTCTATTGTTCTTCAGTAGTCCATCCTCGATTGTTGCTCCTGGCGGCTCCGAGCCGCTCGCCGCTGCTGGAGTCCACAGTCGAGTCTTTTGGACTTTCGCACAGCGCAGTAGGAAATCAACAAAGGTAAGTCTAAGGCTGCTTATAAAGTGAGTTTATAATGGCTCCAATGAGTGAGCCAGGCATAGCATTTTGTTTGCCTCTTCTGTGTAAATTGGCGTTTTATGTGGAAGTTAAGAACTTGCCCAGTTCACTTGTTGCCTTGACAAACTCACTGCCACAGCAAGATCTCTGCCTAGAAAACACTGATCTGTGCTGTCTTTTGGCTTCTGACAGTATTCGACCACCTCTAGCAATAGACTTTAGCTTCAAACGTGCCAGAGTTCCCCTTTAAAATGCTCTGTTCTGTTGTCATGTAGCTGTAGTTTTCTAGTTAACAGCTACTTTGTGAAATTGAATCCAAATGATCCTAGTGAAGGTGTATGGAGTTGGAGTTTAAAAACACAGTGGAGCACTTCCTGTATCACCACATGACATCACAAGGTAGTGAGTGTTTTCTGTTTATGTTCTCAAAACCATATGTGTTCAAAAGAGTGATACATACACACATCATGAACCACGAAACAGTCAGACCTCATAATCGCTTAGCGCTGTCACTGCACACTGCAGCTAGTCTAGGCCACCAGGGGGCAGCCATGAACCCAACACTGTTTTCAGTAGTTTGGTAGTGTTTACATGCTCAGACCGATGACCACTGCAACACAATAGAGCTAAAGTGAGGGCTACAGTATAAGTATATAACCTGGCGGCATAGACTGGAGGCAGTGCACAGTGATATAACTGTAGAGAAAATAGTACCAAGCGATTATGGGGGTCACGTTTTGTGGGTCGTGAGTCACGTTTTGTGACACAAATGTCTCACTCTTTTGAACACATATGGTTTTGAGAAGAAAAACACTTTATTTTCGTGACCCCAGCCAACTTACCGGACACTTTCATCAGCACCAAAACCAGGGAAGAACTGGGCTCCTGGACGCTGTTGGGAGGTAAGTCAGTGTTGATGCACAACACTGCTGCCAGGGATGCCATACAGATTCATGTCAAAAAACCCGAACTATCCCTTTAAAGAAAGAGACCAATGGCATAGTAGATGCTTATCTGTATGTTCCTGTCACAGAAGTGATAAGACAGTGTGGGTGGCTTCAAATGAAGCTCACCATGGTTAGCAGTTATAAGGGCAAATTTGGAGCCAGGCTCCATATTTACAGATAAAATAGCAAAATAAAGAATCACGTAGAGCGGGTTAATGCAAAACTTTTAAGACCAAAATGAGCCGCAGTTCAGCCATAGACTGCGGCTGCCGCTGCTCCACTGAGAGACACAGGAAATCTGTCCTGTCGCCATCAAACTGTTGAACGCTGCACTTTAACTCACAAACTACTCAATCCTTTTCATCCTATTCCTGCTCACACATGTATATAGTCATAAATATGTCACTGATGTAAATAATTACCAGAGAGACCTATTTTATCTTTTATCTTATTGTATTTAGCTTATTTTGTAACTTGTTTCGATGTACATGCTCTTGGTCGGTTGCATCTGTAACGAAGAAAATTTCCCCTCGGGGATGAATAAAAGTAATTCTGATTCTGATTCTGATTCTGATGATGAGGGTCACAGCAGTAGTTACAGAGGGAGAAATTCAATACAAACTGGATCTGGAGTGGACAGGTCCATGCTCACTTCCTGTTTGGAAAGTGGCAGCTAGCAGGTTAGCTATGTCCATTATCATCAATCTGAATAAGCATGACACTAAAGTGAGTGCGCCTCCTTGTGTCTGCTCAGGCTGGTTGTGTGTTCTGTGCCTTGTGTACATCATGCTTGACTGAAGCTCTCATCTGAACACAGAGGACAGACTTTGGAACACTCGGATTAAGAGCTCTCTCTCTTCCTCCCTCTTTCCCCGTCTGCCAGCATCTCTCTTTCTCTTTACATTCATCTTTCTAGTTTAGCTGTGATTTTATTGAGTTGTTTTTTTCTGTGAATGAAATTTCTCTCCTCCCTTCTCTCTCTCCTCCTCTTCATTCATGTTTCCCTCCTCTATAGTTTAGTTTAATTGATCTTTTTTTTTTTCTGTGAATGAAACGAGTGGAGCTAAAGGTTACCCTGAGAGGATCGCTATGGAGACCACATCTTGATATTGATGTTAACAGACAGAGAGAGAGGAAAAGAGAGGGTCAGGGAGAAAGACAGGGAGGGGGAGACAGAGAGAGAGAGAGGGAGGAGAGAGGGATAGGCACTCTGACACTGATGCCAACAGACAGAAAGAGAGAAGAAGGGAGAGAGAGAGAGAGAGGGTAAGAGAGAGACGGAGAGGGCGGGAGGATGAACGGAATTAACATCCTGATCCCTGATACTGATGGATGAAGGGAGGAGAGAAGAGACTTAGAAGGGGAGAGAGAGAAAGGAAGAGGGAGGCGAAAGGGGTTAAAAAGAGAGGGGAGGAAAGGGGGAGGAGGGAGAAAGGAAGAAGATGACATCCTGCTATTGATGCTGTCGGATAGAGGGGGAGAAGGGAGAGAGAGAAAGAAAGGCAGAAAGAACAGGGGCAGAGGCTTAGAAGAAGCCTTTACAAAGTACAGAAAGAGAAGGGAGATAGGGAGGAATAAATGGAGAGAGTGTGGAGGAGAGTGCAAAAAAGGAGGGGGAGGACAAAGCAAGACTGGAGAGAGAAGGAGAAAAATAGAGGAGTGAGAGAAAAGAGAGAATAGAGGAAAAAGAGTTATAGAAGAGGAGAGAAAGAGGTAGGTGAAGGGAAAGGGAGAAAGAGAAGAAGGTAGAAAAGATGGAGAGATGGAGGACAGAGCAGGAGAGACAGAGGGGGTCTTCCTGTGTTGTCAGATTACTGTAATACAGATGCCCAAATTTCAGCTTTTCCGAAACTCAGGACAAAAGTCAAACTGGATGGTACCGTGGAGAGAGTCTGTTAATGCCACACTGTGGATCATCTTCTGACTTTGTGATAAGTTTTGTGATTCAGTTTGTGATTTATCTTGTTATGAGCACTGTAAATATCTCCAGAGCCACATTTGAGAGAAGACTGAAACCTGAAATCTTGAAAATGAGTCTTTAACGTAGGGTTTGGGATCCCGCGGTACCAAAAAGCACGAACGGCATCAGTTTCATTAGCATAATTATAAACGTCTGCATAAGGATCTTAAAGCACAGCGTGGACTTTCTCCCCTCCGCTCTCTCTCCTCTGCAAACATCGTTACGCACAGAGATTTCCATCCACACGCAGCAAGGAAGAAGAAAAAAACCTGACACAAACCTGAGTCGAAAAGTTTGCGAGGAGATGTTTTATTGAATGCAGAGAGTCAAGAGGGGACGCGCTAAGAAGGAGGAAGTTCCAGCTTCAGGGCAAAGTCAGACTTTCAAAGAGGAGATGGCCCACCTTTTTTACCCTGGCTTATCCCAATTCCCGAATCCAAATTCATTGTTTCTCATTTTTATATTATTTTATTTATTATTTATTTTATTTTATTTTATTTATTTATTTTTAAAATGTATTATTTATTCATTATTTATTTATTATTTTAAATCTGTTCTATGAATGGTCCTGTTATTTTGTGTTATAATCTTATTGCCAAATTATTGTTCATATTAATATTATTATCATCATCTTTTATTATTACCAACATTATTACTATTTCCTTTGATTTTGTTTTAACCTATATTCTATTTCTATAATTTATGTTTGTGCTTTATGTTTACTGTACAGTGTCCTTGAGTACCTTGAAAGGCGCTTATTAAATAAAATGTATTATTATTATTATTATTATTATTATTATTATTATTATTATTATTATTATTATTATTATTAAACCTGTCAAACTCAGCTGTCTCATCTATGGTTCTGGCTCTACCCGTGTATTCACAGAGATTCTGTAATGTAGCGTTTCCCCCTAGTGGCGGCCAATGCACATGTCAGGCAGTGTTTGGACATTTTGGGCGGTCTGTCAAAGTCCTGTGTCTCAGGACAGACCAATCACAACAGCCGTCAGCCTCAGGTTCCCTCCCCCATTCGTCCACATTCTCCGCGCGAGCAGAAGTCAACTCCGAGCGAGCAGAGTGGTTTTGTCTCACGCAAGAGGGGAGTTTCTCTGCTCGCGCAAGAGCTTCTTCCACTCTCGCGAGCGTGTTTCTTTGCTCACGCACACAGTTTCTGCAGCACGAGTAGTTTCGGTGCCCGCGAGCAGTTTCTGAACAGTTCCTGCACCTCACATAGAGCTTCTATGCGCGTGTTACTTTTGACAGGAATCTGACGCCATAGATTACTAGTTACTTTAGTCTGGATTAGCATCTGATTTCGAATCCTTTTGGCAGCTCTAGAGGAGCAGAAGATTCACTGACATCTGTGTAAATATATTGTGTAAAGCCTTCGTGATCATGTTCGCAGTGCTCTTCTCCTCTGGCTGAGGTCGCGACCACAAACAAAGCATCAGCATGTTTAGCCTGTGGTGTTTAAGATGTATAAATTTACATAATTATTCACACTTTTCACATCAGACAAACAGCTCTGCTCCTCTGACCCTTTCCTCCTCTGCCCATTCCCCCTGCTCCTTTGGCCCTCTTCTCTGCTCCTTTTGACCCCCTCCTCCTCTGTTCCTCTCCTCTGCTCCTCTGCTCCTCCTCCTCTCCTCTGCTCCTCCTCCTCTCCTCTGCTCCTCCTCCTTTCCTCTACTCCTCCTCCTATCCTCTGGTCCTTCTCCTCTCCTTTTCTCCTCCTCCTCTCCTCTCCTCTGCTCCTCTGATCCTCCTCCTCTCCTCTGCTCCTCCTCCTCTCCTCTGCTCCTCCTCCTTTCCTCTGCTCCTCCTCCTTTCCTCTACTCCTCCTCCTATCCTCTGGTCCTCCTCCTCTCCTCTGCTCCTCCTCCTCTCCTCTGCTCCTCCTCCTCTCCTCTGCTCCTCCTCCTTTCCTCTACCCCTCCTCCTATCCTCTGGTCCTCCTCCTCTCCTCTGCTCCTCCTCCTCTCCTCTGCTCCTCCTCCTCTCCTCTGCTCCTCCTCCTTTCCTCTACTCCTCCTCCTATCCTCTGGTCCTTCTCCTCTCCTTTTCTCCTCCTCCTCTCTCTCTCCTCTGCTCCTCTGATCCTCCTCCTCTCCTCTGCTCCTCCTCCTCTCCTCTGCTCCTCCTCCTTTCCTCTGCTCCTCCTCCTTTCCTCTACTCCTCCTCCTATCCTCTGGTCCTCCTCCTCTCCTCTGCTCCTCCTCCTCTCCTCTGCTCCTCCTCCTCTCCTCTGCTCCTCCTCCTTTCCTCTACTCCTCCTCCTATCCTCTGGTCCTTCTCCTCTCCTTTTCTCCTCCTCCTCTCCTCTCCTCTGCTCCTCTGATCCTCCTCCTCTCCTCTGCTCCTCCTCCTCTCCTCTACTCCTCCTCCTCTCCTCTGCTCCTCCTCCTCTCCTCTGCTCCTCCTCCTCTCCTCTGCTCCTCCTCCTTTCCTCTACTCCTCCTCCTATCCTCTGGTCCTTCTCCTCTCCTTTTCTCCTCCTCCTCTCCTCTTCTCCTCCTCTCCTCCACTCTTCCCCTCTCCTCTTCTCCTCCTCCCTCCTCTCCTCCTCTCCTCCTCCTCCCCCTCTCCTTCTCCTCCTCCTGTCCTCCTCTCTGCTGATCCTCCTCTCATCTCTATCTTGAGCCTCATTTCTGAAGCACACAGATATATGCAGACAGGGTCTGGATGAGGATCAGGGCTGTAAACAGACTTGATCTCGGCTTTTTGCCTGCAGCAGAATCCGTGTGCAAAGAGGAGCAGGAGGGGCGTCATTTGCATGTGAATGATGAGAGCTCTGTCCTTAAAACAATGTGAAAAATAGGACGATTAAATGTTAAGACAAAACATTAACACAAACACAGATAATTCCCTCTTTTCTCAGCTCTTCCCTCTATCTATCCTGTCATTTATCTTTGCCACACTTTCTCTCTATCCTCTCTCTCACCTCTCTTTCTGTCTTTCCCACCCTCTAGCTGTTGCCTTTCCTTCCTCACTCTCTCCTATGTCCTTGCTCCTCTCTCTTTATCCCTCTCTTTCACTCTTTCACCCTCATTGTCTCTCTCTCTCTGTCCCCTGTTCTGTTTTTCATCCTCTGTTACTCGCACCTCACCCCTCAATCTCTGTCTTCTCCTCTTTGTCTGTTTCCCTTCTGTCTATCCCTCTTCCTCCTTTTCTCTCGCCCTCTTTCCACCTTCCCCATGTTCCTGCTTCCCTCTCTTCTCCTTCCTCTCTCATTCCTCCTCTTTATATAAACTCTGTTATATCTTTTTTTACTTTTGACAAACACTGGAGATTTCCTCTCATCTGATCCTTCAGCGATTTAGGAACTGAACCCGCACAATTTAACATGAGTACCAGATTTGTTTGCATTCTGGTTTAGTCCTGGTTTAGTCCTGGTTTAGTCCTAGTTTAGTCCTGGTTTAGTCCTGGTTTAGTCCTGATTTAGTCCTGGTTTAGACCGGGTTCATTTGTAGGTCAGGTGGAGTGTAACGGTTGAACATAAAAAGCGCTGCCTGATCCGTGTCACTAGCATTAGCATTAGCGAGCTCAGAGTGAACAGGGATTTAATGTGATCATTTCATAATGTTTTAATCCTGTGCACCGAATCAGGACGGCACATTTCAAAGCCGCTGTGAGAGAGGGAATTAACCGTGTTTGAGGTCCTGTGTAATACATGTTCAAAGTGCATTTTGACAGGTTTGAATCTGATTTGGTGGGACGGAACCTCAATATTTATCGCACTTTTACAGCGGCTAAGTGGCAGTTTGTGGAAATTAACTTTATAAGAAGAATACAAAAACACAGGAACTACAGAAACAGAATCTTTCTGCCTTCTGTCAACATGGAAAACATCCAAAATACAGAGACAATTTATGGCTTTTTTCTGACACTTTAAACTTCATTTGTCGTTTAGGCGACAGTTATGGAGTTACCTTTATGTCTGTCAGCTCTGCTGTCCTCGTCCAAACAGGAAGTGACATAGTTTGAACAGAGAAAACACAACAGATATTCTCCAAATCGCTCAGCCCCACTTCCTGGATTACCACCTGATGACATCATGCAGTGGGCCCAAGCATTTGACCATATCCACTGAAAAAAGAACGCCTGCAATCCCCCACGCTGTCTTCTCCTCCATTTATCTCCCTCTCTCTTCCTCTGTTCTTCCCTCTCCCTCATTCTCCCCCTCTCTAATCCTGCCCTCTTTTCCCCTCTCACCTCTTCCCTCTCTCTCGTGTCTTCTCTCTGGTCGCTCTCCTTTTCCTTCTCTCTCAGCAGACATGTTGAAATCCTGAGAATATTTTTGTTGGAGTCAGTGGATTTGACCCCCACCCCCCTCCTCTTCATCTCATGTGTCTCTCCTTCTCTTCTCTCTCTTCTTTTGCCCACTCTTTCTCTCTCTCTCTATCTCCGCTTTCCCTCTCAGCCAAAATGTGGAAATATTTTCATCCCTGGAGTCAGTGGATTTGGTCTCATCTGATCTCACAAACCTCTCCCTCTTTCTCTCTCTCTTCTTCTCTGTCTCTGTCTCTCACTCACTCACTCTTTTCTGGTCATGTTTGATCCACAAACACTAAAAAGTCTAAATCTGTCTGATTCTCTCACCAAAAAATCATCAAAACTACAAGAGAACCTGGAACTAAACCAGGACTGAGCCCAGACTGAACCAGGACTGGACCAGGACAGAACCCAGACTGAACCAGGACTGGACCAGGACTGGACCAGGACTGGACCAAGACTGAACCAGGACTGGACCAGGACTGAACCCAGACTAAACCAGGACTGGACCAGGACAGAACCCAGACTAAACCAGGACTGGACCAGGACAGAACCCAGACTAAACCAGGACTGGACCAGGACTGAACCCAGACTAAACCAGGACTGGACTGGACCAGGACAGAACCCAGACTAAACCAGGACTGGACCAGGACAAAACCAGGACTGGACCAGAACTGAATCCAGACCAAATTAGGACTGAACCAGGACTACAACGGAACCAACCCAAGTCTATCAGGACTAAATTTGGCTCAAACCAGGACTAAACCAGTGTGAACCCAGCCTCAGTTGGTCTGAACCAGATCAAAGCCTGGATTTTCAAAGACTAGACTATTTTCAGGACTAAACCAGAACAAACCCAGGTCCAGATCAGGTTTAAACCAGGACTAAACCAGGACTACGAGGCCGAACACAAAATCAAAGTGGATGTTGATGAAGGACAAACAGTAAAGCTCTTCCTTCTTCAAACTGCAGTGACTCCACACATACTGTACCTCTCTTCTCTCTTTCTAGCTCTTTCTGTCTCCCTCCCTTCATCTCTGCTCGTCTCTCTCTCCCACTTTACCCCGTTTCCTTAATCTTACTCTCTTTTTCTTTCCCATCGGTTTTATTTCTCCTTCTAAACACATTTTTATCAATATTACTTTCCACTCACTTCTTAAAGAGGGTGTATTTTTGGGTGTTTTCGCTATAACATTGATTCCTCATCAAAAACATGCCTGAAGAGGTTGGAAATGTCCTCCATGCATGTTTGAGTAATCGAGTGATCTCTCCCGAGCCCTGTTCCAACCCGTCTTACGGTTAGCAGTACAGTCCTGTACCAGGCTACGCTCAGGAGCCTACACATGCTCCCACACAGCAACTCTCTGTGTACACAAAACCGCACACAGCAGAATTCTGACAAACTTGATGCAATGTGCAGTAGTTTCATTGGCGAGACGCAGAAGTGACAGCACGGAGAGGAAAGGCAGGGGAAACTCAGAGCATCAACTAAAGCAGTGATACATTTTTATATTAAAATCATCATCATTATTATGACTAATTTGCACAAATAAACTCAACTTTACAACATATAAACCATCACCACTATAGAGCCACATCAGTGTGAGATCAGAATGTGTTTGGTGCAGCTTTGCGCACATTTGTTTACGTCATACAGAAACCAAACTGAAAATTGCACGGCTCATTTGTATAAACTGTAAACGCTCAAAAAAAAAAGCAGCTCTTTCCTTGTGTGATGATGCAGTCAGCTTCTGTCGGACTAAAGGACATGACTCGTTCTTTCTGACCATACGTGTTCAGCTCAGATGAATGCAGGACATACATGTGCAGGTTTAGTGCAGCTTTTTTATTTAACAGTCATTTCACTCTATTTATTTTGGCTCCTGTTGTGATGAACAGACTGAAAAGTGTTTTGGACCCATTCAACTGCTGCAGTAACTGGGATACTGCGTATACAAGCACTATCACTAAACCGGGATACTCAAAAAAACAACAATCATGAGTGGGATAATGAGGTGCAGGTAAACGCACAGTGAGGGGTATAGGGATCTACAAGGAGGTGAGCCATAGTCAACACGTGAGACTGTGAGGCCGCAGCTCCAGTGTTTGCGCTCAGATGCAGCCTCATCACAGCAGCCTACACTGGGTTTGTCTATTAAAAATGTACTCAATTCTTAACAATCAATTATTGATTAGTCGACTAATCGTGTCCATCTCTGATACTTAGTGTAATGCAGATGTTTGTATTGCAATCTTCATTATATGTTTATGTAGCACATTTGAAAAAAATTAATTGGCTGTGTTACTGTTTTTGGTATATTTAGTAAAATACCCCCTTCTTAATACCCCATGGAAGAAAAATACCCCCCTCCTTAAATCAGACTGTAGCTTGAGACGAAGAGGAAGTTTTGCGACGGCCATGTTGGAGCTGCTAAAAGTGACTCTGTCTTTGACATTTGGAGTCCTCTGGGTTATTAATAGAACATAATGGAGTGATATTCTGTTAAATGGGCCACCGGCACTGACCTACATGTGCACAGGAGAGAGGGAGGAGAGAGGGAGGAGAGAAAAAGAGAGAGAGATCTACATGTGCACAGGAGAGAGGGAGGAGAGAGGGAGGAGAGAAAAAGAGAGAGATCTACATGTGCACAGGAGAGAGGGAGGAGAGAGGGAGGAGAGAAAAAGAGAGAGAGATCTACATGTGCACAGGAGAGAGGGAGGAGAGAGGGAGGAGAGAAAAAGAGAGAGATCTATATGTGCACAGGAGAGAGGGAGGAGAGAAAGAGAGAGGGAGAGAGATCTACATGTGCACAGGAGAGAGGGAGGAAGGAGGTAGAGAGGGAGGGACAGGTAGGGAGAGACAGAGGGACATAAAAAGGGGACAGGGAGAAGGGAGGGACAGAGATGGAGAGAGAGAAGAAGAGAGGGAAGCAGCGAGGGAAAGAGAGAGAGAGCAAGATAAAGAGAGAGAATGGAAAGGATGGTGAAGGGGGAGAGAGAGAGAGAGGACACATAGAGGGGCCTCAACAATGTTCCTGTGTGTCAGATGCCCTCCCTGTGTGTCCATGGGGGCTCATTCTGTAATAAAGCTGTTAACGCTGTAGTTTAAACCCTACAAACATGTTCTGAATACACAGAATTCTTGGATTAGGTTCAATTTCCATCCATCTTCTTCCGCTTATCCGGGGCCGGGTCGCAGGGGCAGCAGTCTAAGCAGAGGCTCCCGGTGGGACATGCCCGGAACACCTCCCGAGGGAGGCGTCCAGGAGGCATCCGGACCAGATGCCCGAGCCACCTCAGCTGGCTCCTCTCAACGTGGAGGAGCAGCGACTCTACTCCGAGCTCCTCCCGTGTGACCGAGCTCCTCACCCTATCTCTAAGGGAGCGCCCGGCCACTCTGCAGAGGAAACTCATTTCGGCCACTTGTATCCGCGATCTCGTCCTTTCGGTCATTACCCAGAGCTCATGACCATAGGTGAGGGTAGGAACGTAGACTGACCGGTAAACCCTCTTCACCACAACGGTCCGATACAGCGGCCGCATCACTGCCGACGCCGCACCGATCCGCCTGTCAATCTCACGCTCCATCCTCCCCTCACTCGTGAACAAGACCCCGAGATACTTGAACTTCCCCACCCACCCGGAGAGGGCAATCCACCTTTTTCCGGTCCAGAACCATGGCCTCGGATTTGGAACAGCTGATTCTCATCCCATCCGCTTCACACTCGGCTGCAAACCGCCCCAGTGCTGCAGGTCCTGGTTCGATGAAGCCAACAGGACAACATCATCCGCAAAAAGCAGCGATGAAATCCTGTGGTCCCCGAACTGGACCCCCTCCGGCCCCTGGCCGCGCCTAGAAATTCTGTCCATAAATACAATGAACAGAACTGGTGACAAAGGGCAGCCCTGGCGGAGTCCAACATGCACCGGGAACAGGTCTGACTTACTGCCGGCAATGCGAACACAGCTCCTGCTCCGGTCATACAGGGACCGGACAGCCCTTAGCAAAGGGCCCCGGACCCCATACTCCCGGAGCACCCCCCACAGGGCACCACGAGGGACACGGTCGAATGCCTTTTCCTGGTCCACAAAGCACATGTGGACTGGTTGGGCAAACTCCCATGAACCCTCGAGCACCCGATGGAGGGTGTAGAGCTGGTCCAGTGTTCCACGACCAGGCCGAAAACCACACTGCTCCTCTTGGATCCGAGGTTCGACTATCGGCTGAACTCTCCTCTCCAGTCCCCTGGCATAGACTTTACCGGGGAGGCTGAGGAGTGTGATTCCCCTGTAGTTGGAACACACCCTCTGGTCCCCCTTCTTATACAGAGGGACCACCACCCCGGTCTGCCAGTCCAGAGGTGCTGTTCCCGACCGCCACGCGATGTTGTAGAGACGTGTCAGCCAAGACCCACAACACCCAGAGACTTCAGGTCCTCAGGACGGATCTCATCCACCCCCGGAGCCCGAGGAGCTTTAACCACCTCAGTGACTTCGGCCAGGGTGATGGATGAGTCCACCTCTGGGTCCCCAGCCTCGGCCTCCTCTTCGGAGGATGTGACGGTGGGATTGAGGAGATCCCCAAAGTTTTTCTTCCACCACCTGACAACATCCTCAGTCGAGGTCAGCAGCTCTCCCCCCGCACTGTAAACAGTGTTGGTGAAGAACTGCTTCCCCCTCCTGAGGCGCCGGACGGTTTGCCAGAATTTCCTTGGGGCCGTCCGATAGTCCTCCTCCATGGCCTCCCCGAACTCCTCCCAGACCCGAGTTTTTGCCTCTGCTTCACCCGAGCTGCAGCACGCTTGGCCCGACGGTACCCGTCAGCTGCCTCAGGAGTCTCCTTCTTCAGCCTGAGGGCATCCCTTACTTCCGGTGTCCACCACCGGGTTCTGGGATTGCCGCCTCGACAGGCACCACAGACCTTACGGCCACAGCCAAGTTCAATTTAAGTTTCAAAAAGTTTATTGTCAATTTCCATATGAAAAAAATGTAATTGTGTTCTCACTTTCAATCTTCTAAATAATAATAATAATAATAATAATAATAATAATAATAATAATAATAATAATAATAATAATAATAACCTAGTGGGTAGAGAGGGGAGAGAGTTCAGCATCCTAACAGCCTGCTGGATGAAGCTTTTAGTGAGTCTGGTGCTGCAGGAACAGAAGCTGCTGTACCTCCTCCCGGAGAGAGAAAGTTTTATGTTCAGATTTCAGTCTCTCTCAGATGTGACAAACTTCAAACGTGATGAAATTAAACAAAAACTAGACAACAGAAATGCGCAGGTCAAATGTGGAGAATCCTGTGGTTTCCTCTAAACTGTGAGTTCAGCGCAATCTGAGAAGTGACATCAAATATACATGTGCCCGGGCCAGGTCTCCTCCGCTCCTCTGACCTTCCCCTCCTCTGACCCTCCCCTCCTTTGAGCCTCTCCTCCTCTGACCCTCTCCTCCTCTGACCCTCCCCTCCTTTGAGCCTCTCCTCCTCTGACCCTCCCCTCCTTTGAGCCTCTCCTCCTCTGACCCTCCCCTCCTTTGAGCCTCTCCTCCTCTGACCCTCCCCTCCTCTGACCCTCCCCTCCTTTGACCCTCTCCTCTGACCCTCCCCTCCTCTGACCCTCCCCTCCTTTGAGCCTCTCCTCCTCTGACCCTCCCCTCCTTTGACCCTCTTCTATGATCTTCTCCTCCTCTGACGCTCCCCTCCTTTGAGCCTCTCCTCCTCTGACCCTCCCCTCCTCTGACCCTCTCCTCCTCTGACCCTCCCCTCCTTTGAGCCTCTCCTCCTCTGACCCTCTCCTCCTCTGACCCTCCCCTCCTTTGACCCTCTCCTCTGACCCTCCCCTCCTTTGACCCTCTCCTCTGACCCTCTCCTCCTCTGACCCTCTCCTCTGACCCTCTCCTCTGACCCTCTGCTCCTCAGGGTTGTGTGCAGTTGTGGTTGGCATGTTCAGATTCTGCCCTGGGGCGACAGTGCACTTCCTGTCAGAACTATGGCAGCTCACAGGGGACAAAAACAGACTCATGTTTTAGAAAAGTGACGTCTCATTCCTGAGCTGAGCACAGAGCTGCATATGGACACGTTTCACAAGAGTCCCATTTAAAGTGCACGTCTCCATGGTAACTGCGTAACGTTCCACCTTAGACATACATGCAGAACTCCTCAGAGTGGTGTACAATATTGGAACTTGTAATAATGAGAAACCCAAGGCCTGAAAAGTACCATACTGGTGCTTTCTGTGGAGACAGTGATGAGGAGCCCCTCTCCACCTCCTCTTCTGCAGACTCCCATAATAAGGTCTGTCCAACCCACTGAGTCACACCAGGTTATGTCACTGTTAGTCCAGTCCAAAGTGTCTCTGAGCGAATGCAGGACTGAACCAGGACTAAAGCAGCACTAAACCAGGTCTAAACCAGGACTAAACCAGGTCTAAACCAGGACTAAACCAGGTCTAAACCAGCACTAAACCAGGTCTAAACCAGGACTGAACCAGGACTAAACCAGCGCTAAACCAGGTCTAAACCAGGACTGAACCAGGACTAAACCAGCGCTAAACCAGGTCTAAACCAGGACTAAAGGACTAAAGCAGGGACAGAACCAGTACTAAACCAGGTCTAAACCAGGACTGAACCAGCACTAAACCAGGACTAAACCAGGACTAAAGGACTAAAGCAGGGACAGAACCAGTACTAAACCAGGACTGAACTAGAACTAAACTGAGACTGAACCAGGGCTTGAACTCGGACATAAGCCTGAATATAACAGTGAGTGAACAGATACCAGGGACTACACCAAGGCTAAACCAGGACTATATCACAACTGGATCTTCCACTTCATTCTTCAACTATTATATATTTCTACACTTGACCAGCAAAAACATTCCACATAAAAAATTCCACAAAACCGATCACAGAAAGAGATGTGAAGAGCACGCGCAGACTTCGAGTATGTGGCTGACAGCATCTTTTATCTGTTCTCCATTTGGTCAAACTGGGTCAAATAAAAAGTGGAGCACAGAGGAGATAAGAACAGAGTTTTGGTCAGGTAAAAGTGAACTGAAAATGAAACTTTAATCTGAGTTTTATTTGACCACAATCTGACCATAAAGAACTCTCTTATCGGAAGGTGACGTCTCTTCAAAGTATCAGTCGGTGGTTTTCAGATAATGCAATGAGACGATGTCATTTCTCTGTTGATTCCATTGTACTTTATAATGAAATGTCCTAAACCTGATCATTTCTCTCACTGACTGGACCCATGAACTCTGTGTACTGCAGCACAAATCATGAACAGGACTCATCTGAGCTTCTCCATCTGTGTTCGTCTGTGTGATGATGAATGTGATCATAATGAACTGTGATGTCATCTGAAACACAGTGATGTCATCTGAAACACAGTGATGTCATCTGAAACACAGTGATGTCATCTGAAACACAGTGATGTCATCTGAAACACAGTGATGTCATCTGAAACACAGTGATGTCATCTGAAACACAGTGATGTCATCTGAAACACAGTGATGTAATTGTGTTACTGTTCTGGAGCTTAGCAAAAGGAGAATATTGATTGTATTATTTATCAACACCATTTAAAAAGGAAGCACGTAAAAGCTTGTGTGTAAATTTGGACTGTCATTATTTTTGTCTTATTGCCAATGGGATAAGGAAAAATAACAGCAGAATATTTCAAATGTGTCAGTACAAAATGCTGCAACAGACCAAAAGTGTAATGGACTCAGATGAGTCGGCTCAGGCAGCGCAGGGCTGTGTTTCTGAGGACACTGAAGAGAATCTCAAACTGCAGCAGAAGCATTGATTTTAGACCTGAATCCTCCTCCTCTGCTTCTCCCCCTCTCTCTCCCCCCCCACCCTCTCTTCCTCTCTCTTCCTCTCTCTCTCTCTCTCCCCCTCACCCTCTCTTCCTCTCTCTTCCTCTCTCTCTCTCTTTCTTCCTCACCTTCTCTTCCTCTCTCTCTTCCTCTTTCTCTCTTTCTTCCTCACTCTCTCTCCCTCTCTCTGTATTTCTTCCTCACCCTCTCGTTCTTCCTCTCTCCCCCCTCTATCTTCCTCTCTCTCTCTTTCTTCCTCACCTTCTCTTCCTCTCTCTCTCTTCCTCTTTCTCTCTCTCTTCCTCCCTCTCTCCCTCTCTGTCTTTCTTCCTCACCCTCTCGTTCTTCCTCTCTCCCCCCTCTATCTTCCTCTCTCTCTCTTCCTCTGTCACCTTCTCTCTCCCTCTCCCTCTCTCCGTCTCTCTCCCTCTCCCCCTCTGACCATTCTCAAACTGCCTCTGAAAATTCCTGTTTTCTCCTGTTGACACTTTGGAGCTGATGTCATCAACATTCCATAGTGTGTGATGCTAACTGAAGGCACTGTTCTGTCTGACGCTCTGTTACTCAAGTTGGACTTTAATGAATTTTATTTTACCTCAGTCTGACCAGAAATGATTTGGAAAGTCCATCTCAACATTGCAGTCAAAAACTAGCGAGTATTTCTGTTGAAAATCAAACTCCTAAACAGGACCATGAATGCTCCTCATACTGACCAAAGACTCCTGAACATGTGTGTGTATAATATAAATGTGCTCTCCATCGTGTGTGTGTGTGTGTGTGTGCGTGTGTGTATATGTATAAGTAAGTGTTTTATTTTTATAGCACTTTTTCACATATGTCACAAAGATGCATTGCAGAGCATTATTTACAGAGCATTATTTACAGAGCATTATTCATCCACTCCAGACCCGATGGTGGTAAACTACTATTGCCCTGGTGCCATCGGCCCCTCTGACCACCACCATCATTCACCATCATTCACACACACACCACTTTCATACGAGGCAATGTGGGTGAAGTGCTTTGCCTAAGGACACAACGATGACAGTTTTTGTGACTGGCCCCGCTGTGCGTTTTGCTTGTGTTTTATTGTGTCACCATGGTAACCGCTGAACCTTCCACCATAAACATACAGGTGGATCTTGGATGAGTGTAAACTGTGTAAAATGAACTATTCTCTTTTTCATGTTTTTAAAACAGTAAAAATCAGGTACAGCGCAAGTGAGTGGACTTTAAAAACACAGAAGAGCTGTGCAGAGCATATTTATTTAGAATTTTTTGGGGGTGAAATGTATTATTTTAGTTGCTGGTTGGTAATTCCAAAACAGTGCCTTGCAATTATACTCTAAACAAATGCTAAAACCTGTCAAAATTACACAATTATGATTTAACAAATACAAATAAATAACTGTAAAAAAAAAAGCCTCTCGACTCTTTTGAGTTTTTCCTGTATTATTGAACTTTCTTCTCAACAGTTTTTTCCTCTCAGACTCTTAGCTGATGTAAAACTATAATACACTTTGACCACAGGGACGATCCACCAAACCAAGCTGCAGTGCATATGAACAGAAAACACAGGATTAGTGGGACGAGTGTAGAGCGGGTGAGTGAGTGAGAGCAGAGTGAGTGAGAGCAGAGTGAGTGAGAGCAGAGTGAGTGAGAGCAGAGTGAGTGAGAGCAGAGTGAGTGTAGAGCGGGTGAGTGAGAGCAGAGTGAGTGAGAGCAGAGTGAGTGTAGAGCGGGTGAGTGAGAGCAGAGTGAGTGAGAGCAGAGTGAGTGAGAGCAGAGTGAGTGAGAGCAGAGTGAGTGTAGAGCGGGTGAGTGTGAGTGAGAGCAGAGTGAGTGAGAGCAGAGTGAGTGTAGAGCGGGTGAGTGAGTGAGAGCAGAGTGAGTGAGAGCAGAGTGAGTGAGAGCAGAGTGAGTGAGAGCAGAGTGAGTGAGAGCAGAGTGAGTGAGAGCAGAGTGAGTGAGAGCAGAGTGAGTGAGAGCAGAGTGAGTGAGAGCAGAGTGAGTGAGAGCAGAGTGAGTGAGAGCAGAGTGAGTGAGAGCAGAGAATCCCAGAGGTGTAAAATGTGTCAGATGTGAGTTTTCCACACGTTTATTCATTAAAATTCATAATTGTATTTTCAACAGAAATATCTCCCCATCGTCACATCAGCAGCTGTCAATCAAAGCTGTTTTCAGACCTCTGAGAAAAAGAAACAAAGAAAAAACACAGGCTAACATTTAATACCTGTGTGGAGAGAGAGAGAGAGAGAGAGAGAGGAGGAGAGAACTAAAAGAGAGAGAAAGAGGAATAGGGAGGAGAAAAGGAGAGGAGGAGGAGACAGAGACAAAAGAGGGGTGGAGTTAGGAGGAGGTAACAGGAAAAAATGAGAGTGGGGGGGGTGTAGAGAGAGAGAGAAAATGAGAAAGATAAGAAGGAGGAGGAGAGGAGGAGGGGGTTGAGCACAGGAGAACAAGAACTGAACCTAAAGCAGGTCAGGACCAGAGGTGAACCAGGACTGAACACAGGTGTTTCATAGCTCCAGTCTCAGGGTTTAAACCACAAACAGACCTCCTCCACTCTGATTTTCTCTGAACTCTTTTTGTTTTGGAGCAACAGTCACAAACTTCTCTCTCTCTTCATGATTTGCCTCAAGAACAGAAGCGTGAAATCATCTTAAAGGCCCTGTAATCTGAGTCTCTTTTCTTTCTTTTTTCATGTATTTGATTAAATTGTGTTCTGCCCCAGAACATGTATATTGCATAAGCAGCTCTTGAGGTCAAAATAAGTCCACTGAGAGCTCCCTGCATCTCATTATAAAGTGTTTAGTGTTGGGAAATGAAGAAGCGCCTGTGAGGACTGTTGTTTCTCAGACAATAAAATGCTTCATAATTAGTTCTGGACACAGTGTATCTGTGATCGGCAAGATACATTTAACTGAAATGCATGGAACAGATCAGATACAGGGGCCTTTAACAGAGTGTCAAATTGTCATGTTTTAATTTAAATTAATGTAATTAAAGAGTGTTTGGTTCACAGCAGGAAAAACCATCACAGAGAGGACATCATCTCATGTGCACAGGCACCCTCACCGTTAAAGAGGCACAGATCACATTTAGATCACCATCTTACCTTTTATTGTTTTGAAAATGCTAAATGCTCAAAACAACATCAAAAAACACCATTTCACTTTCATTTTTAACACTCTGAGCCTCCCCTCCTTTTGCTCTCTGTGCTAAATCATTCCACCTTCAGAGCACAGAACCAGCATCAATCCCGTTTTGTATCATGCTTATTTATGGAGAATTGTATAAGGTTTGCAATGCTCAAAAAGTTAATCATTGGTGCAAACTGTAAATTAAAATCTAATAATAATAATAAATATAGCCGCAAGCGGCGATGACTGGCCCTCACGTGCACCTACGCTGCACCCCGCAAACAGCTATGTCCCACACTGACCCTGATAACCGTAAACCCCAACCACATTTTTCATCTGCTTTACAGTGTGTTATATTTAGGCAAAGGTCACGTATTAGTGATTCAAATTTCCCAGGTCAACACATCCTCCATTCCATCCATCCAGAAAAATTACATAGTGCACCTTTAAATGATTTTTGAGTCTTTGCGCCCCTGGTGGCCAACAGTGAAAAATTCACCATATCCGTAATGTATTTTTTTGCTCGTAGTTGTACATAGAATTTAATTCCCAAATTTGGTACAAATCCTATAATGTTGGCGTTTCATGTCTAGGGGGCGCTATAGTGTCATTTTCCATATGCTTTATAGTGTTTTATATTCAGGCCGAGATCAGCATCAGTGATTCAAATTTCAGCACGATCGGACTAAGTCTGTGCCAACGGGAAAAAATCTTCACATTGAATATTGTCTAAAATTTTGTGGCTGCGCCGCACGTAAACCGTGACAGTTTTCAAAGAAATTTAGGAAACTTATGCAGCCGCACTTCTCTAGATGATGTACAGTGATTTTCAGCACTTCTCTAGATGATGTAGGTGATTTTCAGCTCTTCTCTAGATGATGTACAGTGATTTTCAGCACTTCTCTAGATGATGTACAGTGATTTTCAGCACTTCTCTAGATGATGTAGGTGATTTTCAGCTCTTCTCTAGATGATGTACAGTGATTTTCAGCACTTCTCTAGATGATGTAGGTGATTTTCAGCTCTTCTCTAGATGATGTACAGTGATTTTCAGCACTTCTCTAGATGATGTACGGTGATTTTCAGCACTTCTCTAGATGATGTACAGTGATTTTCAGCACTTCTCTAGATGATGTACAGTGATTTTCAGCCCTGTGGGTGAAGCACCTTCAGAGGAGTTCATTCAAACACAACATGAGCCAAAATGTGACCTCTGCATTTTGAAGATTTCAATCCAACATGGCCGCCTTCTGCTTTGTCAGGGGGCGTGGCCATAATAATATTTTGTGTTTGTCTTCACGTGATGAATGTGTGTACCGAATTTCTTGACTCTACGACAAAGTTGAGCTGGGACGGCTCCTATAGGAGTGGGCGGAGCCTAATATTCGAGGTGGTGTATTATCTCCATTTTTTGATCCTCATGCATGAAACCTATATTTTCTCAAATGTCTCATCATTTCTGAACTTTTGACAAAGTTTGATGAGTTTCTGAACGTGTTTGCGGGGTCACATTTTATTTCAATCTGTAGGGGGCGCTAATGCACCAAACTATTTTTTTTTCATATTCAGTGGCTTTAGGGCAGAGAGTTTAAGAACTGTGTCAAATTTAATTGAAATCAGAGTTTGTTTGAGCAAATAGGAGCAGTTTGTAAATATCCAAAACTTCTGTTAATTTTGTGTCACTGCTCAGAGACGTCAGGAGGATTTGGGATCTGTGGAAAACTTTAGACATTTCCGTCCTGAAGATAATATGGAGCAAATCTGAGGCCGTTTGGGTGACGCCCGCGGAGGAGTGCGTTTCAGCTTCACAAACTTTAATCCAAGATGGCCGCCCCCTGGTGTATCAGGGGGCGTGGCCTTAATCATATTTTTTACTTGTCTTGACATGATCGACTTCTGTGTTAAATCTTATGATTCTACGTGCAAAAAAAAAAAAATAAAATAAAATAAAATAATAATAATAATAATAATAATAATAATAATAATAATAATACATCAAACTTATATATCGCTTTTTTGGACATTCAAAGACGCTTAAATATGCATCATTCTCTCCAAATACAACTCTGCAAACACTCATATATCATTCACCCTGTATGTTGGTCTATGTCAAATCTTAAAGGTCCTGTGACTTTTCTCTTATACTAATATTACAGAATGTGTCATGTTGTATATGCAGCTCCAATTATGTACTAACTGCATCTAGTTGTAAAGTGTTTTAGCAGGAAGTGCACACTAGCATGTGAGTTTTCTTCATGCAGGAGGTTGTGCTTTACGCCTCACCTCCCAACAGATGTCACTGTGCAGGGCAGAGCGGGGGAGAGGTTTGCCCAAGGACACAAAATGGGAATAGAGCCACTGACCATCTGTGTCATTTCTGATGAGTAAGAGGTTGAATAGTATTTACACAGTGGGCATCAGAGAATTATGAGAAAGCAGAAGGATTCCAGTCCAGTTCTGATTTGATGCAGCAGCAGAACGGCCACACACACAATTTTCAATCAACGTTGAAAATGAAAGTGTAAAAATCAAACCACAGAGAAGAGCCCGAGTGAGACGGACGTGTAAATAAACCAGAGAATAGACCAGATCGGACCAAGACTCAACCTGGACTGAACAGGACTAAAGAAGTCTACATCAGGACTAAAGTGGATCAAACAAAGACTAAACCAGGACTACAGTGTGACCAAGCCAAGTCTGCATCAGGACTAAACCAGAACTGAACCACTTCCTATTTACAAGTCCCACTTTATGTACTGTTTTTTTTCTTCCAGAGCTCTCAGGCTGATTGCAGGTAAACTCTGCTCTGGTCTGTGTGCACTTTAAGCAGATGCAGCAGAACTGAGCAAAAAGCCCAGTCACTGTAGAGGACCTGGACTCTTTTTAAAACAGATTTTTTAAAATCATGATTCAGTTCAAAGTTCACATTTTAAACTGATCCAGGGGCAGTCACTGGGAGAGAGACACTGACACATGGACTTTAAACTAATCCAAGAACCCCGTGTTTGTCTGAATTTGTTTGAAAAGGTCTAAACCAGCTGGAAAGGTCTAAATAAGCAGCATCTGACACACAGGGAGGGCATCTGACACACGGGGAGGGCATCTGACACACAGTGAGGGCATCTGACACACAGGGAGGGCATCTGACACACAGGGAGGGCATCTGACACACGGGGAGGGCATCTGACACACGGGGAGGGCATCTGACACACAGTGAGGGCATCTGACACACAGGGAGGGCATCTGACACACAGGGAGGGCATCTGACACACAGGGAGGGCATCTGACACACGGGGAGGGCATCTGACACACAGGGAGGGCATCTGACACACAGGGAGAACACGTTTGTAGAAGTCAAAACAAGTTTGCAGTTGTGGTCCTGCAAAGAGGGTTTACCACAACTAAACAAGTACTGAACCAGGACTAAATCCTGACTAAACCAGGTCTAAAGCAGGACTAAACCAGGTCTAAAGCAGGACTAAACCAGGTCTAAAGCAGGACTAAACCAGGTCTAAAGCAGGACTAAACCAGGTCTAAAGCAGGACTAAACCAGGTCTAAAGCAGGACTAAACCAGGACTAAACAAGGACGAAACCAGAGAAAAACAAGTCTAAAGCAGGACTAAACCAGGTCTAAAGCAGGACTTAACCAGGTCTAAAGCAGGACTAAACCAGGTCTAAAGCAGGACTAAACCTGGACTAAACAAGGACGAAACCAGAGAAAACCAGGTCTAAAGCAGGACTAAACCAGGTCTAAAGCAGGACTAAACCAGGTCTAAAGCAGGACTAAACCAGGTCTAAAGCAGGACTAAACCAGGTCTAAAGCAGGACTAAACCAGGTCTAAAGCAGGACTAAACCAGGTCTAAAGCAGGACTAAACCAGGACCAGGGCTTTCACATTTTAAACTTTGTGCTGATATTTGAAGTTTGACTCGAATCTGATCTGATTTTTCTGACTGTGTTTTGATTGTTGTAATTTTTAGACACATTTTAGTTTTATCAAGAATGATTCAGTCTAAGTTTACAGGAACTTTTTCTGCAGGTTTCCACTGTCACTCTGACTGTGGCACAGCCACCCCACAGTGAGGAGGTCCCTGGTTCAGTCCCCAGACTTGATAAATTTTCTGTTTCCTGTGGGTTCGCTCATTGACCTTAAACAGTGTTTCTCAAACTGTGGTGCGTGCCCCTTGTCTGCTGCACTTCTGTATATTTTATACAGTCTTTTAGTCCAGTTTTAGCCTAGTTTTAGTCCAGTTTTAGCCTAGTTTTAGTCCTGGTTTAGCCTTGGTTTAGTCCTGGTTTAGCCTTGGTTTGTGGTTAGGATTAGTTTTGTCCTGGTTCAGTCCTGGAGAATGTGATTCTTCTATTATTTTATTT